>VXAV01009069.1:0-12267 GCA_013399715.1 Alectura lathami | reverse complement strand
TGCCTCGAGGATAGAGGCGTCTGCCCGCCCCCGGGGGCGGGGGGTGGCTCCTGGCTTTGCTGGGCCAGTTGTTTTTCTGGGGGTCTCTCCACTATCCCGGCGGGCGGTGATGCCCCCCCGCGTATCTCGGTTTCCCGCAGGAACCGGCGGAGCTTGGGGAGGTTGGGACCAGAGGACGTGGTGAGGCTCTTTTCCGCTTCGAGGGAGCGCTCCCGGCTCTCTTTTCCAGCAAACCACAAAATACTGGGGAACGGAGGAGGGGGGGTTCTCACCAGCGGGGCCCCCATCCCTCCGTGCCCTTCCCCAGCGGCCCGTGGTCCCGCCGCGGCTGGGGCGATGCTCGCAGCCTGTTTTGGGCTCAGGGCGGCTCCGGCCCCTCACCGTCCCGTCGGGGCCCTGCTGGCCGCGTTTCCCCCGGGCCGCCCCATTTGCGGGGCCGGGGCTCTGCTGTTCCCGGCAGTGTGAGGCCTCTTCCCTGCAGCCTCCGGCCGGGAGGCTCTGGCCTTGCAGTGAGGACTCTCAGCTGGCCGGGAGTCTTTTCCCCAATTTCCCCAATTTTCCCCGTCGGTTCGTCCCCAGGAAAGGGCACCTGGAGGGGAAGGAGCACTTACATCCCCGTGTCCTCCCGGCCGGGGTAATTCGGCCAGTTTAACTCTCCTCCGGAGCCGGGAAGTGGGGCCGGTCCCCACCCGCCGCCGGCACGATCCTTTCCTTCGGAGCAAGGAAATAATTTCATCGTTAGTCGGGATTTGCCTCCGGGACGCGCGGGGGAACGGCTGTCAGGATTCGGCCCCGGAGCCCTCTCGGCACCCGGCTCCGGCCGAGGCACGGAGCGTCTCCGCGGGGACCGGCGCTGCGGGAAGGGTGGGAAATTTCGGCTCCAAAATAAACCGGGGCAGGAATGCCAGCTATTTCCCTCCGAATAATGCAAGGCAACTGGCTGGGGATCTGTATTTATTTGCTCTCTACGTTCAGGAGAAAGCGGCCGTTTACTGCTGGCAGGGCGTCCCTGTGCCCTCAAACAAAATAATAATAATAATAATTTAAAAATAAATAAATTGCGATAGAGAAAGAAAATAATAACACGGGGAGGCTCCTGGTCAGCGGCACGGGCAGAAACGTCTCCGCGGAAATGCAGCCCCAAACCCGCAGCGGCCGGGACTGAGCCACCGCCGGAGCTTCCTTCGTTTCACTTCGGTTATTTCAGTTTGGCAGGGTGAAGCCGTCGGGCTCGCCCCGTCTCCGCGGACGTGTGCGTTCCCAGGCTCTGCAATTACAAGGTGTTTTTTAATTGTGATTTAATAAAAAAAAAAAAAAAAAAGCGTGCAAACCGCCCGTTGCGATCGCCTGTGGCATTCAAATAAATGTGGAAACGCAGAAAGAAACGAGGGGCTGCAGAAACCCAGGGGATATTTTTTCCAGCGTCCCGAAAACCTACCCGCAGACGTGTTGTTTGTGTGTGTGTTCAACCTCATCCGATTCACCACTTTTTCATCAATTTTATCCCTGCAGTGGCAGTGCCGGGGCTGCCGCGCTCTCGCCACCCGGGCAGCAGCGGACCGAGGCCGCGGCGATGGGCGGCGGGTTCCGGGGTGGCTCCTCCCGCAGCTGCCTCGGCAGCACAGCGGACACGGAGCAGGGCTGCGGGCAGGTGCTCCCACACCTGGGATTTCCAGCACGATCCCCGGCAACTTTCTGCGGACTACCCGCTGCAGAACTCGCGACTGGACCGGCTGCGTGTTGCAGGATGATCAGGACACAGGCCCGGGGTGCTGCCACCCGTGTGGACCCATCCACGCTTGGGTGCAGCCTGGCACCGGTGGGTTTTAACCCCGCAGCCAGACATGGAGCGGGGGGGGAGGCGCTGGGTGCGGGGTGGCCACGGAGTGCGGCTGGCAGCGTGGGGACCGCACCCCAGAATGCGCCTGCCTTTCTCTGCAATTTGGGTGATTTGGGATAAATTTGGGTTGCTCTCGGTGTCCGGGCCAGCCCGGGAGTGCGGGGTCCTCCTTTAGGGCGGGCATGGGTGATGCTTTAGGTGGCTCAGGATGAAGGCGGCAGCGCGGTCAGCGAGACCAGCGGGGATGTGCCGCCCGCAGCCCTCTCATGGTCCCCGAGGGAGTAATGCCGGGATGTGGGACGAGAGAACGGACAAGGTCTCGCCGTCGCTCCCTGCCCCATCAAGGGCACCGCCCGACGTGCCCAAACGAGGCGGGATCACCCGAGCAGGACACGGCGCCGGCGCTGCGTGAGACCCGGGAAGGACCCGATGTGGCCACGAAGCTGAGCACTGAGCGTCAGAGCTCTCTGCATATCCTCCAGCTCTCGACGAGGCTTGGATGGGCAGAAGGAACCCAGACAGAAGCACCGGGGCAGGTGCGCCCCGGGCCCCTCGGAGACAACAACCCCCTCTCTTCCAGCCCCATCCAGAGCTCATCCCCAGGAGCAGCCCGGTGCCACCCGATGGCACCCGCCGGAGCTTTGCTCCACCGTGCCGAGCTCCCGGCCCATTGGACAGGCTGTGCGGGACCCGTCCCTGCTCTTCCATGCCACTTTTCTGCAAGAGAGAGACAGGACCTGGGAGCTAGAAAGAGGTCCCTGCTCCTCGTGCCCCGTGTCCGGGCAGAGATTTGCTCCGAGCACGGCCGATGCGGCAATGCTTAGCACGGCTCGGCACGGTTCCCGGGGGAGGCCTGACCCCTCCAGGTGAGGCTCCCCCGGCCCGGGACAGACTGCCCGGCGCCCCGGCCCCTCGGCCCTAATCCCGCTCCGGCTGATTTGTGAGCCCTGCGAGTGGGCGGACGCGTGGGAGCGCGCTGCGCGGTCCCGAGGGGGGCCCTTAGCCCCCTCCAACAGCAAAAGAAAAAAAAAAAAAAAAAAGGAAAAAAAAAAGGAAAAAAAAAAAAAAAAAGGAAAGTGGAGAGGGGAGGATTGGAACCTACCCGGTCCTGCTGACCCAGGCAGGCGTGAGGCGAGGCGCACCTGAGCTGTGAATCGCGGGTCTACGTCCCTCTCGATCCACCGGGAGGGTGGCAATTAATTAAATACGCTTCCCCTCCACTCCCGCCTCTCACGGGCCGCAGCATCCTCCCCCGGGGCTCAGAGGCGGCTCGCAGCCCTCCACCCCTCCGCGGAAGGGAACCCATCGAGTATTTGGCCCCTGCAGGCCCCACGGGCGGCACCGGCCCACTTTCTGGTTCTACACACGGCTGCTGAACGAATGGCTCGGGGAGGAGGGCGAGCTCCCCGGGGGCTGCTTCCCCCGGCCCCAGTGGGCTACAAACAGTGGGGACTGATGGTAGGGGACCAGCGGGGTTTGCATCCCCTGATCTGCATCCGTGTATCAGCATACGTGGTCCCCATTCCCTGCTCCACACCCCAGACCCCCACTGCATCACCAGCCCCTTCTTACCCAGTCTCCAAAGGGGGTCAGGGTCCTCCTGTGGCTGAGGCCAGGCTGATTCCAAGAACAGCACTGCAGAGAGAGGAGATGGATGCAGCCAGGGCTGGGAGAGGCCAGCGAGGTTCTGTGGGCAAGGACTGAGCTGCCTCAGCCCAGGCAGGCAGGGACAGAGAGGTTTTGTGCCTGCAGGAGTGAGGGGGTGCCAGAGGGCTGGGGCTCAAAAGGGTGAAACAAACAGTGGACTCCGCCAAAAATTATTTATCTCCTGTTATATGCATGTGGCGGAGGCTCTCAGGAAGGCGAGCAGTGAGAGAGAGGGGGGAGAGTATTTCAAATCTTTTCCCCTCTTACTCTGAGATCCTATTTTGTTCCTTAGCCCATAAGAATTTCACTGACACGGGAGATAAAAGTGGTTCCATAGAGCTGATGTTGCCTGCTGTCCTCTAACAGACCCATTGCACAGGGGTGCTTCCGCCTCGGCCACTCCTCCAGTCACTCACAAGCCAACAACAGCTACAAAGATCACCCCACTTGCTTTGGTATTCAGAGAGAACAAAATGTATACAACAATTTGTGCCCCCTATAGATGGGTAACCTGGTGTGGGCATCCTAAAAGTGACCTTTACTTGGGTGATTTTGTCCTCAATTGTTTAAAATGCACTTTCCTTCCAAGAAAATTTAACAGAAAGTTTTAGAGTCTCCGGGCAGATGAGGGCAGTGGCTTAGGCTGGGGCTGCAGCACCCGCTTCTGGGGTGCCCCAGGAGGACTCAAACCAACTCCTTGTTTGTGGATGGGCAAAGGGAGCCCTCCAGGATTACTGGAGGCAGGGGTCTCTGAGAGCTTCAGCTTTAGCCCAGCCCCATGGGACAAAGGACATCCAGCCCAGTTCCCAGCAGGGGCTCAGCACCTTGTGGGGGTGAGGATCCAACCCACCCGTGAGGTCCTTGGGAGTTTTGCTCCAAGCAGGAAGCACCAGGGAATGGCGCAGGCTCTGGCTGTGTGGGCACACTGGGGGATGTCTCTTGAGTATACAGTTTTTGTGAATGTAAGTGCTTGTGGGGCTGAGGCAGGAGGGCATGGTGAGCCACCAGCCAGGCTGACAATGCCAAAGTGCCTTGCCTCTGTCACAGGTATGCAACGCAAGCGAGAGCAGGGAGAGGTGGGAACCTTCTGTTCTGTGAAAACGGAAAATACTTCTCTGAATAAACTGGGGGCTGTGTGCTGGCAATGCCAGCATGGTGCTAGCAGAGGCCAGAGAGCAAAGCCTCCAACGCGAAACCACGTTCGGAGCCTTCCCAGCCATGCAAGGTTTACACCACGCTCCCTGCTTCACAGGCAATAAATGGGGGAAAAAAAAAAAAAAAAAAAAAAAAAGGGCTATTTTGGTATATTAACCTCCTTGTGGCCAGGTGAAAGGTTAAATTCACATGATTCATTGGCGGCTGAGAGACAGCACTTTGTTGCTAGGATTTTGGGGAATGCGGAGGGCTCCAGCGAAGGAGTCTCGCTAATCTTTAAGGGAGGGAGCCAGGCTCCTGTCTGACGGCTGCAGGCCCAGCAGCTCTGTGTTTCATTTCAGACTGTCACTCTCCTATCTCTCAGCTCACTCCCAGCTCCAGCTTGCTGCCAGATCTTGGGAACTGTTAACTCAGACAAATTTATAGATGGAAAAAGAACAGTTAGCCATTGTTCCTGGGGTGGGGGAGGGAGGGGAGCGAAGAGCTTCAGCGACCAAAGTCGTGATGTAACCTGGTTGTTGCATGGTTGGGAGAAATGAGCAAAGGGTCTTCCTGTGTTGTGTAGGCAAATTGGGACGGCTGTGTTACTGCTAAACATTGGGAAATGTGATGCTGGTGTTCAAGTCCCCTGGAGGTTTTCATAGAGAGTGCCTATAGATCAGTGGAATCTCCCAGCTGGACACCTCTGGGATGTGAGCTCACTTTTTCACTTCACATCCCATGATACTGGGTGTTTTCTCCTAAAGCTTCGGACTTTAATATCAATACCAGTGTTCTTGTAAACTAAGTGCCTAGCTGTGTGGGCTGCAGAGGAGAAATTAAAATGGGGAGATCTCAGGGATTAAGAAAGAAAAACCAGATAGCAAATATAGATTCATTATTGCTTGGGAGTGTCAGGACTTTTAGGAAGCACTACTGAATTTTGGGAACTTCAGTCTCTGTAGGAGTAGAATATATTTTCACCTACCCAGGAGAAAAGTGGAGACCAAGAAGTTGTCTCAGTGCTCAGCCCTGCTTCCCACTGAGGTACTGCTCCAAGCAGCCTTCATGGTGGAAAACCTTTTCAATGTGAAATTAAAGTTAATACCTGGAAAACTCGCTAACCCTAGTATTTGGTTTATAGTTTTTGGACTGTCTGTGGCTCCTGAACAGGAGTCTCTTGGAGACATCTCTTCCACAAGTACTCAGAGAACAGAGACATATCTTCAGGGAGCATCTCCCTGCAGCAAGGCTGTGCCTGCGTCACCATCCTCACAGTTTCTACAGTTCCCTTCAATATCTGGAGATGTTTCTGGCCTTTTGCGTTTGCTTGCTCGCAGGGACACGTGGGAAGGGCTTGAAGGGCTGTTAGTGGGTCCACCTGCCCTCTTCTACACACAGCTTCGGGCCAGAAGGAACCTACGTCTCAGTGGGATAAACCACTTGAGCTTTTATAACCACTCTGACTCCAGATCCCCAATTTTTTATATTTTATCTGTGTGCAGATTGGATGGAGGTGAGGAAATTCGGATTTAAAAAATAAATGACAATCTACGTAGTGCTTAGCAAATCCAGCCTGATGAACACAAGATTTTTCTTCTTCCAAGGTCTGAGGAGCTGCAGAAGTCTGATTTTTAATTTTTATTTTTTAAATCAGAACATGGTGCAGATTGGATTCTGAAGGACCAGAAGGCATCATGGTCCTAAAATACGACCCACCCTCATTTTACTTATTGGGTTTTTATTTGGCTCTGCAGTAATGGGGATAGGCTTTCACACACTTTGAAGTTTCAGCCCAAAGCCAGCTACAACATTGACACTCACTGCCTGCTTAATTTTGGTATCTGTAAATAGAAGTACTTCTTTTTGGGCTAATTTTCTTTTTTGCATATCTCTCCACAGATATTTTGTGTGCCTAGAAATAATCTTCCATGAGGGAGAAATGGCACTCTGACTTCTCATGAGCAAGGTACTGAAAGGAGGTGACAAATGAGTGGTGCAGCCTTTCCTATCTAGTAGAGTTAAACTTTATGTTCCCTGCATTGCTTTGCTACACGTAATTTTAATACCTCCATGTCCAGCATTATTCCTGCCTTCACTCAGTGTCTTTGCAGGCTCTTCTTGCTTTTCACAGCTTCTCTGCCACATCTGAACTGCCTTGGCTTTGGCCAGCAACCCTTCTCCTCCACCTCTCTAAACTCCCCTTGCCACTTCTCTCTGTCTCTCTGGCTGCATCTCTGACCTCACCGAGCCTCATTTTTCACCCTCTCAGTAACCTCTCAGCCCTCGCTGCCTGCATTTTTCATCTGCTTTGGCATAGAAACATGGCTCCAATTAGTTGGGAAGGTGGTGTGGCAAGGGAGAGGTGGCTGTTTCAGCCAGAGCTGGAGCAAAGCACCTCTTGCTCTCTCTGGGCAGCCCAACTGCCTTGGAGACATGATGGCTTTCATGTTTTAGTGCTCTGGAGCTGGGGAGAAGGAGGGAAGAGGTTTTTCCTACTTCTGTGGACTTGCAAATACGAAGTTAAGGCAGAACCTGTGCTGTGCACTGTGGGAGTTTTAGGCAGGACCATAGCTGGTACAGCTTTCTCCTCACACAGTGGAAACCCCACGGTCCCATGTTCAAAGCGGTGCACGAGGGAGTGCTCTGCAATGGGCCACTTGCAATCTGCTGCTGGCTCCTGAGACTGCACAGAAACAAGCTGAGCAAAGCCATGTGTTACGAGGAGCCACTGGAACAATTTTAAGCAAGCTGAGATATGCAGAAGCAGAAGTCCTGGCAAGACTTTATTCAGTTCCCCGTAGACAGAAAGAAAACTAAGAGCATGTATATCCCATCTGACTGTACGCGGGCCAATCTCTAGGTAGAGTTTAGCCATTGTCCAGTGTTTCCAAACCAGCCCCACATCTGGTCAGCTGGGCCCTTCCACAGGCAGATTCGGGGTCCTCCTTCCAGGGCTGTGGCCGATCTGCATACAATGGGCACTGCGGGTTGAAGCTGAGGTCACCGCTGGGAGCTTGTGTTTCCAAGAGCTGTTCGATCAAACAGAATTTACAGACCAGGATGGTTATTGACAGGGCTGACAAAAGTGATGCTACAATGATTTACAGTCCAGGTGTGCTGTCAGAGCAAGATATTTACCTGAGATCCCAACAACAGTTAAAATTTAATCCCAAGAGACCTTCTCTGGCTTTTTTTTTTGCCATGTCTTAAGGGGTCACAGCTCCTGGAACCATTTGAATTCTCCATGCAAATAACCCAGAGTTTAGGAACTTCCAGGCGAAATAATAGCAGATACAGTGATTTAAAATGTTTTTTAATGGATATAGAATTGGAGAGGTGAGCTGATACAGGATGCCCTTTCCCTTATCCCAAATGTACAATTCTCCACAATAAACCTCTTTGAATATGTACACATTAGTCAGGATTATCTCTGAATGTCTAGTGGGCTAAGAACATGGATCCTGGAGACGTCAGCAGGAGGATTCATTAGAGGAGATGGCAAGTGCTTGGAAATGGGAAATGTATTCTGTTATAAACACAGCCTGCACTGGGGCTGACCCCAGGACTGAGCAGAATTGGCTGGAGAGGCAGGGAAAGCAGGAAAGGAAAACAACGTCTGTATGCAACTGTCTCTGCTTCTTGTAGAAAACCACGATATTGAGGTTGCTGTAACTTCTTTCTATGTTCACATGGAGGCAACTCGCACCGTGAAAGCTGAGCACTCTGGAAAGGGAACACTAAATCATCCCAAATGTCCCCTTTCACATCAGAATTCAGAATGTCAGAATTCGCAGGTTTTGTGGTGTGACTCGAGGAGGGATTTCCTCTCTGCTCACGTGCTGAAGCCTCCACATGACCAAAGCATCACACATTTCCAGTCCCACAAAAACAAATGTTTGTTATTGAGCCTTAAATCTTCCTGGCCAGCTAAACTCTGTGATATCAGAGTTCATGTCTGTGGGCTCTTGTATCTGAAGGGAAAAGATGCTGGGGAACTTTCCAGGTCCTCTGTGTGTGCATGGGCACATAGGCATGTGGATGGCTTCCCCTTTATTATCACTTCTCGTTTGCTTACTGGGCAAAATGAAAGTAGCTAGCTCCTAGTATGAAAGGAACTCAGCATCGACTCCTACCTCATATCTATTAGCTGTAAATTACTTTAACATGAGTGACATCACACTTGACTCTTGGTAAAACAGTGTTAAGCTAGTGGGTAATAAAACAGCTTGACACTAATGATGGGTTCTGAGTGATAAATTACTGTCAGTGATCAGATAAGGGTTCTTGAGACTAACCTTGAACTAAATCTGTTTTGTTGCTACATCTTGTGTGCAGCGCTCCACTCCTTACTGTGGGGATTAAGGGCTCAGAGCCCAATCCTGCTTCATGCTTGGAGGCAGAAGTGCTGCTGGTGTGCAGGAGTGCTTCCAGCAGTGGCTCCCAGGCAGCAGCTGCTCCCCTGGCATGGCCAGGTGCTTCCATGGGCCTTGGGGTGAGCGGTTCTGTTGCAGTTTCCAGCAGGGGCTGAAGTGTCTGAGGCTCTGCTATTTTTCATTAAAAAATAATAAAAAAAAAGGCATTGCGTAACTAAGGGCTGGATGCTGAAAGTTTCATTTCTTCTTGTGTTTGATATAACAGATTTCATTATTACATAGATGTTTTCTGGCCTTTGTTAGACCTATGCATTACTTTGTCCTGCAAACCATAGACATCATGGCATCAATGAGAGGAGGTGCTCAGCAGCCTGCAGGATCAGGCCCTCATTCAAAGAACTTGTTTTACTTGCAAAACACTAGGAGAAAGCTTTATACCCAGGAGCTGGGAGCTGGCCAAAGTCAATGTACCGCATGGGATTTTGAATATTTTTTGCATGTATTTTCTTTGGAATCTTACCAGGGTGCTGCTTAGAAAAGGCTTCACAAATTGTTTTACATTGTTATTATTATTTGAGGCTCCATTTTCATTTATCATTCAGGTAACATGGTTGGGAGATATTTTTTGGTACTACTTCTTGTATAAACCATTGTCTTAAAACACTGAACCTTAGTTCAATTTCATGCCTAATCACTGTTGTCCCGGCATGTTTATTATGACTGGTGTAACCCCGGGGTACCTGTGCATTATAAACAGCTTCAGCAAAGAGAAGTTTTCACTGTGTTAATCTGGGTACCTCGTTTTATATGATTATGGCAGACCTTGTAGTAAGATGCACTGATTTTAATGCAAGCCATAATGAATATATCACTCTGGAAGGGGCCCTAGTGAGGATGGCTTTGGTGCAACATAAAGATGGGGCTGCAGGGGAAATGTCGGGGTGTGCCTGGGACACGTCCGAGGAGCAGGGGTTGCTGATCCATGGGCAGTGCCAGATATGCTGTTAGTGTACTCCTGCTCTCACTTATTTGCTAAAATGCACAATATTTATTGATGCTTCCAACATAATTTACACTGAAATATTAATCCAAGCCCCATGTTAATATAGGGTTGAGCAAGAGCACAGTCAGTTTCCAGCAAGAGCTCATTTAGTTCTCCACAAAGGGTGGAGGATGGAGATGAGGACTGAACCCCAGCTGTGCCCACACATTCCTGCTTGGAGCAGGTGGCATAAGAGCCAGGCTGCTGAAAAAGTCACGGATATTTCTGCAAAATGTCTCTGACAAAATGAAATACATTTTTAATACAGTTTTCCCTTTACATCACATCTTTCTCAGAATTTTCTCAGCTGTTCAATTCCATTTGAAAATAGAGGGCCTATTTCCACTCAGTTCAAGGCAAAAATATTTTTAATTCGCTTTTTCATTTGTTTGTTTGTTTTCTTTCCTATCCTAAGTCTTGAGTCCCTCTGGGGAAAAAAAGAAGGTAAGGAAATAGAAGGAAAATATCACTTCTGATTGGAAAGAAAGGGAGTAGTCTGCGTCTGAGATGTCAAATGGAGCAGAAAATCACTGGACTTTCTCCAGAAACCCATATCCTCTTGAGCTGCAGATACCATCAGTTTATCAAAACACCTCTGCTGCATCTCTGGGAGGCAGAGCAGCATCATCCCTCCACCAGGGAAGGAGTGCCCTTGCACACCCCTGCTCATTCCTTGCCCCCAAACTCACCCATGCACACTCTGTACCAGGGCAAGAAGCCTGGAGCTCTCACAGTCCGTGACGAGTTTGCTCACGTTGGCATTGAGGACACACTTGCAGATCCCCCACTGCCCTCACCAAACCCAACGCACAGCCCATGCCAGGAGCCTAGGGGCTCACTGGGGGTGTGAGCTCTGCTGTAAGGCAGATTTCCCCATCTCTGGGAGGGGAAGCGACACGACAGCAGTGTTTGGGCAAGATTTGTGTGTGCTGTGGAATTCCTTCTCCCTTCCACCCTTTGATTTCCTCAGCGTGACAGGGGGCACGGGTTTTACATCCCTGCCTCTGACAAACCAGCCTGTGAATGTGTCACACATATGCTCACAGATGTGCCTAGGCTTAAATGCTTTTGTCTTCAACGTGCCCCTGTTTTCTTTCCCTCATTCCATCACCAGACGTCACATAGCCCAACCAGCAGACTCCGTGACTGTCATGGTGTAGGAAAGAAACAATCCCTGGCTGACGCGGCGGGCTCCAAACAGCTTATCCAACAGATGCATGAACAGGAAATGCAATATCATGTCCAATTTCTCATATTTTATTCATGACTGTTGCAGTCACAGAACACGTGTAGCCCAGCATTGCATAATGCTTTTTGTGAGAGCCTGCTCTCCTCTCGTGCTCCAAACCTGGGGGAGAAGAGGGCTGCTGAGGGGTGCACATTTGGCAGAGTTGAGAGATACCCGTGGGCTTATGTAAAACAGAAGCACCACGAATGGAAATGTGCCCACATTTGCTTTGCTAATTAACCTTAGCTTGGGCCCAGAGGGACTTGTGTTGGAGGGGTGAATGAGAGGAGATGGAGCAGAGCCCAAAACCTGCTCGTCTGCTTCTAGAGCTGCCCCTGGGGCCCGGTGGAGTTTTTCACTTATCTTTTCAGACCTGAATCACATCACTCCTTTCACCAGCAGCACCCTGAGCCCATCACACAGTGTAAGCACTCAATCTCACAGCTTCCTGAGGCACCAGCAGGACTTTCTGGCCCCATCCAGCCCAGACTGCTGGGAGCCTCAGCCAAGCTGTCCAGACTCTATACAAGCTGCTCCCCTGCTCCCGAGGAGCAGCCCCTGGAAGAACAGTGACAAAAGGGTTTGTTTCTTTGGGGACCATAATGTGGTCTGGGAGAGCAGGAGGAGGCAGCTCCATAAGGAAGGAGCTGGGAGCAGTTTCCACGCTGGGATCCTGGGATCAAGCACCCTTTGGACTTGGGTCCATATCTCACTGACCTCTTTACCACCCAGTTTCAACAAAAGCCTTTTTATTAATCTATTTCTTTTTTTTTTTTTCCTCCCTCCCTCTCTTATTATAATGTGCCACAGAAAAAGGAGACGACTGTCAGAGTGATCTGATTGAAGCTCCTCTGGCAGGGAGAGAAGAGTGAGGATTGCACCCATAAACACAGCCCTGTGCAAGGTTAAAATAATATCTTCATGGAGAGCTGCGAGAAAGGTGACTTCTAGAAAAACGACGTGCATGGGTGTGTTTGTGTGGAAACACCTACTTCTGCAT
>VXAV01009068.1:34185-70331 GCA_013399715.1 Alectura lathami | reverse complement strand
GCTCCGGGCCGCCTTGCAGAAGGCGTACGGCTGCCCCGTGCTCCAAGTGGGCAGGAGCGCGCCCGGCGCTTCCCCGGCCAAGGAGAGCGCTGCGAAGGGGGTGCCCCCCGCGCCCTCCTGCCCCAACGTGCTGCAGGCGGAGGCTCTGCTGGAGTCGGCCGAGATGCTGTACGTCGTCTACCCCTACGTCCAGTACTGCCTGCACGACATCGTAACCTTCAGCCCGGCGAAGCTCACCAACAGCCACGCCAAAATCCTCTTTCTCCTCTTCCACGTGCTGCAGGCCATGAGGGCCTGTCACCAGGCAGGGCTGGCTTGCGGAGCCTTCTCCCTTCACGACGTGGCTGTGGACGAGAAGCTGTGCAGCCGGCTCCGGGTGAACTTCAGGGAGTACGAGGGGCCCAGGAAGGAGGAAGCGGACGCGGAGGGCGCTCTGAGCGAGCGGAGCGGCGCTGGGGCACAAGGGGAGGTGGCGAGGTGCCCCGCCTGCCAGCAGGACCTGCGGGACCTGGTGCTGCAGTGGGTGCACGGCCGCGTCAGCAACTTCGACTACCTTATGCGTTTAAACAGTTTGGCTGGGAGGAGAATGGGAGACCCCAATTATCACCCGGTTCTTCCGTGGGTGGTGGACTTCACTACCAAAAACGGCAAGTTCAGGGACCTAAGGAAGTCCAAATTCCGTCTCAACAAGGGAGACAAGCAGCTGGACTTCACCTACGAGATGACCAAGCAGGCGTTTGTCGCTGGCGGGTCGAGCGGGGAGCAGCTCCACGTCCCCCACCACATCTCCGACGTCCTTTCAGACATCACCTACTACGTGTACACGGCTCGCAGGACGCCCAAGTCGGTGCTGTGCTGCCACGTGAGGTCCCAGTGGGAGCCCAACGAGTATCCAGCCAGCATGGAGCGCATGCAGAGCTGGACCCCGGACGAGTGCATCCCAGAGTTTTACACGGACCCCTCCATCTTCCGATCCATCCATCCGGACATGCCCGACCTGGACGTGCCGTCGTGGTGCAGCTCCTACGAGGAGTTCATCGAAGTCCACCGCATGCTGCTTGAGAGTCGGGAAGTCTCCCAGGACCTCCACCACTGGATCGATCTCACTTTCGGTTACAAGCTGCTGGGGAAGGACGCTGTCAAGGAGAAGAACGTCTGCCTCCACCTGGTAGACAACCATACGCACCTGACGACCTACGGGGTCGTGCAGCTCTTCGACCAGCCGCATCCCAGGCGCATGGTGGGACCTGCCTACACGCCCGCTGAAGCTCCAGCCATCGCTCGGCCTCTTCTCCAGAACATCAGGGAGACCGTGTTCTTGGAGGAGATCCAGGGCCCCGTGACTGATGCAGTTAACGGGCTGGTCCTGGAGGCTACTCCCACTGAAACCACCTGGTCTGGGGAGAAACCCATCGCTGGTGAGGATGATTTAGAGCAAGGCACGGAAGCCCTGGATTCGATTGCTGCAAGCAGCAGGGCTCCCGATCAGCCCTGCACCACTTCGGCGCAGCCCTCCGCCCTCCCTGCTTATGCCACCGAAGGGAAAGGCCGACCTCTCCGTTGGAGCAAGGCAGGTGCCGCGGACAGGGATGACATGAAGATCACGCTTCCTGAAGGCTTCAACCCGCTCCAGGCCTTGGAAGAACTGGAGAGATTGGACAACTTCTTGGTTAAAGGCTTAAGCAGCGAGATGCAGCTGATGGAGCAGCCAGGGGAAGAGCCGCTGCTGGCTCTCTCAGACCTCTTCCAGAGGGATATGCAAGCTCTGGGCATTCTGGTAGCCGAGATAATATTTGCACCGAGGATTCGTCCCTCAAAGCCTGACGCATCCCTGCTGGAGCGGTTCCTGATGGTGCGCAGCCTGTGCCGCTACCACCCCAAGGAGATCCCGGCCCCGCTGCAGCACGTGCTGCACGTCCTGCTGCAGCTGAGCGTGCCGGTGGAGAAGCTCCTGAAGAGCAGGCTGGGCAAGGGCACGGTGCAGCTCTTTGAGTACAAACCCGTCTCCCAGGGCCTCCCCCCACCTTGTCCCACGCAGCTCCTCAGTCCCTTCAGCTCTATTGTCCCCTTCCCCACATACTTCCCAGCTTTGCACAAATTCATTTTCACCTATCAGGCAAAGAAGGTAGAGGATGAAGGTCAGGGCCGGGAACTTGTTTTCCAGCTGTGGCAGCAGCTGGAGGGGATCCTGTCCGAAATCACTCCTGAAGGCTTGGAGATCCTTCTGCCCTTCATATTATCGCTGATGTCCGAGGAGAACACCGCTGTCTACGCAGCGTGGTACCTCTTTGAGCCTATAGCTAAATCCCTAGGTCCAAAGAACGCCAACAAATACCTGCTGAAGCCGTTGATCGGAGCCTACGAGACCCCCTGCTCCCGCCACGGCAGGTTCTACCTGTACACGGACTGCTTCGTCGCCCAGCTTGTCGTGCGCCTGGGGCTGCAGTCCTTCATCCTCAACCTGCTGCCGCACATCCTGCAGATCCTTGTCGGCATCGAGAGCTCGAGAGAGGAGAGCAAATCCCTCCTCGGGGCTGCTGAAGATGATGAAAGCGGAGGGGGCAGCCCCGTGTCGTGTGTGTTCGGGGAGGAGATCAAAATGGACGTGGAGCACGGCTCCGCTGCGCTCGACCTCCTCGACTACACCTCCGGGGTCAGCTTCCACGACCAAGCCTACCTGCCTGAGAGCGAGGACTTCCAGAGCGGCCTCTACGTCGGGGAGTCCCTGCAGCCTCAGGAGCAGGAGTCGCTCAGCCTGGGGCGGCTGAGTGACAAGAGCAGTGCCAGCGAGGTGTCGCTGGGAGAGGACAGACCTGCGGACGGGGACTCTCAGAAGGACAAGAGCAGCCTGAAGTCGATGGACAGCAGCCAGGACCTGAAGCAGAGCGAGGAATCGGAGGAGGAGGAAGAGGAGCGTGAAGAAGAGGAGCACGATGACACGGCGGTTGACGCAGAGCTGACGGTGGCTGGGGACGCTGGCGCCTCTGTGGATGCTGGCACCTCCGTGGACGTCACCCTGGCTGATGACAGCAGCGAGCCAGAGGATGGAGAGGGAGAGGAGCTGCCAGATCACTCGGATGACAAAGAGCAGACGATGCTCCTGGGTAAGGCCCTGCGAGTGATTTGCCATTCTGCTGGAGGTGGGGAGGGGAGGTGGGAAGCATCCCTGGGGCAAAGCAGTCAGTGGGAGAAGGGGAGAGGCAGACCTGCTGGGGAGAAGTGGGTCCAGATTTGGGGGTGTCCACAGTTCCATCCTGAGGACAGTGGTGAAACCAGCGTAAAATGTCCAGTCCCCACTGAAATATGTGGGCTTGACGTAGCTGCAGGCCTGCTGCAGGAGGGGGAGTTGGGTGGAAGCACGGCTCCCCCCAGTTTGCCGACAAACCACAGAGCCAAGGAAGCGTCCGCGGGGCAGGCAGGGCCCGGGAGGCAGCGGGTGGCAGCTAATCTGCACCGTGCCAGGCTCTCGCCCTTGTGACTGTTTCTGTTTTGCAGACACAGCCTGTAAGATGGTGAGGTGGCTCTCGGCCAAGCTGGGCCCCACCGTCACGTCCCGCTTCATCGCCAGGAACCTGCTCCGTCTGCTCACGTCCTGCTACGTCGGTAATGTCTGCTCCGGGGGTCCCGGGGTGGGGTCTGCTGGGTGCCTCCCGGCCTGGCTGCAGCCTCAGCTGCTGGCTGCTGCTTCAGCTCCCGGTGTTGTCTCTGGGCAGGCCCCACCAGGCAGCAGTTTGTACCAAGCAGTGATGAGAACGGTCCTCTGAGTGCAGGAAACATCTACCAGAAGCGGCCGGTCCTGGGAGATCAGGTGTCCAAGCCGGTGCTGGCCTGTCTTCTGCACGTGGCATACCTGTATGGAGAGCCCGTCCTCACCTACCAGTACCTGCCCTACATCAGCTACCTGGTCAGTGTTGGCTTTTCTCCTTTTTCTGTGTGTGCTGGGGGGGGAGCTTTGTCCAGGCGTACGAGGAGGGGGAGAGGATGCACAAAAAAAATGCACGGCAGCCTCTCAGGAGCCTCCTTCATGAGCTCTGTGCTCGGCTGAACTCCTCCTGGGGCAGTGTGGGCCGAGCAGCTCTCGCTGGGCTGGAGTGCTGGCTGTGCAGGGCTGTGCTGGTGCAGCCAGAAGAGGCACTTCCACCCCCTGCCATAAGCCCCAGCCTGCTTCCAGCGACGCACGCAGCTGCGCACGTGGGCTTTGCTGTTCAGCAAGCCCAAGCCACCACGGATCTGCGTCGAATCGCAGCCTGCGGCAGCCCTTCCTTCCCCATTTCAGCAGAGGGCTTTCCCTGCCAGACCTTTTGCATGTGTGAACGCAGAGAAAAATTCTGCTTTGCAGGGGGAGCGCGCTGAAATGGAGCTGCCGTGAGGGTGGGACTGCGATAATGGGCAGGCAGAACAGCTCAGGCTGCGGGGGGACTGCTGGAGCGAGTGGTTTTAGAGGTCTGTGGGTAGACAGGGGATAGGCTGGGGAGAGGTTAAAGGAGGTTTTTCAACTGTATTAAAAAAAATACTGGCAAGACTTAGAAAATTTTTCAGCCTGAAATTCTTAGCTGAAAAGCAAGAAGGAAATGTGTGTAATGCAGCTGGTTGAAAAACAAACCAATTTTTCATCCAAAACATTTTTTTTTGAATGTTTTAAACAGGCGCATTTTTCATATTGCTCCTTTTTAGTGGTTATAAACACGTTGGTTACTGATTCCTGTTTAAATGGAAAACTTCAACAGCTTTTTGATAACTTAAAACTTAGAAGGAAAAAGGCCACAGCTGTTCATTTAAAGAAAACAAAAAAAAGCGCTGTCAGTTTTTCCAGTGTGGAAGGGGAGACTTTTCATGGGGGGAAAAAAAAAATCCTGTTTTTCAGCAAAATCACTCTCCACCCAGTTGCAATCATAGCTCCAGCTGTTCTGCTTTTTTGCTTGGGGGCGACGGGAGGGGTTAATGCTCTTGTGAATAGCATTTGGCAGCCTGATGCGAAAGCGATGAAGCTGGAGGGTCACAAATAGGATAAAGTCAGTCCTTCTTGGAGGAGCTGGCAGAGGGGATCTTATGTGAGGGGAAGAGCTTCTGTGATGAGCTGGAAGATGGCAGGTGTACAAGAAATATAGCGGAAAGTGGGAATTGTTTGTGGTTTGTGTCACTGGCTCTCTTTTCTTGGGTGTTTGGTTTGTGTAGGGGTTAGGAGAGAGGACAGCCTAGGCACATCTTCCAGTCTTGCTGCCGGCATTGGGAGCTATTTGGCGTTGCTGTAACCAGCACTGGTACGTTCTCAGCAGAAAAGGATGCACTCCTCTGTCTCACGGAGTTACTAGCAGCTGAATTTCCAAAAGTTGGCAGGTTTGCCCAGACTCTGTGCCTTGGATATTTCACGTAGGAGCTCTTCCTCAGCAGTTTGTGCATCCAGGCTTATCACGGCATGGGATGAAGATACTGATTCTTGCTGCAAGTTGCTCATCTGTTCCTGTGCTGGCACTGTGGTGTCCAGGCTGGTGATACCCTGGTGGGCTTCTCCAGGATTATCTATCTGCCTCCTCTTTGAATTTCCCATCCTGCAGAGAGATTCCCTCCAGAGAGAGTGCATGTAATTTGAGGGCATCATGTCCAGTTCCCTCCAGGCTCCTCTCTTGCCCTGACATCTGTCCCATCCGCTCATCCTCATCCCTTCAGTGCAAGCCCCGAGCCACAGCTCAGGTTCCTCCCCCGTGGGCCGTGGCCAGCACTGCCACGCTGCGTTTGGAGGCTGAGCTCGGGTGATCCCGGGACTCCTTTTGCAGGTTGCACCCAGCAGCGGGTCCAGCGGTGGCCGGCTCAACAGTCGGAAGGAGGCAGGGCTGCTGGCTGCTGTGACGCTGACGCAGAAGATCGTGGTGTGCCTCTCAGACACCACGCTGATGGACATTCTCCCCAAGATCAGCCAGGAGGTGCTGCTCCCGGTGCTGGGCTTCCTCACTTCCCTGTCTGTCGGGTGAGTGCCGCAGTTCCTCTGTGCCTTCAGCCACAATTTGCACAGCTCAACATCTGGAAATTAGTTTTGCGAGGGCCTGACGAGCCCTGGGAGTGCACCCGGATGAGCGTGTCCTTGCTCTGGTAAATAGTGCGTACGTAGAGCTTGTGCTGCTCAGGACCTTCTGATAGTGCCTAAAAACACAAGGCAGGAGGCGAATAGCAGAGCAGGGGAAAAGGGGTATGTGCAGGGCAGGCTGGTCATGGACGTCCTCTTCAGTTTCCCCAGCGGTGCCCAGGCCCGTATTGTCCTGTGCGTGAAGACAATCAGCCTAATTGCCTTGATCTGCCTGCGGATCGGGCAGGAGATGGTGCAGCAGCATTTGAGCGACACGGTGAGAAACTTCTTTGGGGCGTTCTCACTGCTGCAGGAGCTGCAGGACCAGGTCAGTGATGTGCTGCTCCTGCCATAATACCCCAGTGCACAGCCGTGGGGATGTGGTGGGCAAACCCGCGCACACCAGCGCTGGTGACAGCAATGCCCAGCCCAGGCTGTGCTTGTGTAAGGATGTGGTGACAGCGTCTGATCTCGGGAACATTCCTGTTTTCTCCTGCCCAGGGACTGACGGCGGAGTCGCTGAGCAGCTGCGAGGTGCCTGTGATGGAGGTGCCCCTCTCGGATGGGAAGCTGCTGGCCCTGGATCCGGCAGTGCTGGCGGAGTTGCAGAAGGTGTTCAATCCTGAGATGGCCTACATCACCTACATCCCCTTCTCTTGCTTGCTAGGTATGGCTTGGCCACCTTCTCCTGGGCTTTGTGAGAGCTCCTCGCTCTGCGGACACATGCTTGACATCAGCTTAAGAGTAGTCAGAGGGCACGGGGCTGCTGGGGGAAACCTGCAGCTCCTGCACGGTGGCTCGGTCTGCTTGTGGAGCTGGGGAGCCCACTGGGACTTCAGGCTGCTTTGGCTGGGAACAGCGCGTGGCTGGCCTGGGGGGACGTTGTGTTCACGGCGCTGTGCTGCCCTGTGTTCCCCTGTTGATGGTAGGGGACGGCGGGGAGGAAATTCCCTCCCTGCAAACCACGTTCTCTCTCTTCAGGTGATGTGATCCGGATGGTTGTGCCCAACCACTCGCTGGTCGAGAAGCTGGCCAGCCTCTACCTGGAGAATGTGAACCCAAAGAGCCTGCAGGTGGTTAGCCTAGAGCAAACACCGAGCGCGGCGGCCCCAGACCAAGACACACGAGGGACTGAAGCATTCTCTAGCCACCACGAGGACAGTCACTCTGGTACTTTTGGGAGTGTGCTGGTAGGGAACCGCATCCAAGTTCCTGTGGACACACAGCGTGAGGGTCTGGGCTTGCTTCGCCTCAGTGCTGGCACTGATGGCTTTGTTTCCAGCTCATCCAGCGAGGAAAATGCCCTGAAGCATGACCTTCCTCGCAGCACCCACATGCTGTGCGGGAACTGGCTGGCCTACTGGCAGTACGAGATCGGGGTGAGCCAACACGACCCCCGCTTCCACTTCCACCAGATCAAGCTGCAGAGTTTCTCAGGGCACTCAGGGGCCATCAAGTGCGTGGCACCGCTCGGCAGCGAGGACTTCTTTCTCAGTGGCAGCAAGGACAAAACTGTCCGCCTTTGGCCCCTGTACAACTATGGGGACGGCACCAGTGAGGTGCCAGCGCGGTTCACCTACTCCGAGCACAAGAAGTCTGTGTTCTACGTGAGCCAGCTGGAGGCATCGCAGCACGTGGTGAGCTGCGATGGGACTGTGCACATCTGGGACCAGTTCACAGGTGAGAGGGGAAAGGGTGAGGGCTGCCTGGAGGGAGCTGGTCCAGTCCCTAAAGGCAGAGGGGCCATACTGAGTTCTGATGGCTCCCGCTAAAAACCAGCAGACAGACTGGACATCTGCGGTGTAGCTTCTCCACACGCTTACTGCTGTAACATCTCTGTGTTTTCACAGGCAAGCTTCTCCGGACTTTTGATGAATTAGACAGCAAAGTCCCCATCACAGCTGTGACCACCATGCCCCCTCCCTATCACAGCATTTCTGTGGCCAGCGCAGACTCTGTGCTGCGTTTCATTGATCACAGGAAGCCAGGACTGCAGGTAGGGAGGCCGTTGTTTTGCAACCCACCCTCCTTCGGGTTCCCCCATGGCATCCGTGTGCTTAACAAGGCGATTGTGGCTGGTCCAAAGCCATCTACAATGACTCCAAGAAAGCCAGCTGTGCCCCAGGGTCTTTTGTCCCCTAAATGCTGCATCCCCTAGATCTTCAGCCCCTTGATCAATGGACTCTGTCTCTTGCAGCACGAGTTTCGCTTGGCCAGCGGGGTGAGCGCAGGGCTCATCCGCTGCTTGGCTGTCAGCCCCAACGGGCGCAGCGTTATGGCTGGCTTCTCCTCTGGTTTCATTGTGCTGCTGGACACCAGAACGGGGCTCATCATGCGGGGCTGGCCTGCCCACGAGGGAGACATCCTGCAGATCAAGGTGAGAGGTTCAGCAGGGATTGGGGTGGGGGGTCTGCTTCCTGGGCCTTGCTGATCCTTCTGACACGCCTCGGTGAAGAGGCGAATGTGTTGCTTTCTCCTTGGGGCTGTCAGCCCCCCTTGGGGAACGTTGCTCTAATGAGTAACTCTTGTCTATATTTACCCGCTCACAGGGAGCAGCGTTGGGGCTCCAGTGTCCTCGACCCAATGCAGGTTAAACAAAGTTCACCAGCATGGGTTGTTTACCCTCTCGCTAACTCTGCTAATAAGCACTCCAGGCTTCTACCTTAAGCAGTGTTTTCTGCTTAGACAGCTCCCCAATTCTTTGTCCAGGAGAAGGAAAATAACATGGTGGGTGGTTTAATGGAGAGAGATGCTGTGCAATAATCTCTTTACCCACTGCAATAGTAACAGATGATGAATCAGGTGAGTATCAGCAGCTTGTTCAGAAGAGATGCAGCCCATCTCATGGATGCTGAGTAGTGCTGGAGGAGGTTACCAGCTACCAGTCCTGTAGGTTGTGGTGTCCGCCTGGACGCATTGTCAATACTGCTCAGTACTGCCTGGAAATGGCTGGGGCTGTCCTAGAGGATTGTGCCGGGACTGCTGGATTGTTGGCAGCTGCCTGGCTCATCTCATTTCCAGTCAGGGCTTGGGTTTTTTTTTTTTTTTTTTTTAACTGCAAGAGTGATTCACTGTCCTTTTCTCTCCCACAGGCTGCAGAGGGCAATGTGCTAATCAGCTCCTCTTCAGATCATTCCCTGACCGTCTGGAAGGAGCTGGAGCAGAAACCTTTGCACCACTACAAATCTGCATCTGAACCGATCCATGCGTTCGACCTCTACGGCAATGAAGTGGTGACTGGCACCGTGGCCAACAAGATTGGTGTCTACTCCATGCTGGAGTCCTCAGCCCTGCCCATCAGCACGACCAAGCTGAGCTCGGAGAACTTCCGGGGTACTCTGACCAGCCTGGCGGTGCTGCCCATGAAATGCCATCTCCTGCTGGGCTCGGACAACGGCGTGGTACGCCTCCTGGCATAGCAACCCCGGGTCCCACAGCTCTGGTTGTAGAGCTGAAAGCTGGCAGTGTTGCTCATAGAAGAGGCAGAGTTAGGATCTGAACAGAGGATGCAGGGGGGAGGTGTGCTTGTTAGTGAGCACTCGGTAAAGCATCCCTAACCTCTTTCTCTACCTTAAAGGAAAAAAAAAAAAAGCCATAGCTGAGAAACCTCCACTACTGCTGGGGGAAAATACTGGGCATTGTAGGTCACTGTCACTCCTGCAGAGAGGCGTGGAGCTTTCCATACCGTGTGTGCCTGATCCCCAGGGGACTGTGAGCTGCCCTCCAGAGAAACGTGGACCACGCGTATCCTCCTTCCTCCCACTGAGGGGTAAGAGGTAACCCTCGACACGAATACAACAGTATAGCTACTGCCATCTGCACTTACCCTTCACACTCCACTCCTGAACCACTAAACTGTCTTACTAGGATAGCATAAGCAGGCGCTGCCACCTTCAGAGCTGTGTGGTGCTGGGCATATCCTCCTGCTGTTGTCTGTGGCTTCAAGGCCCAGAGGATGCACTCTGTTAATTTTAGGTTCTGCCATCTGAGTCAGAGCCCGTATGGGAGGAGGAGAGGTTAACTCAGAGCACTTGTGTTGCCTTACTGGCTCCAGAGCAAAGGCAGGAATGCAATCAGCCAAGGCACGAACCCCCTGTCTGCTCTGCTGGTTCATTCAGGAATGAGCTGCTGCAGAGGGGTGGTCTTGGAGGCCAGAACTGGATGCTTCCATCAGGATTTTTGCTTCTGGAGCAGGAGGGCAGGGATGGATAGTTGCTGGTTCCTGCCCCAGCCACACTGCATCCCGTGATTACCAGGAGGGTGAGGAATGCTCTGTGTGCTGGCATTGGCAGTGCTTCCCAAGAAAGACCCTTTCTCCTCCTCTCTGCTCTCCTTTGTGCCGGTCAGACTCCTGGGGAAGACAGAACAGCAAAAAGGTGCTTGGTTTTACCCCTTCCCACCAGAGAGTCAGAACCTGGTGTCGCAATCCAGCATGGCATCCTTCTGGCCTTCCCTTTAGGGACATCACTGTCTGCTCCCACACCTGTGTAACCCAAAGGCGAGGAGAGTGCTCTTCGACCCAGCAGCAGGAGCAGTTGCCTCACTTCTTGCGCAGCTCTTTTCCCATCCATCCTTCCCAGTAGCAGGGGAGTGGGAAGCTCTTCTTTTGGGCAGAGGAGGAGCCTGCTGTGGGTTGTCCTGGGAGGGAAAAGGGCTTCCATCCAGCTGGCGGTGCATCTGAGCCAGCGAGCTGGGAAGCTGCCCTCCGTTTCCAGGGAGGGTGGGGAGGTGAGCAGTTGGCGCTGGCTATCCTTCCCAACTCAAGGGGAGCTCTCAGTCCCGTGTTGCCTATTAACCATTTGCAATAGATGTAAATACTTCTAATAAACTCTTTGAAAGAGATGCAGAGAACTGTGTGTGGCGATGCTCTGTGCAGGGCTGGGTGTGCTGGAGGAGCCCAGGGGCAGTGCAGCACCGTGGCTCGGTGCGTTGGCTGTAGCTGTGACCAAGGCTAAAGCTCTGTATTCAGGCACCACTTTATGTTCCTGAAGGAGGGGTGCTGTGAAAATGCCCTGGATGTCAGGTAGGACATCCTGCTGCACAGGACTTGGATCTGCTCTCCAGGGGGAGGTAGCTCCCTGTGTTGCAGTGCTAGGTCCCGAGTAGTTTCTGGTTGCAGAACACAGCTCTGTCTCATTTCCATTCCTCCCCACTGCCTGCAGTGAGAGGGGAAAGCACAAGCTATCGCAAGGAAAGGATTGACTGGAAGTGCTGCAATCCTCCCTAGGAACTCCTGTCACACTGAGGACCTGGCTAGAGCCGTATCCCATGCTGGGAAGGGATTACTATTGTTTCTGCATAAGGCACAAAACCACGCGCTCCTGGACAGCGCTGCTGGAGTCCTGCCTGTCCCCGAGCCTTTTCCTCTGTACCCAGAGCAGCCCTGTAGGGCCTGGCAGCGAGACCAGCTCCTGGCAGGTCCCTGGTTCCCACTGTGCCCTGGGGAGGCACCAGCTGCTCTCAGATGCCCAGCCTGCACGCTGCCCGGGTACGCTGCTGTGGGGCCCTGGGCACCTGCCATCTGTGCCTCGTGCTTGCTGCAGCAGAAGCAGCTGGGATGGAGGGAGGAAATATCTGAGGCTTTCTGCAATGAGAATTCCAAAAGCAGAGAGAGCCCTGTGGCAGTAAATACCGAGCCGTATGTTTTTACTGGAGTTATGAGTAAAAGGGTGCTTTCCCAGCACAGGGAGTATGTGGGAAGCAGAGCTACCGCTGGGGACAGACGACTTTTCCCATCAGCAGAAATGTGTTTTAGAGCTGGTAAACTCAAGGTTAACATTATCTTTCACGTACAGCAGCATGAAGTGTCTTCCCATCCCCAAACGTACCACAGACTCACTGTTCTGCCCCCAGACAAATGTTTAACCGGATGCTGAAGTCAATATTTGCCTGCCAAACTCTCAAATAGGGGGTGGTGCCGAAGGTCGCGGGTAGGAGGGCTGGGCTGGGCCAGAGGCTGTGCCCCACGCAGAGCTTTCAGCCGGGCTACAGCAGGTGCCAGCTCCAACAAGGGCACCAACAAGTCCAGGTAAGGAGGATTTGATGGTAAATGAGGAATAGGGCTTTTCTGGGAAGGAGAGTGAACCTGGGAGAGAGTCAAAGGTTTGGCACCGTTGGGGAGGACGGGGGTGTTTGGGCTGGTGTGTAGAGAAGGGAACTGGGGTGAGGGAGGGGGGGGTAATGAAATGGTCTGGAATTCTGCTGCTTCTGCTGGGCAGCTGGAGTCACAGCCCAGCAGTTTCAGGTCAGAGCTGAGACTGCTCAGACTGAGACTGCTCAGAGAGGGGAGAGCAGCCCCAGGAATTAAGTGGATGGCAGCCACGCCGGCGTCTGGGTTTTAGCACAAAGTGTTTATGTTGAGCAGAAGATGGGTTATTTCTGTTTGAGCAGGAAAAGTGGCTGGTTGAAGTGGTGGCCAGGGGGTGGGTGAGGTTTCATCTATGGCCCTGGAAGCTCCTACTGTCCCATACTGGAAGCAGAGCGTGGGGGTGGGAGAGGTTGGGTTTGCCAGCAAAGGGGGAAGGCGAGTGCTGGGAAGGGGAGGAATCTCTATTCCAGGACTAAATGCTGATAAATTGCTCTGGTATTGTGCTTTCTACCTGCAAAGTCCCTTCCAGGCAGCGCTTGTGGCCCCACTGAGGCAGGCTAGTATCCCTCCTCCCAAGGGCTGGGGCACAGCTGAGAGAGGATGCTGGGCCCGCACCTCCGCGGTGTGTATGGGGAAGGAGCAGAGGCTCCTGTCTTCTCCCAGAGGTGCAGTGTGTGTAGGACTGATTAGGGAAATACCATTTCTGTGATTCTGTCATTTGCAATCCAGATGAACGAGGGCACTGGGCTCAGAAACGCAGGTGCCAAGCAGGAGAGAGTCACGCAAGAGCCTGGCTGTGGTTACAGCTCCGCTCCGGCGCGGGTCCCTGTTCCTCTCTGATTTCGCTGCCCTGGCGTTGGACCCAGGAGTCCTGTGTTGTTTCTGTGCAGCATTGTTCATCTCCTTATTGCTCTGTGCAAGCTCCTGCGCCAACCTGTTTGGCCAGGTTGATAATTTTCTCCCTGTAGAGCTGAATAGGCTCAGCTTGCTGCTGCCAGGCAGCTGGAAATAACTTCTCTCTCGGCTGGTCCTTCTGTTCCAGAAATATGGTGTTGCTCTGGGGTCTGTTTCTACTCTGCCTATCTGCTCTGCACAGCCATCCAAAGGTAAGTTGCTCCCTTCCAGTTGTCCTGAGGGCCTCTCCCAGCCAGCACAGGGCAAGGGCACTGAGGTTGTGCTCCAGCCTCTGGGGCAAACACCGCCTGCCGCTTCTGCGTGAGTGGTGGAGGACGTTGCTCCTCTGCTGTGGGGTTAGCTTGTGCCCCAGTGCAGGAAGGTTTCCCATCTTCCTTTTAGCACCTAAAGTGACTGTGGATATTCCTATTATTCAAAAGGATTTCTGTAGAAAAACTTTGGAAACTTGGATTCAATTGTATTTAATGACCACGGCATTCAGAGTTTAATAGGACGTTGTCTTAATAACAGCTTTTTTTTTTTTTTTTCCCTCTTGGTTTTAAATCTGGATCCCTGTCAGATCTGAGATTGCAAAACTGCCTAGCGAGTACATTATTTTTACCCTTCTGACGCGGTGCCTTTCCAAACAAATCCAGCATTTGCAGCCTCTCCCAGCTCCTGCTCATTCCCACCTCCCCTCAGTGGACCCCCCACTCCAGCCTGTTTCTGTACCCTAAAGCCCTGCCCATGCTATAGCCACACAAGCACCTCAGGACTGCCACAGTCAGGCTGGTGCCAGCTCCTGACCCTCCCCCAGAGGAATGTGTTAGGAGTGGGGGAGGAGGAGACTGGCTCTGGAAATTCAGAGGAAATCATCTGGGATCTGACTTTGTTTTTCTTTCCAGCTTCCTCTGGCACACGCCATTGAGCAACAGCATCTCTCCTTAGACAAAGCCCAGGACCTGAAGGTAAGCAACAACTGGGACTGGCAGGTGAATTATTTCACTTCTGACTGATAAGGGAAGATGAAGAAAACAACTAGCTGTGAGGGTGAGAGGGAGAAAGACTCGTAGCTGATGCTACCCATCGAGCCTGGCTCAGATAGTGCAGCACTGCTGCAGCAGGGGAATGTCATCCGGATGCTGGTGGGAACAGAGAGATCTGAGTAAAAAGCATGCGTTTAAGACCATGCAAATGTGAGGACAATAGCAGCAGTGCTATAGGCTACAGCTTAGACAACTGGAAAATGAGGAATTTGGAGAGAAAAGGGATGGAATAAAACAGACAAGTCAAGAAGAGACAGATGCCTGGAGGAGGATCTGAGCCAAAACGGATCAAGGCTGTGACAGCAGCAGAGGGTGCTGACCAGTGCATGAGGCAGATCTGCAGTCCCAAAATATGTGAGGAGGTGAAATCAAGGTTGAGGATGACTGGTCTATAAACAGTGAATGCAGAGGACAAGTGCGGAGCAGGTGGTGGCCCACCAGCCTGGGGCAGGCCCTGAGAGCAGGCAGAGAAGGGACCACGGCAAGACCCCGACTCAAGTCCATTTTTTGGCGTAATAAAAAAGCTTGTTTTCCAAACTCATCAATGTGCTCTGAACATCAAGGTTAAAGGGCAAATTGAAGCCACAAGAGTAGTTAAGAGCTTTCTCAACCCATCCAGGTGCACAGTCAAACCCCTTAGGGAGGCAGTACTACTCCTGCTTTCCCAGTGCCACGTTCTTCTCTTTTCTCCCCAGGGCCTGAAAAGTGCTGGAGAGGAACAGTCCGCTCTGCCAGGAGTCATCCCAAGCCTGCTGGATGAAAAGCTGTCTAACAGCTGGGAGGTGACCCAGGGAACACCGCCACCTTTGCCCACCATGCCAGCAGGCACTGGGAGTGACCAGAGCCCAGGAGACAAAGCCAGGGCCGCCAAGTGTCATGAGCAGGAACCATCTGGGGAAATCTTTTCTGAAGAGGAAGGAGAGGATGAAGACCAAAGCTGTGACATAACTTGGAAGAATAGCCAGAGGCTGGCAGATGGGCTGATGAAATTCAGCATTGACCTCCTGATAGAGGTCCAGCAGGAGTCCAAGAGAAACAACGTGATCCTGTCTCCCCTCAGCATCGCCCTCAGCTTGTCTAACCTGGCACTGGGTAACTTACTCATTATGAAAGCACCTGGCTCTGCCTTCCCCTGCTCCCTCTCCTGGACACAGGCACTAGGAGCTGATGTGCAGAATGCAAAGATTAAATACAGCACCTTCCACTTAGCCTTGCTGCTGCAGCTTTAACTAGGCACTGCTACAGCTGAAGCTGCCCTCTGTGGCCCGTGCTGAGGCTCCCGTGCTCTCAGATTTCTCCAGTCCCTTGTGCACGACGCAGTATGTTTCTAAAAGGAGGCAGCCAAAGTACTGTCCCTGTTTTCCACTGCACAGGCGTGAACTAACAGGACTTTGACTTTGCTTTAGGGGCAGCAAATCAGACA
The DNA here is from genome assembly GCA_013399715.1 of Alectura lathami. Lineage (NCBI taxonomy): Eukaryota > Metazoa > Chordata > Aves > Galliformes > Megapodiidae > Alectura > Alectura lathami. Next base: position 54,819 of record VXAV01009068.1, on the reverse strand, counting down.
GAGAAGCGCTTGCTGGAGGTGATGCACCTGGAGTCTGTGCCCTGTCTCCACCACATGCTACTCAGCCTCCGCAGAAGGCTGGCAGAAGCCACGCTCAGCATTGCCTCACGCGTGTACGTGCAAAAAGGTGAGGGCTGGCACAGGGGGTCTGTTGGGGTAGAGGGTAAAGCTCCTGGTGACAGAGCTTAAAAGAAGGATGCTGCTGTACCTGGAGGACCTCTCTGTTTCCCTAAGTGCTCTCCCTGGGGAGTTTCATGCCACTGCCTGGCCTGCTGAGCAAATGTTTTCCAGGTCTTGTGACTTCACATGTAATCCTTCCTCTCTGCCAGAATTTGAGGTAAAAGAGAAGTTCCTGGAGGATTCAGAGGAATTCTACGGGACAAAGCCTGCGACCCTTTCTGGGAACAATGAGGATGACATCATGGCCATAAACAAATGGGTAAAGGAGGCAACTAATGGGCAAATACCCGCCTTCCTACAGCAGCTCCCTGGAGACACAGTGATGCTCTTGCTCAATGCAATCCATTTCCATGGTGAGCTCCATAGGTCTTTCTTCTCAAGCCTGATCATCTTGAGGAATAGTTAGAAATCTCCTCGTTTTCTGCCAACACTGCAGCTGAATGGCACCTCCTCTGATTGCTTCCTGCTAGTCAATCTGCTTGTTCTTTTCTTGTGCATCTGCTGTTCCTCTTGCTTTGATTTCTTTGCAGTAATGATTCCCAACTGTTTCACAAGTGCTAAAAACGTTACTTGACTGCAGAGCCAGCATGCGGCAGGTGGAACCTGTGGTATTTTTGCATCCTGGTTCAGGTTCCCAGACAGCAGTGCAACGCTGCTCATCTTACCCAAACCAGCTCACATGCAGCTCACCCCACAGCAACCACACAGCTCAGAGGCAGCTTCTGTGGACTTCTGACTACAGCGCGGTGGTCAGGCACATCTCCTTCTTTTAAATCCCTGAAGGCTGTGCATCAAAACAAAGAGCAAACTCTTCCAGGATAAACTCGCAGATGTTTTAGCTCGGTGCTGGAGCACGGTTTCACTGTATGCAGCACAAAGTCAACAGTTAATTTTTTCAAAGCACTTCACAACCACACTCTGCTTTATCTTGATAGCCTTCAGTAATCTCCCTCACTGAGGCATAAGGATTAATCATCGTTCCTGTTGTTATTCCATAGTCCCTCTCTGGAAGACAAGGGCTTCCTGCTATTAGCGTTCTTCCAGCCTTGGAACTGACTTCACTGCATTTCTACTTGCCTGGTCACTGTCTGCCTTGTCTGAGAACTCTTGACAGGAGAAGTGTCAGCTAAGCAGTTTCTGCTTTCTTACCCTAATGTAACTTCATTGAATTCTCAACTTTGACAGGGTTTTGGAGGAATAAGTTTGATGCTAATTTCACTGCGCCAGATATATTCCACCTTGACGATCGTTTTGTGGTCTTAGTTGAGATGATGAAAGCCCAGAAGTACACCTTGAGCTGGTTTACACTGGAGTCCCAGGACATTCAGGTAGGGCTCTGTTAGGAGCACTACAGGTTTTCATGGGAATTTCCTCCTGCTATTGTGTTTCACTGACTCTAATTATTCTCTCTCTCAAAAAAAAAAAAAAAAAAAAAAACAAAGCTTTTTAACAGGAATAGCACACACAAAATTTTAATAAGTATCCTTTATCCTTGCTTCCAGCAAGAATATTGAATTTTTGCTCTCAGTTTGTTGGGAAAAAAACCAAACAGATACTCCCACTAAGTGAGAACTAATGGAGTTTTAAATCTCCAAGTTAAGGATGAATGAGGAAATATGAAAAGGAATTCCCCTAAACAATGTATTGCTGGAATCCTTCAGGATCAGCTACTGCAAGCGTGGGTACAATGTTTGTACATGTAAGCTTCCATCCTGCTGCGTGTTCAGTCTTTACCAGTCTGTGGCTAAATACTGAAATCTGATGCTGTTATTCCAACAAACTTTCTCCCCCTGAAGAAATTGGACACTTTCCCAGCAGGTTGTTCTTGTCCCATATCTAGACTGACTCTGTAGAAAATCAAAAAAGACTAAATTAAATGCATCACTTTCTGGACTTTCCTTCCTCTTCCATAAATTCTTCTGGTTGGTTTTATTTCCAGGTGGCCAGGTTTCCCTTTAAGGGTAACATAAGTTTTGTGGTCATTGTACCAAAGCAGTACAGCTGGAACACCCCTCACGTGCTGGAAAACTTCCCCTACAGACAGCTATGCAGGCTTTTCCCCAGAGAGGTGCCCACCACAGTGAAGATACCCAAAATAAAACTGGACTACCAGCTGGAACTCAACAATGTTCTCAGTAAACTGGGTAAGGCCTCTAAAAGGATTTGTGCAGAGCAAGTGGATCTGATCGATCTATAAGGCATCTGCTCACTAACACTAAAAATTGGCATCCTTGTTTCAAAAGCTGTGCCTCACAGCTTGCTCCAGATAACATCCAAACCCTTTCATTTCTTATTCTCCTCCTCCTTACTCTTTGCTTGCCTAGCACCAAATGTTTTGCTCCAACAGGATGATACTACAGGGAAGGCAGTTAATTCCTCACAATCTTTACGAGCTCTTCCTATTTGCAGCCAAGACCAGCTTCCTGCCATGCATCAACCCTTATCTCTTTTTTTTTTTTTTTTTTTGTCATTAAAATGGTGTCCAGAATGTATAAATTGTCAGGAGAGAGAATGCAGATCACAAAACCTGGAACTGAGAGCTTACTGAAATAAAACACTGTGCACCGAGTCTCCAGATGAGAATAAATAGAGCTCACTCTGTTTTGCAAATTGCTTAAAAAAAAAAAAAAAAAAAAAAATCTGTGTGTTTCCAGCATAACAGGAAAGAGACTTCAGACTTGCTGCTGCTTTTTAAGGAAAGTTTTAAATTCTTACACTGCTGCTCTAAAAGAGATGGACAATTTTTTTTTTTTGCCTGCCAGTTCTCTAGTCCTCCATGCTGGACAATGCAAGTGACAACAGATTAGGAGCTGCTTTCTTCAGGCAGCTTTGAAAATCAGAGTTGGTGGCACCAAATGGGAGAGGCTAACTCAGTCTCATTCCTCTGCAGGCCTCGAGGAGCTGTTCACAAGCCCTGATCTCCGGAATATCGCAGACGAGCATCTCTTTGTATCCAGCATACAGCATCAGTCCACCCTGGAACTTAATGAAGACGGGGTGGAAGCATCTGCCGCTACCGGCGTCGTGGTATCGCGCTCACTCTCGACCTTCAGCCTTGACCGGCCATTTCTCTTCATCATCTTTGAAGAGGAGATGGGCATCCCCCTGTTTATAGGCAGTGTCCAGAACCCTAAACCCAGTGCAGCTCCCCAGATGAAAGAGCCACAGGACTTGCCTGATGCAGCAGATAACAATGAGTACCCCATGCCCAAATAAGAGAGGAGCAAAGCCTAAGTGTTCTGGGACTGCTACCTGACCCTCTGGACCAGTTAAGAGAGGCCTCCTTTCACTGGAGACCTCCCTTTGAGGCCACAGAAGGCAATTCCTTGCTTGTTTTCCTCTCCAGATCCCTACAAACCAGTCCTGGGATGTCCCATTCTAGCCTTGACAAGATTTTCTCAGTTGGGGTTCCCCTCGGTTGACCCTGAAAAGCTTGCTCTGCCTCTCAGCCCTGAAAGGGAGATTTCCTTGTCCCCAGACTCTAATAAGAGAGTCTTTATTAAGCTCTTATTAGAGTCCACCATAGCCTGGAATCATCATTAGCATCTGGCAGCTTGGACAGCAGCCAGAGCTATCAATATGGCTCTTCCTTCCGCGGTTCCTGTGAACATGCCTTCCTCAAAGTGTTCCTCTGAAAACTGTCTGTTTGTACCCACCTAGGAAATGACCTCTAGATCAACTGGACCGGTAACCAGTTGTCTTCCCTGGGATGAGTCAGAGCCACTCTGGGCACAGGCTCTTCTCAGACGTTGCCTTTTCCCACTCCTTGGCTATTAGGATCTGCTGTGGGAGGGTCTGCGGTGAGGGACCCAGTCACTTTATCCCCAGTCCTGTTCCTGGGAAATTCTAGGTTCTTGAGTAATGCTAGATTTTTCAAGGCTTATTTTATAAAGTGTTTTTTAGTAATTTTTATGTTGCCAGAATAATAAAGAGCAAAGCAGAATGCATTTGCTTAAGGTGTTGCATTGAAAGACTCAGAGAAAGGAAATAGGCAAGCCACTGAACAATTGCAAAGATTAGGAGAAAAAATAGTCTGGGCATGAAAGATGCAAAGCTAGGAGGGACTCTCGCAAAGGATCTGCTCTTTGCAATACCTTGTCACAGAGAATAAGGGGGGCTATGAGGTAAAATCAGTAAAGACTGCCCAATAAGCTCTGGGCATCTCACTTGCAGAGTGAGTTTGCGGAGTGTGTTTGACTCACTTGTTCGGCGCTGGCTTTGTGAAAAGGGCAGAATTCCTTCAATTAGGGGACATCTCTCTGGATCCACATCTGGATGTAGCTGCACACATCTGGAGTAAGCTACCACAAAAGATTCCTGGGAACCCTCCACCCCACCAAGCTATCCATTACCACTTAAAAACGTTAGACTAACGCACCGTTCCCTGCCATGCTGCAGCTATTTCTGCATAAAACAATGGCTGTCCACAGCAGAGTCAGCTTCCAGCCTCCCTCAGCTTCTGGATAAAAAGCATGGCGCTCTGTTTTTGTGAAATAGCTGTTACAAAGCACGAGGGCCATCCTTCTGGCAGTGTTTTCCTAACGCGGGAAGTCTGCCTTCCCTCAAAGGAAGGCGTAGAATGCTTCTGGGAGCCTCTGTCCCTGAATAGTCTGCACCATCTGCTGGAACAAGAGAAGGACTGACTCACTAACCATGCATTTCAGGGACGCAGGAGACTTTGGGGAATAAAAAGCACTGGCTCAAGCCTGCAATTTCACATTTCTTGTAGTCTAAAAGGGGAAAAATGGCTAAAGATAATGCCTACCCTTGTGACCAATGTGATGACATGTACCCTTCAAACAGAGGGTGTAATTATGGGGCCATAGAATTCTAACAAGTAAAGCCACAAGAATCCAGCCCTACTATACGGGCATAGCTTTAGCCCACAGGGTACACTTAGGCTCATTTATTTGACAGACTCATTCCTAACATGCAGAAATACCATCCCATGCCTTAGGTAGGTCTTGCTTCGGCTAATGCAACGTCAGCACGAGCCTCTCTGAATTCCAGCCTGGGCAGAAGTGCCAGCCTTCCTTTTCAGGACTCTGCCCTCCAGTTCCCTTCCTTCTACAAAGCTTTTTCCCCTCATTCTCAGATTCCTGAACACCTTTGGTTCTTATTTCCTATTCTTCTTCTTTCTGCCATCCCTCCTCCTCCAAGCTATTCTTGTCAAACTATTAATTTCACCTTATTTGTCAGTACAGCAGCCTCCCATGACTCTGCTTTGCTGAACAAACGATCAGTTACACCAACCTTAACGCTCTTTCCGCTCCACTGACTCTGCAGAAGAGGCAGTTTGCAAAATGCAAAGTAATATTAATGTCTGCTCAAGAAGTTCCACTTTGCTTTGCTAAGCTTTCATTTTGACTGAGCTCTGTTCTGAAAAGACATGACTAGCACAGGGCATCTGCTCTATAACTCATCTGCACTGCTGGCTGAGAATATCACATAAGCCTGAGTATCTTTAATATTATACAATTTTTTTTTTCTTACGAAAGCAAATTCATATCGGCATCGGAACTTCCACAGCACTGTTCAGACAGCATATTGTCTACTGTCTTGAATTCCAAACACCCAACAGTAAAATGCTTCTGTTGGTTTAAGAGAAGCAATCTAATCCCTTGCATCTTGTTATATAACACGCCACTTCAGGATACGCTCTACCTGCAGGAACAAAGCTTGCTTTAGCCTGGAATAACATTCTATGCAACCACCACTCCGATCCACGTGGTTTAAAACCAAACCTTTATTTCAACAGAAGAGTTTTCGTTTGAAGATACAGACAAGATACCAAAACTCTTGTGGTCCTTCCACAGAATGCATTTTAATCTCGTATTTGTATCAAAGAAAGCTATCAAAAAGAGGCAAAATCATCTGAAGCCAGCTCCTCAGCTAACACCCTCATTTTCAGGCAGATGATGGAAGACCAACAAGTACCAACATCTTTCTGCAGATGACTTCTCACAGAACAAACTGAGAAACAGCCGAGAGCAGAGCTGCTGCTCCTTGTGTCAGGAAGGGACACCTCTGAAGCACTGACTAATCACAAAGCTGGCCCCCTGACTTGCTTTTCCTGCTTGCAAAAACAGCTGCTACTGCTTCTCCAAAACCATCCTTCCCTCCTACTGGAGGGACTGTGTGAGTCTGTAACAGCTAGCAGCAAGGCTGGCAGCCCCAAAAGGCATCCCAGCACCTGCCTAGGCTGGGGACACTGACATTACTGTACAATTTGCTTTCAGCATTTCCAAGCAGACAAACCACTGAACTGGGTCAGGCCAGCCACATGTCAATTCAGCCCAGTATTCTGTCTCTCCCAGTAGCTAGTAATAAATGACTGGGGGTAAAAAAAAAAAGAAAAAAAAAACAAGAAAATATAACTAGGGACACCAAAAAAACAACTGTTTTCTCATTGTGTCTTCCAGCTGAGTCTGATGTTACATCCAACTATTGTTAACCTTCAACGGACCTGTCTTAAACTAATTTGTTTTGAAATCTATTCATCTTTCATCTGCAATATATAATGAGTTTTACAATTTAATACTTACGAAAAACAGTCTGTTGTTTTAAGTATGCAGATACTGATGGGTGCTCCCCATGACTCTTCCGTTATGAGAAACAATGAATAACTTTTGCCCCTCTCCCTTCTCCAGACCACTCATCATCCTACAAGCTCCTACAACATTCTCTTCATTTTATTTTTTTAAACCAAGAGTTCTTTTTTTATTTTGGCCAAAAACTTTGAGACATTTATGTTAATAACTTCTGAACTAGTACCCACTAGTACTACTTGACTAGTAACTAGCTGAATCCTGCTCCCCCTTTACAAGCATCTCCATCAAACCTTAAAACAATGCTGTATTAACACTACCTCTAAGAGAAATTCTCTCATGTGACACTGGGCAGCGCTGAGGGGACAAAAGGCTTGCTCAAACACTGCAGGGAAGAACAGGCTGCACATTTGGCTGGGTCCCACGTTCTAGCTGCTAGAAAGCCTTATCACAGAAGGCACATTTGCTTTGGAAGTTAGGCTAGAGGACCTCAGCAAAAGAAAATGGGAGCAGAGCACTTTAAGAGCACCCTGGGAAGCTGTAACCTGAAGCCAGCCAAAGGCTGGGCTGGGGAGGCAGCAAAAAGCAGATGTGGCTGTGCTGAGCCCGCACTGTCCCCGGCTCACACCCGCTGGGAACCTGCGGCAGCAGCGGCCGAGAGGAGCCCGAGGTAAGGGGCCGTGGAGGCTGCTGGCGCTGCCCACCTGGCAGCCAGGGGAGCAGAGGGCACAGGGGTGAGGCTGGGGAGCTCTGGGGGGACCTGGGGAATGGGAAGAACTGTTCTGCTGCAGGTGTCAAAGGGTGGCACTCCCACCAGGTGAGCAGTTGCACCAAGGGTTGGGGGCCGCCGGCATCCTCGGGCACCTCTTTGCCTCTGGAGCAGAAGTGTGCTCAGGGACTGGGCTGCTCTTTTTTTTTTTTTTTTTTTCCCCCCCCACTTTTCTGCCTTTCTAGTACCTGTGTTGCAGCCGGGAAGAGCCTTTTTCTTTGCAATGGTAACAATGTTGATGATAGTCAAATCCTCTAGATCTAGTGGTTGCAGGATGCTTCAGAAGCAGTCAGTGCTGTGGGGTGGAGCAATCACAGAGAGCAGTCTGAACTCATGGGCCCTGTTTCATAGGACCCCTAAAACCAGAAGCCGTTTATAAATGAGTTGAGGCTCTTACTACGATAGGCGGAAAGCAAGACAATTCACTTTGCACCTGCAGGCCTCCACGAATAGCAACTCCCAGGCACAAAGTTCCTCCTCAGCTCACTTCTCAAAATTTTCTTTCTGCATCTGACTGACTGTAACATCACATGCTGCATGCTGTTGCTCCTTCTCCTCTTTTTAAAGGCAGCTACAGATTTTAACAGCATGCCTAAAACCATCCCACCTTTGCTCCAACCAAATTCCTCTATCTCAGCATTTTTGGCTGTGTGCTAAAGGACATACAAATAGAATCCAGATGTTCAGGCCAATTCAAGTGCAAAAGGCTTTGTCTTTCTAAAATGGAAATTGCTTTTTGGCAAAGTTTGAGAAATACGAAGCTGGTGACAGTACTGGCAAAAACAATACAAATCTGCAAAACCAATCTCCGCTGCTGTACTCCCAGGAGCTCAGCGTAGCTGGAAGCAGGGATTTTGCTGAACCTTTTTTTCGGAGAAAAGGTTACGCTCCATGGAAAACCTTCATCTCCAAACCAGGCTGTGCCAAACCTCGTCTGCTCAGCGGGCAAGAGCACTGCTTGGTGCAGGCATCCTCACTGAGCCCTCGCTATGACCTGCTCTTGGATGCACGCAGGGCTTGTCACCCCTGTTTCAGCATGGTGCCTGTTCATTTCAGCACTCTGCAATGATACAAGCAATCCCAACATTGTATCCACTGTCACACCACCAAGCATGTTAGTTTGTTCCAGAATAGTAAATCCTCCTGATATGCTTGTTCTGGACCAGAATACCTCATCTACTCGGCAGCTGGGATAGCAGGAGGCCACAGGATGCAAGAGCACGGAGAAAAGAGGGCACTGCTTCTATGTCACACTGTCTAAACATACATGAAAAACTTAAAAACCTCCACTGTGAGGCAGAACTACCTCCAAAAGAAAAGGGTTTTGAAAGGAAGGAGAAGCAGTGAACTGCCTTCCACTGAAGGAAAGCTGCGGGTGTTGTAGCCACGTGGCTTTAAGTTGTGTTTCTAACAGCAGGCATATTTCCTTTATAGCTGCAGTTAATCTGAAACACATGTTCTTTCTCCTGCTTCGCTGGATCGCAGGGGTTAGTTAAATACAGCCCTCTTCCTTTGATTTCTGGGAATCCGTATAAACATTGCTTCAGACCAGCCGCAGTGGCATCTGTTCTCAGGGGCATGACAACTGTGCAGTAGCTCTGCACCCACAGAGAGACCCTGGGCTACGCACTGCCCTCTGGACCAGACAGATCTGTCTGGAAGAGCCACATACGCCAGTGCTGGAGCGATTGAAAGTGGATTCCCACAGAAGGAATAAGCTTTGGATAGTTTGGTACTTTTCTCCTACCTCCGAAATATTAAATAAGCCAAGCTCTGTCTTTCACCTGTTCTCTAGATCTGGCCCAGCATTAGGTATTTACCCCCAGCCCTTTTCCTCGCTGTCTTTAAGAAAGCTCTTCTTCATCCTTTATCCAACTGCAAATAAGAGGCGAAAGGATTTGTATGGGCTGTATAGCCTTCCAAGTACGTGCAGACACAAGAAACACGATAAACTACTGTCTGAGGCAGGAAGCTTGTTTACTAGAGCAGAAGACAGTTTTTGTCTTCTGCCCCATTCAACATCACAGATTGCTACCTTTTCTAAATGCTGATGTGTTGAATATTTAGTCTAGAACTCAGAAGATCTGATTTAATGATTTTCTGGACTGTGGCACTCAGTAGCTGCCAGCATCAATGTGGTTTGGGCCACACACATCTGCTTTTGTCTTCAGACACATCCAGGCATGTGTGCTTGCTCAATTTCGAGTCATTGGAGCCTGGCTGGCTGAATACTTCAAGCTAAAGAAGAAGAAAACCCAGCTAAGATCAGGTGTGCATTTCACAATCAATAAGGACAAGCAGCAGCATGTCATTGCAGTTCCTGCCACAACCAGACACAGCAATCAGTAGCAGTGGAGATGTATTTTTCTTAGTTGCTCAAATTAACTGCCATGTTCTTACTCTGTAGGTTCAGGCATGCAGATTCCAGTGCTTCTCCTTTTCCTGGGTCTTTTAACTGTCCCAGGTAGATCCCAGAACTCGCCTACTGGGCAGGTAAGTAGAAGACAACAGCGAAGTGAGGGAGAGACACTTGGAGAAGGTAATTTAATTTTAGAAAGTCTTAGAGAAGGATTAAGCACCACCCTCCTAAGTTACTAGGTTTCCATTTAGCAACATAATGAGACTAACTCCTGCTTTACTTAGATAAAGCCACATTAGTTACATCAGGAGATGACTGTGAGGCAGAGACAGTGGATTCCAACCTGAGCGCTGCCTTCAGCTTTACTGGGACACTATTCCTACACTCCATCAGTAAGATCAAGTTAAAACTTCTGTGGATTCACAGAAGAGTATCTGCAGATTGCTTGCCTTTGAAATGCCTACAATAACTGTACCTTGTGAACTGCAAGCCTAAACAAAGTGCTCCCTGTGCTTGCTAGAACTCTGCCACCACTGATGGAGCTAACGCTGGCGAGGTCGAAGAGGAAGATCCGTTCTATAAGAGCCCTGTAAACAAGCTGGCAGCTGCAGTCTCCAACTTTGGCTATGACCTGTACCGTCAGCAATCTAGCCGGACAGCCACTGCCAACGTGCTGCTGTCTCCATTCAGTCTGGCCACAGCACTTTCTGGTCTCTCACTTGGTGAGTTCCTGCCCCTCTTCCTCATATGTTGTTCGACTGAAGAGGCCTTCCTTCACACCCTCATCCTTGTCGTTGGCAGGGGCTGGAGAACGAACGGAAGATGTGATCTCTCGTGCTCTCTTCTATGATCTACTCAACAAAGCTGAGGTCCACAACACCTACAAGGACCTGCTGGCCAGCGTGACTGGACCAGAGAAGAGCCTGAAAAGTGCCTCCCGTATCATCTTGGAGAAAAGTAAAAGTCCTCCTTTCCCACTGTCAAAATTTACCTACATAACTAGCAGCAAGTAGAAAACACTGAACAAATAACACCACACTAACAGCTTTGGCTCTGACATACTGCTGAGCCACAGCACAGGCAGTGCATGGAATGTGTTCCCGCTCCAGATAAGGCCTGGAAAGTTTGTGTACATACAAATAAATGAAAAGACCAAACATGCACCCAAAGATACTGGTGAGAGAGCAAACAGCATGCAGATGGCCCAGAAGAAACTCGCTGTAAGGATTTTGCTCTCTAGGTTTCCTGGCAGATGCTGCTAACTATCAGGAACCACAAATCCCATTTTCCTACTTGGGACAGCATTCGGCCAGTTTTCTTTCTTTAATTCCTTGCAGAAATATTTGAGATATGCAGTGAACATCTGCTGAAAAAGCTAAGAGCTATCTTTTGGAACCTACTAGTTCCCAAAATCCAATAGGTTGAGTAAGACGACTGCTGTAGGAAGAGCTGTGCCCAAGCCTTCTGTTCTTATCTCCCTTCTTTTCAGGAGAGGGTTACTCCACACTCCAGCACGGTTACCGGATGTCGATCAGTTTCCTCCACGCACCTTCAGCCATTATTTTTCACAGCAGATCTCTGCATACACGCAGCCACCCATCTGTTTCATGAGAGAACTGCTGCTGTGCTTTAGATGGCAATTTGCTGCCTTCAGACTGTTTGGATAAGGCAGCTAACTGCAGTATCTATTTTCTTGTTCCCCAGGACTGAGGGTGAAATCTGCTTTCCACAGCCAGCTAGAGAAGTCCTACAAAATGCGTCTGCGGGCGCTAAGCGGCAATGTCCAGCTCGACCTTCAAGAAATCAACAGCTGGGTACGGCAGCAGACGAAGGGCAGGATCCTGCGGTTCATGAAAGACATGCCCGCAGATGTCAGTATTCTCCTTGCTGGGGCTGCTTACTTCAAGGGTAAGAACGCCGTGCACTTTGTTACAGAGCAGGTCTACTCAGCACGCGTTAGAAGGGATGGGAGGGAATGATCTCATTGCCCACAGAGCAAACAGAGCGCCAAGGAGACGGAATCTAAGAAAGTGGTCGAGTATGTGTTTAATAAGCAAGAAAAAAATGCATGCTACCTGAACAGAGCTAGTCCTCAAGGGAGGAATTATTACTTTTGGGAAGTGAATGAAGTAACAGAGCAGAGAAGAAAGTTTTAGCTTGCAAAACTCAACGGCAAAAGGCAGAGTCTCACCATTTAGAGGAGGCAGGGGTTAAAGACTGCACTGAGCCTTAGTGCCACTGTGGAGGGCACGTAGGGAGATATTGGAGAGCTGTTCTAGAACATGCTCCAAGCCAGCATCTACACAGCCCTGAGTCCTGGAGAATTATCGCTTAGAGACAAGGAGCAAAACAAAGGTGGGGAGAGAACTGCTTTATGTGCACTGACACAATTGTTACCCTTTAAAATAGTTTTGGAATTACATAAGTAGACATCAGCTTCCCAACAGCTACTCCACCCCTGCACTGGCTTGATTTTTTATTTCCCATTCAGCCAATTCTCAGATTAAAACGAGGGGCCTACGAATGGCAGTAAACCACTAGGTCCAATCAGTCTATTTCCACCTCTATCATTCATTTATGCCTCAACTTTGAAAGGATAAAAGACTGCATAAATAAAGCACAAGACTACCTGGCCACAGATACAAGCCCAGTTTCACATGCTATTATTCTAGAAATTTTTCCATTTTATCTTTTAAAAAACAGGGACTTGGAAAACCAAGTTTGACACCAAGAAGACTGCCCTGATGGACTTCCATCTGGCCGAGGACAGAACTGTGAAGGTGTCCATGATGTCAGACCCCAAAGCCATACTGCGATATGGTTTTGACTCAGAGCTCAACTGCAAGGTCAGACGGCAAATATTGCACCAGATCTAAACCCACTGAGGAACAGGCTCAGCTACACTTACCTGTTAACCCATTGCAGAAGACAGCCTTGCTCCACCCATAGGCTGGTTTTGCAATCCCCATTTTGAAAGGCAGTATGTTGATTCTCAGAACACTCTGCTTTTACATTGGCTGTGTGATACCCAGTCTGGAATTTAAATAATGCACAGATCCTACTAGCCTGTGTTGGTCTACTCAGAGCTGGGCAAGAGGGGCAGGACACAGAACTTCTCTCTCTCTACTTCTTTCAACAAATCCTTCACTGTAGTATGGGCTCAGAGGTGTTCCAGCTGGGAATCCCCCAAAGCAGAACTGCAGCTCACTTCAGGATTCAAGAGGTGAGAGAGGGCTCTTGCCATCCAATAGCAGAAAGGGGGAAGCAAAGGTTGATGAACATCTGAGCACGAGGGGTCAGGAAGCATCATGTCCAATAAAAGCAAACAGGGAAGGAGATGAAACGTTAACTGGAACCTTCCCAGGTTCAGACCTGTGACTGGTACAGGGAGGGTAGAACTGCTTACTATGGGCATGACCCTTTCTTATTCACAACTGGCATTGCAGATTGCCCAGCTGCCACTCACAGAAGGAGTCAGCGCCATGTTCTTCCTGCCTACGACGGTGACCCAGAACATGACTCTGATTGAGGAAAGCCTCACTTCTGAGTTTATCCACGATGTAGACAAGGAGCTGAAGACAGTCCACGCTGTGCTAAGCTTGCCCAAACTAAAACTCAACTACGAAGAGGCACTTGGCAACACTCTAAAGGAGACAAGTATGTACATCACACTCCCTCTACAGACTGTCAGGTCTGAAAGCAGTAGGCAAGTTGCTTCCTGCTCACAGAGGAATATGATGCTGGCGGGTTATTAGCTTGGTCCTGCTCTTGGTCTGTGCAGATTTTACCAACAGCTAAACCACCTCGGTCCAGGACTCCTCAACTTTTTAATCAGATCTTTCCACCAAGCTCAAACAATGTTTCTGAGATTAAGAGGGAGAAGCACAGTACAAACAGATGGAAGCTTATTCTCCCCGTTACCCTCCCTTAAACTCTACCTGAACAGCCACGTGCCTCCCTAGACCACAGCAGCAGCAGCACCGCTCCCCCTCCTGCTTTTAGTTAATGGAATTTTCTTTCTTTCCTCCAGGGCTCCAATCACTTTTCGCATCACCTGATTTTACCAAGATTTCTGCCAAACCTATTAAGCTATCTCATGTGCAACACAAGGCAGTTCTGGAACTTAGTGAAGATGGGGAAAATTCCACACCAAATCCTCAGGTGAATGCTGCTCGTCTGACCTTCCCCATAGAATACCACGTGGACAGACCTTTCCTTCTCGTGCTGCGAGACGATACCACTGGAACCCTCCTCTTCATTGGCAAGATCCTGGACCCCAGGAGTGTTTAGATCTCTTCACAGTAATCTGCAATGGTAGGGCTCAAATGGCAAGAGTGGTATTGGGAGAGATACTGGCTCCCTGCTCTGCTGCACAAAGACACAACTTGCAAATCTTATGCCTTTATGCTGCAATAAAAGAGCTTTTGCTATTAATCTCTGCAAGCCCACATACTGTCCCTTCAAAGGCTGTCCTGTCTACATCACATGCCTTCACACTCACTGTTCCTAGACTGAGCCTCTATGCAGTTCTCTCCTATAATGCAAACATTAGTCTGGTGTATACTGCGTTTTCCCCATCCCATATACCAAGCAGAAGCCAGTTGTCCAGACTGAATCCCTCCTCACTGCTGGGTCTGCTCTGGTAGTTCTCCAAGTTCTGCAGCACACCCTCTTACAGACTGTAAATTGGCACTTCCCAGCCTGCTACCTCACCCATTCCAACCACTTGCACCTCATGCTGACAAGAATGAAAGGGCATCAACAGCATTAGATGATTGCATGTTCTCGACCAACAGAATACCACACAAGGGAGGTTCACATCTCTAGAAACACACACATGCAGAAGCATCTCAAGTATTTGCTTCACCCACATGCAGAAATTCTACAACAGCACCTCTTAACTCCACACCACACCAGACCCCTCATGTTAGAACTGGTCATTTTATTTACAACGGTCTCTCTAAAGAGCATTTTAGGTTTCACTCAAGTTGTTGTTACACGCAATTTTCCAGCTTGTACTACGTGACTACCTTACCACAGGAAACTTAGCTTTGATGAAAGATCACATTGCAGCTTCCTTTGATAGGGAAATTAAGTCCTCTGAAGGATGTTTCTGGGAAGCTCTAATAGGCAGGTTTTCATCTCATGTAGTTCTTGGATCTGAGTACTCTGCGGACCATGGTACACCGATAAAACTTCCTCTGCTCTTTGAATTGTGCTCAGAGCTTCAGAAACTGCAAATCTGAAATAGAAAGAGAGCTACAAAGCATTTAATTCAGCTCCCTTGACTTGCACAACCTTCAAACCCCCAAAGATCTAAACCTGCTCATGGCTACAGATCCTACCCTCCACTGCCCTTCTGCAGCAGGAAAAACAGCATGCATTTCAGCTGCAAAGGGAAGGTGGGTAAAAACAAACAAGGAAAGAAAATGGATAAAAACTTAAAACATTATCTCTGAGTATATGTACTCACTGCCTCTGCACTGTAGCTCCTGCTAAAATTCAGACAGTTAAAGGGATGTGTTGTTACAAGATTTGCAGTGATCAGGAGATTACTGCAGGGCCAAAACAGAGCAAGGAGATTTTATTTCCTTGTTTAAAAAGATGTCAGTAACATTGTACAACTGAAGTGTAAACACCAAGGGTGACTAGTTGTCAGAATGAAACAGGACAGGGAATAAATGGAGTCAGGGAATAGAAAAGAACAGACAGGCACAAAGCAGAGAAACAGGTCCAGAGAGAATCATAAGGCACAAGTGAAACTCATTAGGGTACATCAACTTGCACTTGAGCAGTTGACAACTTTGTACCTGTGCCAGACTGCCCAGGGTCCTGCAAGGTGCCAGGGACCACCTGCCATGATACCACGTCAGACACACAAGTGGTGCAGGGAAGAGAGAGAATGGAAGCAAATTTACCCGTTGAAGAGAATTTGTGCCAGTTTGAAAAGTTCATGACCCATTTCTACACTTGATGGTCCATGATGCCTTTCCACAATCTGAATACTCCTCTCCAGGTGTCTGGCTGCTTCCTGCCACTTCCCTGATGGGAAAAAAAAAAAAAAAAAAAGAGCCATGAATAAGTACTTTTTAGAGTTACTGTCATCCAAAGAGTTTGACAGCATTATGCAAAATGTGATGAACTATGGCCACAGCCTTCTTGGGAGGCTGCTGTCCTATGAACCAGGACAATGAAACTAGAGGAACGTGAGATAACATTGTTGCTCACTGGCTGCTGGGAATTCAGTTTCAGCTAAAGCACTCTTTCTGAGAGGTCTGCTGTCAGAACTAGAGAAAAGAAGTAGGATAAAAGCGGAAAGGCTAGGCAGGGAAAACACTTGCCACATTAATTTCCAAGTTCAGAAAACTAAAAGCAATCTTGAATGAGAAGACAATGCCATACCAAGAGTAGCATAGACCTGTGCAAGATGATCCTCCACCTCTCCCATCAGCAAATGCTCTGGTGACAAGAAGCTTTTGGCATCCATCTGACATTTCAGGAGCATTTTGATAGCCTCATCTGTAAAACAGAGTATAAAATTTATCCTGCTGGCCAGTCTCCAGCCTGCCGTGATTCACAAAATGAAGTCAGTCCACTCATCTCTGCATCTTACACAACTGGATCTGGATTTGGTTAGGATTCAGCATCTACTTCCTCCGCAGCCCTGCTTACTCTAAATGCAGCACTGGCCAGACTCACTCCAGGAAAACAAGGCCTGAGAATGCATAGCTCTAAAGTTATCCTGAGTTCTTTCAGTCACTATGGAACAACGTGTGACTTAGATTAACACCCGGATCAGGGGTATAAAAAAACGAAAGCTCAAGTCCCCTGGGACACCAGGCTTCATGCCAGAGGACCCCAACTGCATAAGCAACAGTGCCATCTCATGGCTAGAAGTACATTTCCTGGTGCATACTCCTTAGCTGCTGACCTTAAAGCAGAAAGCTGAGCCTTACCAGCCTTGCTGTCTCTTAGCAGTTCTAATGCTTTCTTCATTTGTTGCTGAAGGTGCCCCGAACGCCACAACAGTCTCTCTCTGCTGACTGAGAGCGCACAAGCTTCATTCGAGCAAGAGAGCACGTCTTCCCCCTGTGGAAATCATCCCTGTGATAATTTCTGCTCACATTCAAGTCAAAACTTATGTTTCATTTCCATACCTCTGTATTATGCTACAGAGACGCTAAATATAGCTGAGAAACTCAGTGGCTAGCCTGTAAACGGCTGTTAACTCACTCAGATTTTAGGCAAAGCCTCCAGGAATTGCTATGCCTATGTGGGTCAGTCTGAGCACAACACAGGTTAGGCTGAAGCAGGGTCATGATGTATTCAATTAACATTCACACAAATACACACTGTGTTGACTTCTCATCATCTAACAGACGCTGCATGATGTTTTTACTTCCATCCTGTGAACTGCAGATAGTGTGACACAGACCCCGCGGGTAACACCTTGTGTTCTAGACTCCAGGACTCCATTTTCTTTCCTAAATATCCTCCTCCCCACAGTCCATGGCCATGATATTATCAGGATCCTTCTGCAAGTTCAAAGGGATTTTAACTCCCTGTTAAGGGCAGTATTTTCCCTATAATGCTGTAAGACTGACAGGCAAGAACACTGCAAGGAAGCTGCTGAGAACAGTGACATGCTGCCTTGACTCTATAGGTCTTTAAATCTTGATTTTCCCAGAGGCTCAAACATCACACATCCTGATGAGGTTAAACAATCGTAACTGTGGAAGAAATACCTGCATCGATGCCTGGCAGCTAGGACAGCAGAACGAGTTTCTCACGGACACGCTGTTGTCATCAGACTCTAACTCATCAAGGCACGCCTGACAGCGGCACTCAAAGAAATACTGACTGAGAAGCTGCTGTCTCTCAGCAACCCTCACTCTGCATCGGTGAGGCCCTGCAAAAGGATAGCAAGGGTAGAAAGCACTCAACAAGCACAGTTCCTAAACCCAGACTAAAATCTATCTTTGTTAAAATTGAGACATCTTTTGGGCAGTACAAAACTGGAGGCTGTGAAAGGGTAACGATGGGTTCAGAAGATAAAAACTTGGTTTGGTGTCTTTCATCAAGGCTCACACATAAACAAAACTAACAACATTACACTGGGAATCACGGTGTTATTAGCAATCGGTTAGCATGCCAAGCAGAGGTGAAAGGATGTGTCTTGAGGCTGAGAGTTAATACCTACCATAGCAATGGAAGATCTCCTGGCCACTTGGGATTGGCTGCGATGCCCTGACAGTGGCAGCTGTCCCGCTAAATGACACACTGATATTGGGACTGCACGAATGGTTTAGAAGGCTGAGGACAGGAAAGAAGGCTGTCGCCAGGCGCACAGGCTTCTTACTGACAACTGCACCCTCGCCAGACCCTAAAGACAGAGAAAAAACGTATGCTGAGAATGAATGCTTTGTAATCCATGTAGATTTTGCAATCACAGATATCGCTAGACAGATTTCCGGTATATTGCTACAGTAAAGAACAGCTAAATACCATCTACATGTGCACCAAAGAACAGGCTGGCACGGGACGGGATGTTAAATTTTAAGCAAGCCATTCCTATCTACAATGGGAGCTTTTTATAACTCTCTGCTTCACACAAGCTAGACGAACAAGGGTAAAAAGGAAGATCTTACTTTTTTTTAATCTTACCCAACTCCTGCATTATGGTGATTGCTTGTGCATTACATTGCAGCTGCAACACATGCCTCAGCATTGCTTCTGCCATAATCTTCAGCTCTGGAGACAGTTCATCAGATGTTTTTTCACGTAGCTTTGGATCAGACCCCTTCTCAGAAGATTTCTGATTCAGAACAGCAGCCTCTAGACCAGCTTCTTGCATTTTTTTGCATATAGCTACCACACTCAGCATGCAAAGGAACTTATGTTCAGGGCAGTGCTTCTCAGCATGTGGCAAAAGGTTGAACACAGCTTGGTAAGAACTCAGGTACTGGCCATTATCATTACAACCAGGGATACCCTTAGTTCCAGTTCTTGCATCCAGTGACTCACTGGGATGTTTATGTCTTGCCTCAGCATTACAAAGGTCCTTGTCATCATCATGGGACCACTCCACCAACCTGCTAACCTCTGCAAATCCTGCCATCAGAACAGTCCGTAAGGCAACATGGCAGAAGACCCCTAACGTGAGGAGCAGTGCTCCCAAGGGGCACTCTGTCCTGTGGTATTGCTCCCATGCCACATCTGCACAGTTTTGGCTGCAGTACTTGGCATAACTGCACCCACGGCATGGCACAGAGGCTAAGAGCTCCTTCAGACAACGGTGGCAATAAAGATCTGCATTAGTGACTTGAGTATCCCACGTATTTTCACTGCTGTCCTGCAGAAGAAGGCTATCCCCTTCTCCTGGGCAGAGCACACTTACAAAAGCTTCCTCTTTCAACAGGTTCTGTCCTGGCAGGATGTCCTGGCAGGCCACCAAGTGACGTCCTCTCTCTGTATTGAACTTCAAGCTCAAAGATGAAGATGCACCTGAAATACTGCCGTTCTCTTCCCAGATCTCTGACTCTCTCTGAGTATCACCATGTGCTTCTTGTTTAGGCTCCGGACAGCTCTCTTTCTCACTTATTTTACTCTTCAGTTGACTTAACTTTTTCAGTAGTGTCTGGTGGGTAGGGCTAGTCATAACTCCATCCATAGTAATTTTATTCTCCACTGTAGCAAGGGTGTCTGCTGCATCCTGTAACCTCCCCAAACACAGCAGGCATTCAGCCTTCCGCAGCAAGACCTTGGGCAGCAGCCTATCTGGATAGCCATGACTTTGAGCCCTGGCAATATCTTCCAAACAAACCTAGAAACAAAGATATCGCTTTTAAAGGTACCTGAAAACCACGCGCTCTTTCATTTCACCTAAGATACAGCACATTTTAGTGAGATTGTTAACAGGTAAATTTCCTGCCCATAGCCAATCTGTTGGGCAAATAAAACTCCTAACATAGAACAAGAAGGAAAGCAGGAAAGTCTAAGTAATGATGAAAGCTTTAAGCACAGCTTCTGAAGCACAGACAAAGAGACAGCCTTATGGTGGGGTCTGCAGCAGCACCCACCTGAAAGCCCATGGGCAGACATCGAGTGGCAATACCTCAGATACTGCTCGGGCTATTCTTTGCCCTGTTCTCTGCTCGTCCTTCATGGGAAGCCCCAGGGCACCCTCTGGGTGCACGCTGCAGCCTGGCTGCTGTGGGTCCCGGTACCCCACAACCGCTTACCTCAAAGCTGCCGAGGTGGAAGAGGGCTGCGGAGCGGTTGGCGAAGCACAGGGACACCTCGGGGCTGCCGGGGAGCTCGTGGGACGCGGCCTGCGGGGATCAGAGCGGTGCTGCCTCACCGGGGCAAGCTGCGGGAACCCCCACCGGGGTCTGACACCTCAGCAAGGCTCCCCCAAAGGGCCAAGCACTCCGGGGGGGGGTCTCCTCACCCAGGATCTCCCTCACGGAGGCCCCCTCACCAGCACCCATCAGGAATCCCCCAGCGGGGGGGATACCGCAGCTCTCACCACAGCCCCTTTCACCGCCGGTCTCCTCACCCCCAGCCCCGTCCCTAACCCCCCACCAAGCGCTCCCTTACCTGCGAGTAGAGCCGGACGGCAGCGCCGTAGCAACAGCGGCCGAACCGCCGGTTTCCCTCCTCCCGGTAGAAGCGAGCGGCCGCCGGCTCCTTGCCCGTGCGAGCCCGGCGGCACAGCCGCTGCAGGGCGGCCTCCTCCGCCTCAGGCCTGCGGGACACCGGGGATCAGCACCGCGGAC
>VXAV01009068.1:20472-33841 GCA_013399715.1 Alectura lathami | reverse complement strand
CGGCACCATGAGCGTGCGGCTGAGCGAGGGGGCCATCGCGGTGAGGGGCCCCGGGCCGAGCCCTCGGTGTGGGGGGAGCCGGGCTGGGGCCGGGATATGGAGGTTGAGTGGGGTGACGAGAGGGCTGCGTCACGTCTGGGCCTGGGGAGAAGGGCCGGGGGGGGACCTGCACCGAGCCCGGCCCTGAGGAGAAAAGGGTGGGGGTGGGCCGAGCGCTGTCCGTGTGGCCGTTCTCCCCGCTGGATCTCTGAGGCTCTTTCTCTTTTCTCCAGGCCATAATGCAGGGGGAGAACGTCGTCAAGCCCGTGCTGCAGGTCATCGTGAGTACTCTGGTTGTGTCTGGTCAGTCGGCGGGTGCGTGGGCTTCCTTGTGAGGTGCTGAGTGGGCCTGTGCTGCGACCAGCTGGCTGTCAGTGTGCCTTTAACATGGCTTAGAGAAGTAGGTTTGATGTGAGTCGAGCTAAGCAGTTGATATCAGTGCTAAAAAAAATGCTTTGTAAGTGCTTCACATGCTCAAGGTGTCACTACGTCTTTTTGAAGGACTTAAGGTATGAGTGAGAACTGATAACCTGGTGTTTTCCCACAGAACACACGGGCCATTGCTACGGGAAATGGACCCCCGCGCTACCGAGTGCTGATGAGCGACGGCGTTAACACGCTCTCCTGTGAGTACGAGGAGCTGCAGTGGGGCTCCTGTAAGCCTGGTGATGCCAGGGGTGCTAAGGCAGCACCGTAACGTCAGGGAGCATAGCTGTGAAGTGTGTGTAAAAGGAAGAATGTGATATATCCATGCACCCTGAAGTTTGGGGAATAAATACAATATAGTTCATGTTCAGTGTTGCTGACTCATTAGCTGTTCTCTGTGTGCTAATCAACTGAGCAAGTTGTGGATCCAGTGTGACACTAGTAGACTGGAAAAGGGGCCAGCTATGGCTGCCTCTCTTAGGGCTAGCATGAGTTAATTGTTTGATGTTCTTCTCTTTCTGTAGCATTCATGTTGGCAACACAGCTGAACTCTCTTGTGGAAGAGGAACGCTTGTCAGCACACTGCATTTGCCAGGTTAACAGATTCATTGTCAACAGCTTGAAAGATGGAAGGTACATACGCTTCTATAAGTACGGTTCTACAGGAAAGCCTTGTGGGCCTAAGGAAAGGCCGCATCCATTTGGTTAAGTTGAACTGAAAATAATAAGCACGCAGCACAAGCACTTCCAGAAAGTGACTACCCTGAGTGCAGGTGTGCCTACTGTAGTGGCTTAGTAATTGAAGGCTTCCAGGTGGGCTACTCCAGATTGTTCTGTTTCATTTCAATTCAAACTGCCTGCTGTGGAAAAGAAACAGTGAAGATTGCTTGTTACTTGCTGTGGAAGCTTTGATATCTTATGAGACTGAGAGAAGTGAGGTATGTACTGTAAGACAAGAAGGGATCAGAACTATGCTTGTCTGGGAGAACGTGGTCTGAGGTTCTGCACCTGTTTTTATGCCACATTTTTGTGCAGGGGATCTTTTGAGACAGGGAATTGATTGTCTTATGAAATCTGGCATGGCTTTGGTGCTTCTGAAACACTTACTTCAAGCCATTTCCGTATGCCTGTTCAGGCTGCTGTCAGTGTCCTTGGTGAAATGTGATAGTTTTTCAAGCCTACTTGTATGATAGGAGAAGGTTAAGTTGGTAGTGGGGAGGTTTTGTTTTCCAGACTCCCTTGTACAAACAGTCAGCCCCTAATGGTTGGTTCTCATATCTGCACAAAAAGATACTCGGTGTCTGACAGACGTGCGGAGGGAGTGAAAGTGTTTCCTACTATTGTGTTTGTAGGAGAGTGGTTATACTGATGGATTTAGATGTTCTGAAGACTGCTGATATGGTTGGTGGGAATATTGGCAACCCAGTGCCGTACAATGAAGGTGAGTACCTTGTGCAAACAAGCACCTCTTCAGTGCAGGCTGTCTGTTGGGATAGTCTTTCAGCTATCTGTGCCTTTCTTTTCATTTAAAAAGAAGCAGTCAGGTGTGTTCAACTTTGTTATACCTGGAACAGAAGTGTCTGTATCTTGAAAATCCTTGCTGTTTGTGTGACACCAAGTGGGGTTTGTTCATGTTTTCATATACTCCACACCCTGGCTGAAGCTTCAATCTCTAAGTAGTATTGAGAAGTGTCTGTACTTTGTGGAAGCATTGACAGGTTTGTACCATGTTAGTGGTCTGCAGGAATCCAGTAAGCACGTGAAAGCTGTTTTGTATCTCTTGGTAGCGGGTAACCAAGTTAGGATTTCTTCTATATGGGAAGAAAATGTCAGGAGGAAGATGTAAGAATCATCTGTAAAACTTTAAGATGACACAGAGGGGATGAATAAAGAATGACGAGTCTCTTTCTCTTCTACATCCGTTTGATGCTCTTTAGTTCTCATTCTATCAGGTAGTGGCTTTAGAACAAAGGCTGTACCACGCCCCCAAACAGCGCGCAGTGGAACTATGGAACATGCTGCTGCATGAGGTAGGTGCCAAAAGTTGGCACAAGTTCAAGAAGCAATTAGATTCAGGGGGGGAAAAAAATCCATTAAAGGCTGTTAACAATACACTGCATGAGTGGAAGCACTGCAACTGAGATTGCTCAACGTGGATAGATGAGATACCGTTAGGAAAACAGGGCCAGCACACACTTCCCTGAGCGCCTGTTCCTACCCTGCCACCTGAAAAGTGGTGTGCTGGATGGCCCTTGATCTGACCCACTGTGAGTCTCTTGTTACGTGTTGCGTCAGCAGCTGCATTCTTCGTGTGCTGAATTCATGGTTCTCAGGCAAAGATTTTTCAGATAAATAGAATTGTTTCCCCTGAGGTATTCAAAAGTACGTTCAGTTCTCGTAGTTCTGTTTCTTAAAAAGAGAGAGGATAATGAACACTTGAGGAAAATATTCGAACAACTCCATTGTCATTGCCATACATGCAGATAATGGCTGAAATTTAATAGCAAATAGGTTTTTTTCAGGGAATTTTCTCTTGTCTTTTTCCTGGTGGAAGTGAATTAGTGTATTTTTCACCGCTAAGGAGCCACACCATAGTGGCAACAATTTCCGTCAGATGTTTTGGACAAATGTTGGTACATATACTGCAACTCTGGTTTAAGATCTGCTTTGCTAACTGAAGTAGAAATTAGACTTTGTTGCAAAGACATCTTCCCCAACTTTTCTTTCTCCTGGGGAATTAGAGGTGCTTTTGATAAATGAGCCCAAAGAATCCTTTGTTCCTTTGATAGTTACTTAGCTAATTGCTGTTTAAAAAATGTGTTGACATCTCAGATCTTACGGTTTAATCTCACAGTTGCTGTAGAGACCAGGATTTTCAGGACACCTATTGAGCAGACTGTATTGTGTCTTTCCCCCATTTCACTTGTGTGATACAAGAGCGCTGTTTTTTTTTTTTGTTGTTGAGCTATGGTGTTCTTGTCATATTGTTGCTTAGAAACAACTTAGAATCTTCTGTCTTACAGAACTGAGCCGAAAATACACCCTTAAGAGTATAAATTTTGGTAAAATGACTTTCATCAGTTGTGTTCTTCATTTTGACTTGCAGAAGTGCTCAGCAATGAAGTTTTCAAATCCCAACGGTTTTGGAGATGGCAGTGCAACAGGGCTGTGATCACACTGAGCATGGTCTTGTGCTAGATGGTTAAGAGATGCCAAACGATGCAAAGTATATTTTGTTTTAACACTGATGTTATTCCACAGAACTCATACTTTTTTACATTAAACGAAGTATCAGTTAAAGAAGATATTAGTAGTTTAGATTAGGTATGCTTCACCCAACCTTTATGCTCTGCAGGGCTGTTGCTTTTCATGAAGACCTTTGCAAAATGACGGAGGTTATTTAGAGTTGCAGGTTCTTTAAGCTCCTGTATATAAAACTTTTGAAAGATCAGCTAACGCAGAATGAATATCTAAGACAGTACTTTACTGTTTCCAATTGAAAAACAAAGAAGCAGGTAGTTATAAACAAAAAAGTTCTACTTCTGGTGTCTCTTTAAATACAGATCTCAAATTGCCAGACCCAGGATTAAATAGCATTCTTCCCTAGCGCAGTAAGACCCAGGCAGTGAGAAGATGGCTTTTGGCCACTTTGTGCTGAGCAGTGGGTGGTTAATCTGCCTAACAAGGAGGCTGGAGATGCAATCTTCATACATACCATAAAACTTTCCAGGCAGCATTTCATAATAGTATTGAAAATAAAGATTGAGCAGTTTAGTTCTTTGTACAAAGCTAGATGGTAATGTTATTACTGTCGTTAATCTCGTTGAAATTACTCTGATGTTGGACTTCATTCTTACTGTAACAATTACTTGCTACTTGTGTTTAATTTCCATCATTAATCTTTCAGCATTGCACTGCTTGTATACTTATACATCTACATTCCTTCCTGCTCTTCCCACCATTGCCTTTTGGAGTGCGTACTTTCAGAGTGCCGTTCCTTCCTCTTCCTCCCTCTGTGCTGCAGCTCGGTTCTGGGACAGGTCTTCTGTCACCATGGCTCTGCAGCAAGACCTCTTGATGCCAAATTGTGGGGACCACAAGGCTGCTGCTTCTGGGCTATGTGGCCAGAGCTCTTGGGTTTTACTAAACCAGTGCATACAGCAGGAATGTGGTGAGGTGTTTTAAGTGGTAGGTTTTAGCTTCTGTTAATAAAATTAGTATCTTCTGATAATAAAAATTAACAACAAAAACCAAGCAGAGGAGTTGATTTTTCTGAGCAACCTATATGATCTGTAGGCCACCAGCCACTAACAGCCATGGTTTAGAAGTCCCTGCACTCCATAAGCAAGAAAATTGGAGAGATTTTCTCCTATGTCTGTGTTTGAACACATGCACAGATGTGTTATGATGTTCTTAATGTGTTGGGAAGTGCCAGGCTGTGGGTAGGCAACCATTAAAGCATGATTTTGCTTCATAATACGTAAGTATTCAAATTATGTGGGGTTCTTGGTTCATTTTGTTTTCTGTTTTAAAATACTTTTAGGGAAAAACCATTTGGAACCATAGAAGGAAGTCTCTTGCTGTTTTGTATACACGTTGCTGTTCTTCTTGCAAATCCTTTTCCTGCCCAGGTGTATCTTCCCTTAAGTGTTGTTTGTTTGTTTTTTATCCTTTTCCCTCTTCTCATACAAAATGAACCTGGGGTGTTGAGCACTGACTGGGTCCTCTGAGTAACTGAGGCAGTTGAACAAGGGTGGCATCTGGCTTCTCCATCTAGTGGCTCCTGCAGCAAGTGCACGCTGCTGTTTGACGTCACCCTGTTGCTAGGGAGATCTGTCACCGCCGTGACTGCGACAAGTGAGGGGAGCAGGTTGGTTCTGTGCGAACACCTTGGTCTGGATGAAAAATAACTGGAGGGTTACCTCTAGGCTACACGACAGTAGGCAACACAGCATCAGGCTGTGCCGCATCAGGGTAGCGTGCTTCTGTGCCATCCTTTCTTGCCAGTCTGTTCTGGGATTCTCTGCTTCTGTTCCCGGTGGTGCTCGTGGGTCAGTCTCACCTTTTCCACTTTTCCTGTCCACCTTGCTGCTCACGCCTCAAATCAGGGAGTCTTTGCTCGTGCCGAGGACTTCCTGCCAACTGGTGGCTTAAGAATTGGTTGAGTCCAAAGAGAGAAACGTTGGTAGGCAAAATATGTTGGGAAAATAATTATTTCTGTAGAAGAATTCTCGTTTTTGACCTGCGGATTAATCTTGTAATGTTTTCTTATGTATGTCACTATGCTCTTGTAATTTATCATCAATATAAAAGCCCTGGAATCCATACAAATCCACAACAGGTGCTTACTGTGGCACCTCTCCCAGTGCGATGTACTGTTGTGCGAGTGCAGTAATGATGGCCCCATCAGCCTTGTTAAATTTCTTAATATTTTGGAAATAAAAGGTAGCAAGTGTTTTCTTTCACTGCGTAAAGTCAAACCCGCAGTTTTTTTTTTTGGTCCTCTGAATTTTAGGAAGGAATTCTCCAACAGTTTTTTTTTTTTTTAATGCTGTCTGTTGGGTAGTAGCAGAAACTACCTGTCAGAGCAATAGAAACCTGTAAAAACTGAGAAGTTGTCAAGATTACTTCAGTGCTGTCCTTTTAAATAATTGTCAGCGCTGAATTCTTCTAAAGTAGAAAGCAGTTGCTTGAGGAAAGAGATCTGACTGAAGTTCCTCCGCGTTAATATTGTTCAGCAGATAGCTTGCTCCTGCTGTGCCTCATAACACCTGAATTTTAGCCTGTGTTTGGTGTTTAAAATTTTGTTTTCATGCAAACCTAATTTACTGAAAAAGCTTGAGGGTAGTTTTAATTACTCTGCTCCCTCCTGTACTAAATGATCTCTTTCAATTTGATTACCAGGGCAGGGGCAGCAACGTTCTTCAGCTCCAGCAGCAAACACAGTGCCCAACAAACCACAGCAACAAAATGGCAATTTGTCAGTAGCAGGTAAGAATAATTCTGGGCAGGAATTCTGGTTTTCATTTGTGCAGTGCAAAACTACAGCTAAAAGTGTTTTTTTTTGTTTTGTTTTGTTTTTTTTAAAAAGTCCCTTCCTGTAATTTGCACAAGAAACTGCATCAGGCAAGCCTATAACTTGAAAAGATGAGTTTTCTCTAAAGACTGCTGTTCATGTGGATTTTAAGAATAAATAAATAATAAAAAAATCTTCATTCCCCAGGGAAAACAAATAGGAAACAACTTTGACAAAGCAGTGTAAACTGAACATTTGGTCTGGTGCAATTCTGTGTTCTTGGGACAGTGCTCTGGGCACAGCCAAGCAGGCTATGGTTTGTAGCTGACTGAAAGTTGTGTTGTTGGTGCTGAGCTCCTGAGCCCAAACAGTGTAGGTGGTGGGGGACTGAAGTTGGTTTGATGGTACATCGGTAAATACAGTGTTTTGATCAAGAGTTTAAATAGCAAGGTGCTGAAAAAGGCAACCCACCTGCAAAATTACTTTTAAAAGTTGTCAAAGCCCTGGCTCTTGGTACCGCTTTAACCTGTCCGCATTTTTCAGCAGGGCGTTTGAGAAGTGTTTTGGTATTTTGAAATCGTAAAATTTTGACACTTGCTATTCCAGCAGAAAACAAGTTTTGTCATCAGCTTTAAATACAGGAGAAAGAGTTCCACATCTATGCATTAGCAAGGTTCTGTTTAGAGCCAGTACAGCTGCCTTACGTCTGGAGGTGGTTTGGCTGCTGGGTCCCCTCCCTTTGTCGCTCCTCCAGGCGGTGTAGACCCAGGGCTTCATGTGCTGTGTTTTAGAGAATTTACCACTAAGTAGTTGTTCCCCACCTGGGCTGTGTTTGACTCTGGACACGTCTCCACTTCCAGTGTGAGTGCTCTGGAGGTCTGACCGTGTCTCTTATGCAGCCTCAAACTCTTGTGACCAAGAGTAGAAATGATTCAACAAACTTCTGTAGCAGTGCAAATGAGTTGGTTTTAACCTGCCTTTTGTCTGCATGGCTGAAATTCTGTTTGCTTTGTGTTTTTTTTAACCCTTTTGAAAGGTTCTGCTCCAAAGTACCACGCTCCCTCAAACCAGTTCAGCAAGGCCAGTGCTCCCAGCTCGCTGAAGACACCCGGGGGAACGCAGTCCAAAGTAGTGCCCATTGCTGGCCTGAATCCATACCAGTCTAAGTGAGTGACAGTGGCTTGCCAGGTGTTGCTCAATGTAGCAGGCGTGAAAGAAGAAAACTTCTGTCTGCTTTCTCATAGTTACAGAGATGTGCAGATCTCTGTTAAACCATTCTTTATTCGTTTTCTTTCTCCGTTAATGTAGGGGAGAGGTGCAGAGGAGGAGGGGAACAAAAGCGAAAACCATACAGAAATAGCTACACAGGTTTTTGGTTGTTTTCTTTTTTTAATTTTTGACAGTCTGAGATTTGCCTTTGCATTGTCTTGGTGAAGTTACCCCGCTGAGCTTGATAGGTTTTTAATATTTCAGTTGAAAAATCTATTGACTTCTCTTTTTCCCTAAGGCGACCTTCTTTTTGGTAAGTTAATGACAAAACATCTCAGTAAGCTATTCAGTTAGGCTACTGTTTTGTTGAAAAGCATGAGGATGTAATTATTTGTGAATGACAGTTTTTAAGTTATGCAAACTGATTTGATTACCTAAGTTAAATGCAAATCCTATAATTGGGCTCTTGAGTTCTAGCGTGGATTTTCAGAACAGGCAAACTGCTGTATGAGAAATGTGCCCTAGAAGAGTAAAAGACTTGAGGCCTGCTGCTATGCAGAAAGATTGTTCACTGCTGTACCACACTGGATGTTTTATGGCTGGCTTTGTTGTTGCTTTCTATACAGCTTGCTGCCTGTAATGGCAGAGGCCATTAAAACAGCAGCAGAGAGGCAGGTAGAAGTGCTGAGGTGCAGTGGAAAAATTCTGGCTTTTAGGTAGTGTCATTCCAGTTCCAAAGGTTGATAAATTCAATCACTTCTAGTAATAATAATAGTAATAAAAATGTATGAGAGACAGAGACCAGGCTTTTTCTTGCACAATTGCAGGTGGACCATTTGTGCTCGTGTTACCCAAAAGGGCCAGATCCGCACGTGGAGCAACTCCCGTGGTGAAGGAAAGCTCTTTTCTATAGAGCTGGTTGATGAAAGTGTAAGTGTTATATGTTGGGAAAAAGATAATGTATGCCAGATGCTGATGAACCCTTCATAAAGACAGAATAGAGGAAATAAAGCGTGTTATGGAAAATGTTTTTTTTATTGTGACTGAGGTTCATTTTGTATATTCATTAACTTGAGCATCAGGGATCCTGTTCTTATCCGGAGTGAAGTCTTAAATGTATGGCATTGCAGATTATTTTTCATCACAGTCTATAGTGTGTGACTCAATTTTTGCAGCTTCAAAATATGGTTGTTTAGGGAAACAGACAACCTAATGCTTAGTTTGTCATGATTTCCTTTAGATTGAGAATGAGGTCTCATCCTTGCTTAGCTACATGTTACCAAACAAGGAGTGAAAGGAGCATCGCCTCCGAGTTATGAGCTTTCATTTTCAAGAGGAAATCAGAGTATAAATTATTGTAGTACTAGGAAATTTCATCTGTGGTTTGTTTGGGGAATGGTACCTGGTTAATCCAACTAAAGGTGCAGTTTGTCAAACCTCTTATCAAATTACCGCATTCTGTCATGAAAACAAGATTCTGCGAGATTATATTTAGTGTAAAATGTGAGGTTAATAATGTAACATGTTGTCATCAGCCATTTGTTTTCTCTGCATGCTGTTCATACTCAAATGTAAAAAAAGAAAAAATATAGTGAGTGTTTGTAATTATTATTAATTAATACTTGAGGGCTTGACGTCGTGTGTGAGCAGGAGGTAGCACGATGTACCTGTGTGCTAACTGATAGAGCTAGGTGATCTGTTAGAACTTTTTTCTTTCCTGTAATGGCAATTAGTGCTAGTTTTAAGAGCCCCTTTTCAGAGGTGCTTGTATGACGGTAATTCTTTCGCATTTCATTCTGGAGCTCTGGATACCGATGAGACTTGGGTCAGATTTGATGGTCAGCAGTAGAGCATGTCTTTCCAGCTGCAGCCCCAAATGTAAGGGGAATGCTGTCTGTTTCTCACATGGCTGGAGCTAGCCTGGCAGCCCATGCTGTCTGTACAACTGATGCCACTTCACATTGTGAAGGATTATTTTTGAAAATATATATAATGTCTTCATGTGGAATTTCAGTTCCGACCGTCTCTTCTGTTTTCGTGCAGGGTGAGATTAGAGCCACTGCATTCAACGATCAAGCAGACAGGTTCTTTCCTCTCATTGAGCTGAACAAGGTACGGTACCGTTGTGCTTTCGTAGGCTGACATGAGCTAGGAAAGAGGCACTTCAGCACAGCAAGGATTTTTAAAGGTGAACACAATCTATTTTCTCTGTCCGACTCCGATAATATCCTCTGTTTCATTGCTTTCTCCTCTAGGTATATTATTTTACCAAAGGCAATTTGAAGACTGCTAACAAGCAATATACAGCTGTTAAGAATGACTACGAGATTACATTCACTAATGAGACTTCAATTGTGCCCTGTGATGATGCCCAGCATCTTCCATCTGTTCAGTTTGAGTTTGTATCCATCTCTGAGTTGGAGAACACGCCCAAAGACTCCATTGTTGGTCAGTAGCAAAATAGCAAGCTGTAAGGCTCTGAAACTTTTTGTGTGTGATTAATAGTGGGGAGGCAGTGAGCAATACAGGGCTCTGACTGTTGCAACCCCTTGTGAAGTTAGCCTGTGGTGGTTGCCGTTAGAAATACCTCAGGCAATTTTATTATTAAGATGTCTTTGTCCTCATTTTTATCTGACAATTTCTCTGCTAACTTGTGCTTCAAACTAAAGACAGTAAGTGATGCTCGTTTATGGTATTATGATTCTTGTTTTCTGCAGAAGAAGGTTGAAAGAAAACTGTCCTTGCTCAGCACGTGTGTGTTTCATACCTTCCCTGGTCTTGCTTGCTTTCACTATCTAATTATCTCTGTAGTGATTTTGGCATAACTCGCTGCATCCAAGTCCAAGTTGCATGACTGTTTTGGCTTGCTTTGTGAAGTATTGGAGGTTTGTTTTTCTGTGATTTGTTGGGCAGAGTACTCCGGAAAAATCAGAGGCTCGGGTGGGGGCGAGGGTTCTCAGGTTTCACAGGCACGAGATGCATGTGATTCAGAGGCATTCAGCTGGGAATTTTAAAGGTAGATCTGCAGTGTTCAACAGGGGTTACTGCTGGGGAGTGCAGAGGACACTGTGTTAGCTCTTGCTGCCCAAACATGCAGACTGCACGGGAATCACAGGATGGTTTGGGTTGGAAGGGACCTCTGGAGGTCGTCTGGTTCAACCTCTGGAACTTGTTCAAGTTGCTTCTTTGTGTTGGTCATTCTGAAAGCCCTTGCCTGAGAGACTTCCCCTTAACCAGCAAGGGTGTGTTGAAGCACAGCAAGGGTCAGGGGCTGAAGTCTTTCAGCAGAATGTGATGGAAAGAGATGGCACGATGCCTTCATCTCTCTGATGTGGTGAGGCTTGCATTCATGAATATCTTAATGAATTCGTCAACAAGATTAAAGCACAGAAGAATTCTGTAGTGGAGCCTTCCTGCCATAATACACTTAATTTCCATATCAAATTTGATTTGAATAGGGAGCTATGATGTTACAAGGTAAAACCTGACACTAGGAATGAATTCTTCTCTTGTGGTCTTGTATTCCCCAATTGTGACCCTTGAGCAACTCTAACTAAATTGTAACTCTTTTCCAGATGTAATTGGAATTTGTAAGAGCTATGAAGATGTCACTAAAATTACAGTGAAAGCTAGCAATAGGGAGGTCTCGAAGAGGAACGTGCATCTGATGGATACATCAGGGAAGCTGGTGACAGCGACGCTATGGGGAAATGAGGTATGTGCTCTCTTACCTGTTCTTAAGCAAAGGTTCCTTTGTGCAGGGCGAGGAAATACGTGCTGTTGTCATCTGAGATGGGCATAGCGCTGAAGCAGAGTCCTAGGTGTTTGAGGAGCATGGGCAGAAAGAAGGTGAAAGACTGTCTGGTTGCATTCAGGTGTGATGTTCTTAACTTTTTTCTGACAAACTGCTGACACGATCTGACTAATGTGTTCTGAACAACTGCAGGCGTTATGTCTCAAGCCCAAAGACTAGATAACAGGCTTCCGATTTGGAAAAGAATACGAGTTGTAGTTCGATCATGGAAAAGCCCCATGGCTATAGATGTCTTGCTTGAGATGGATTTTATTCTTAGGGTGGGATGCTTGTTACCGTGCATCACTTCCTGCTCACTAGGGAGTTGGAAGACCGTATCTCAGACTAGGAGTTTAAAATGTCAGAGCCTTTGGAATGGAAAGTTTGTGTGGTTACACTAAACTGCTCCTTTATCCTGCTAACAAACCTCTTTGTTTTCCAGTGGTCCTGTAGGGATTTATCTCCTGATCTCTCAAATGGGAGTGATCCTGCCAGCTTGGCAGTGATGTCTTGTGGCTAAACGATCGAGTGCACTGCTGCTGTAGGTGGCTGAGCGCTGTTAACCATCTGCTGATGCAAATGAAGTGCTCTGAGGTTCAGCATCATCAAGTACTGAGGTCAAACCAGCTTGTTACAAGAGAGCTTACTAGGGATGAGTTCCTCGTGTAACTCTCAGAAGAGAGCAGAGGTCTGGGGTTTAGAAAGCTAAATGTTTGCCTAGTTGTAGGGATAACAGGCAGCGTTGAGGGGAAGTGACTTTTGGCTTGCAGCTGGCACGCTTCGGGTTAGACTCCCCATCGTCACAGTAAGCCGTTGCCCTCGCTGCCAAGATGTGTGCTCTTTTTGTATCTCATGAGCTTCTGCTAACTCCAGCTCATTTGTGGTCCTTAAGCACATGATCCTCTCCTTGCTTGTTAAGTGGTGCAGTGCCCAGGAAATCTATACCTTTCAAAACCTCTCTGGTGCCAAGCGATCCTTTGTTAGTGTCAGACTTTGCTTGGATAACAAACCGATAGCAGCTGAACAGCAGTAAAGCAGCTTTATGAGATTAAAAACAGGCAACGGGAAGTTGAGGAAGTGTTTGGTCAGCATAGCTATGCTTCTGCTTCTTAAGCTGAGTTGAAGAGACATGATTGGCTCAGCCAAGCCAAGTGAGTTGTTTGCTGTCCCAAGGAGTCCAATTCGACCAGATAACCTCTGTTTCAAGAAACCTTCATTCCCATAACCCATCTCCCTTCCTAAAATCCCTGTGTAAAGCTCCTGATGAAGGTGCCCGTTCCCTTTTCTGCAGACTCGTGGTGTACAGCTCCTGCACTGGTGCAAGGATTCTCCAGTTCCCTGAGTATAACAGGGTTTTAGGGTTAAAACTGTTAGCTGCCTTCCTGCAACTCCTGGTGATACAGTTCAGAACCATACCTGGGATACAGTTAGATAGTTTGATTTAGGTTTGGCCTTTTGCCATCATCTCTGAGTTATGGCTGCAAGTTCAGTACCTTTACTGTAGTGTGCTTACTAACACTTCCTGTTTTTTTTTTTTTCTTTTTCCACACATACAGGCTGAAAAGTTTGATGGTTCTAGACAACCTGTGATAGCCATCAAAGGAGCCAGAGTCTCTGATTTTGGTGGTAGAAGCCTGTCTGTCCTGTCATCAAGTACAGTTGTTGTCAACCCTGATAGCCCAGAGGCTTTTAAGCTCCGCGGATGGTACGAGTGTTTGTGTTGACTCACTTCAGCCTGCTGTCGAGTACTCATTTTATTCTGTGTTCCTATGTTTGAGCAGTCTATAGAGTACTGAAGAAAGGGAGCAGAGGATGTGGGTTCCAGTCTTACAGAAATTTCTCTTCCTGAAAGCACTTGACCCTAAAAGGCCTTTCTTTTTTTTTTT
>VXAV01009068.1:0-20454 GCA_013399715.1 Alectura lathami | reverse complement strand
AAAAAAAAAAAAAAAAAAGGCTGTTCTGTTCAGTGCAAAGACTTGTAATTTCATGGCAGACCTTGAAAATTTAAAATAGGAGTACTGCATGCTGACCCACAGCCTTGGAAGGCAGCATGAAATCAGACTTTTGACCAGCTCTGCTTTGAGGCATTAACTGAGGGAACAGTATTTCTTTAGTAGGCTTTACCCATTTGTGAAATCTGTTGTACACTCAGCATGAACAGGAGGAACTATGTTGATTTCCTTGTTCCTTATCAGGTATTTTTCAGTTAGCAAAATAGCGCTTCTTCTTGTCAGGAGCCAAGTGACTTCTTAGTGCTTTGTAGTGTAGGTAGTTGCTGTGTTACCTGCTCTGACTACTGGCACGGGGAGAGCTGGTGCATGTGCTAGTGGGGTGAAGTCCAACACCAGGTTTTGTGAATCCTGGGTTCACACTGGCTAAATCCCTCACACGTGCATAAAACATCTGTTGGCATTCTCCATTTGTCATACTGAGCAGTGCTCCCTCTGTGCTTCAGAGAGCTGATGAAGATGAAGTTGATTGTGGGTCTCGGCTATTGCTGTCACATTTTAATTGCATTCAGTTTCTGAGGTCTGGTGTGTTTCTCAAATCACAAAAGCCGCTTGAATGGGATGATAGTACAACCTCCTTGTGAAAAGGAGTGCTTTCTTAGTTTAACACAGGAGGCATAACTTGTTCGATGCTTTTTGCTGCTTCTTTTGAAGCGGCTGCAAAGATAATGGTACCGTGTAATTTAATTTTAATTATGGAAATATCTTGATGCCCTTAAATCTTGTTATCTGCCTGCCTTTAAGAAGCATGCAGTGTGTGGTTTGACCACTAGCTGGCAAACAAATTGCAGTTATATAGAACAAAGCTGTCCTGCTTTTGTGGGTTTATAAAATACTGTGCTAATTAAGTCAGAGTATTAACTTATTCTGAAATGCTATTTTTGTTTGCAATATACACAAATTACTGTAATTGTTTCCCTTGCAATCATTGATTTAAAAAAATCAGAAAAAGTCCCTCCTGTTTTAAGCACATGAAACTAAGGTTTTGGTACGTCTGGGTGGACTGCTATCCGAAAAAAAAGTGCATCTTGGTGGTTCCAGGTTTGACTCCGAGGGGCAGCTTCTGGAATGCACCTCCATCTCTGATGTGAGAGGTGGATCAGTGTCTGGGATCGCTACCAACTGGAAAACTTTGTACGAGGCCAAGTGGGAGAAGTTGGGACAAGGAGATAAGGTACAGCTGGGCACCTGGCTGCTAGCCTTGGGTGTTGGAGCGGGAAAGATGAAGAAAACCTAGCTGTTCTGCTGGTTGGAATGGTCTAGTTGGAGCAATACGTGCTTATTCTGTAACTATTGTTGTTTTCTTAAAAAAAAAAAAAAAAATCGGAATCCATGTCTGTTTCTGGTCTTGCAACGTGACCTTATGTTTGCAAGAGAATTCTGAGTCTTGTATAAATAGTGAAAAATAGTCTGCCCAAAGATGTTTATATAAATAGCACAACATGTTACAGGAGAAGCAGGAGCATTAAGAGGAAGTGGTTTTCAAGGGTGCGTACTTGTTCAGTGGAAAAGCTAGAAATATGACCCAGGTCTCTAGCGTTCCAGTAGCCTTGCTAGGCTTAAAATGCTTCTTGACTTGTTTTAAGTTATTTTCCAAAATTACGCACTAAGCCTTTCAGGATGCAGAAGAACTCCTGTCTAGGTTCAGAAACATTACCTGTAATTCAGCTGTTACCTGTGACATTTCTTGCACGCGGTTCTTAATCAGCCTCTGCTTATCTGCTGAAAGAGCTGACTGTGGTCTTGGACCATTAGGGTGATTATTTTAGAGTGGCGAGTGGGTACTTTGTTCCGTGGGCTATAGTTTAATCAAACCCTTATCTGTAATGCTACACAGTCAGCTTTCTGGTTTTTGTACTGACTCCCAAACGCAGCATAGGGAAGTGCAGGATCTTAATCCTGTGAGAAGGTGGAGGTTTGAACAGACACAATGGAGAAGCAAATACGCTTTATCTGAAGAAAACCTAGCAGTCGGAGTTGCCTGCAATGGAAACACAAACCCATCTTGCTGTAGGGGCTTTACTTAACATAATGGAAGCCTGCAAATGATTGTGACAGAGGGGCTGATTTACAGTTTCCCAATAATCCATAGCTGTTAAGCTTTCTAATCCTAAATATCCAAGGATGGACGCCTTGCTTTGTAGTTAATTCAGAATTGGAAAACATTGAGTATTTTGAGGCTAATGTTGCACACTCACTCTCCTAGGCGGATTATTTTAGCTGTGTGGGCACAGTAGTACATCTGCGCAAAGAGAACTGCATGTACCAGGCCTGTCCCTCTCAGGATTGCAATAAGAAAGTGATCGACCAGCAGAATGGGCTGTACCGCTGCGAGAAGTGCGACCGCGAGTTCCCCAACTTCAAGTACCGCATGATGCTTCTGGTGAGCGAGGGGCTGGGGGGAGTGCTTCTCCCTGGCTGCTTCCCCTGGGCAGTCCAGGTAGAAATCTTGTGAGAGGCCGTGGCACTGGTGCAGTGCTTCTTGCCTGAGCTGCCCGTGGGTTAGAGGGTACTGGAATGGTGTGTGTCCGTACCTGGGTGAGGAATGTTTCGTTGAGCTGATTAGCAGTTTGTTTTCCTAGCGCTCCAATTAAAAGCTTTTCTCTTTGCCAAAAAGTTGATGCTAGCTCGGTTGATTCTGGTTTCCAAGTGTACTATGCAGTGCAGAGTACAGATGGCCTACGCCTCTTCAGTAGTGAAGATAAACTGAAGTAAAATGGCATTTCTGGAGAGCAGTAATTGCACTTTTACAGCTGCTACCTATATTTAGTACATTTTTTTTGGTAGGTATTGTTCTGTCTCCTGCTTTAATGGAGCCTGCTTCACAAGGCTGTTAGGATTATTACTGTGATGCCTGCTTACCCCGTAAGCGTTGAACCTGCTTCTGTTCCACATTATGAATTAGAGTTGTATCTGCTTCTTAGAAATGTGGTGCCAGGTGGGCATGCAGAGAGAAGGGAACTATCCCTGCAGCCTCACTGCAACAGGAACTGCTTCTGAATAATTTCTAGCAGGTAACTTCCAGGAATACACGAGCTTCTTAGCAGAGTCACTCTCGCAGAATGCAAAGGGGAAACTGCGATTACAGTCAAGGCCTTCAGAAGAGTTTGTCTCCTGTTTTTGCATTCCTGATTGTCAAAGCAGCGTCGTGTGTGAGGCTGGTACTTGATCTGTTTGCTGCTCTGTCATGTCCTTGAATGCTTTGATGGTTGTCTGCTAACACAGTATCACACGTATTTATGCTCAGGGTCTCATGTCTGTGCTAAACAGATGCGGGCTGCAGTCTTTCTGGTGCCACCTTTGGCTGTTGCCATTCTGGGCTACCTGTTCTTGCTCACAGCTCATCGGTTACAGAGGAGAAGGAACTGAATATCCATCAGTGTTTAACCCTGTGATCTTGTTGGCCTTTTCCTGTGGCACAATGTGCTGTCAATATTAACTTACTTTAAATTACTGTGACATTCTATGGAGCTCTTCTAAAAAGTAAAACAATAAGTCATTGCCTTCCCCCCTCCATGACGGGAAATACCTATGGTGCACGGGGTTCTTTGGCTGTGAAATAAATATTTTATTGTGATGTCATCTTTGAATAATAGGCAAATGGATGGAATTACTTTTTTTTTTTTTTTTTTTTTAGGTGACCATTGCAGACTGTCTAGAGTATCAGTGGGTGACTTGCTTCCAAGAGTCAGCAGAGTTCATTCTTGGGCAAAACGCTGCTTTCCTGGGAGAGCTGAAGGAAAAGGTCAGTCAATTAGCTAAATACATTTTCAGTAAGTACCTAGAAGTTGATCTGCATCTTACCCATCTTGCTGTTGGCAGACCTCACATTCCCTGCTGACTCCGGTCCTCCTGGTAAGGAAATAGTCTTGTAACATCGAGGGCAGCTCAGAGAAGGATGCAACGTACCTGTGGAGCACCAGAGCTGACCCAGCACAGAGCGTGGTCTCACCCTTGTGTGCACAAGTACAGTGCTCGTGAGTTAAAACAAATCCAAAAGGTCAAAGTGAAAGAAATTCTGCTCTGTCTGACAAGAACTTGATCTTGCTTGTGCTCTGAGCTGATAGGCCAGCTCAGAGCCTGGTGGCCAGAGATTTTCTCCAGATGTTGGACTTCAGAATCTTTTACAAATCATTGTTTCTCCCTATCCTGAAGTTCTTGGCAGGGGCTTGTTTACTTCTCTCAGAATTATTTCCACAGGCCATCTGCCTGGAGAACAGAGCTGTGCCTGGTTTCCCCCATGGTTTGCTCCCACAGTCAGTCTGTCTACCTCTGAGCTCTTTTGGCTGCTAAACTGAAGATCAGCCTGTCCTCATCACCTGGACCTTGAGACACAGCTGCCTTCTTCTCAGCTGAACTACAACCTTTAGGGGGCTGACAGCTTTAACACACTGACTACAGCAGAAAGGACAGGCTGTTTTATCATTGTACCTAGATTGGAAGGATCTGTTTAAAAAANNTAAAAAAAAAAAAAAAAAAAAAATACTGTTTTAGCCATAGTAGCAGCATTATCCCTAATGCGTTCCAAAAATTTGTTTACAAAACCAAAAAGTTCCAGAACACTTTGTACACATCTTTGTAAGTAGGCAGGAAGCTTTTTGAACTGATGTGTGTTAGGTCACTTCTGAAGGCTTTTTTCTCGCCAAATACTACCAGAAACTTTGTGGGCAATACAAAAACTATGACTTTTAAAATAGGTCATCTGCAGAGATGCTTCAGTAATCTTTCTTTGGCAGATGAGAGCAGTTTTTAACATGGCTGTAAGCCATTAAGTGCTAACAATTTTCTTTGCTCTGTGCTTCTCTGCTGTGTTTTCCTTTCTTCCCACCAAAGTAATCTCTTCTTGCTTTTAGTTGTCTGCTATTTAAAATCTGTGTGGCTTTGTTTTTTTTTGTTTTTTTTTTTTGTGATTGAATTGTATTTGAACATTGCTGCTAAGGCTGTAGCAAGGTTGATTTCAGGGCTCCATAGATGTTCCAGTTGTTGGTTAACCTATTGCTTGGCTGTGGGATCCCGGGAGGGATTCCTGAGGCTCTAATCCTGGATGTCCTGAGCCACTGTTGTAGACCTCATCCATTTCTGTGAAGCAAGGCTAGTTTTCCCCTAGTTCACGTGCAGGAATGGTTTTGGGGAATTTCCTGCACTTTGACTTGGGAAGGTAAGTGGAACAAAGCTTGTGGCTCTTGCATGTTGGAAGTTCTGTGGTATCCTGAAGGCTGGACACCTGCTCTGCATCCTTGGACATTCTACTTAGAGGTGCCCACACTTAGGAATTTCCAGTTTCAGATGTTACTAACCTGTCAATACTTTCTTAGTTCAGCCATGCTTAATCTCTGCTAGAATTCAAACAATTTCTTAGTCGCTTTTAATACTGAAGGGAGTGGGAAAGGAGAGACAGCAGATTCCATGTTTGCACTGTTACACAGGATGTCTTTTTGAAGAGCTGCCTAATGGACATGGCCGGGGATAGAAAATGGAGCATAATGGGGCATGAGCCCTTGAGCAGGAATGCTCTGTGTTCCAGGAGAAATTGGTTTTGATTTGACACTTTTATGAGCTTCGAATGAGGCTCTTCATGTGTTTTCAGTAAGCTTGCCTTAGTGGTTTTCTCTGAAGACCTCATCCAGTGCCCTGTGAAGCTGGAGGAAGTCCTTCCCCGGCTTGCAGCGTGCACTGGGTCCACATACAGCCAGGGACAGTGCGGAGCAAAGCTGTGCATGGAGAGTCTCTGTTTCTCTACCATACTCGTTATGCAAAGAGGTAACGCAGGGTAGCAGTGGCTGGTTACTAGCAGCATTTTCCACTCATGGATGGTTGGTAGAGTTTGTGGTCAAGTGTATTTCATAGAGAAATGTATTAATAACTACGTGTCTGTGTCATCGTGGGGCTGTAGGATTTTTGTGGAATGTCAGCAGAGATTTTATAACGCATTTTTACAAAAATAAACTTTCTAGTCTTCAACTTGTCTGATTCTTTCCTACTGTTTTGACAAATTGTCTGTAATAAATGATGATTATGTTTAGTGTTCATATGGTAATCAGAAGGAGCTTATGTTGTAAATGTGACATGGTCTTCTAGTGGTTATAAAAGCAGGTTCAAAACATGCAGCCACTTTTTTATAGATCACCATTTAAGTAGGTCTGTCAGGATGTGAAGGGTACCTACAGCCTTGATGTGTAAGCAGGTGAACTGAATGACTGATCAGGCAGTTAACAGAGAAGTAGTTAACTCTGTCAGCGTTGGGTTGCTGCAGAGCATCAGAAACAGCCAGTTAAGCGGCATGAGAGGGTCACATGCAGATCTGATACTTTCCGTCTGTCCACTCTGCTGCAGGCTCTCTGCAATTCTGTGTTACTTTGTTCAGGTCGCTAAAACGTTCTTTCACCTTGAACTAAAGTTTCTCTCCGAAAGCTTTAGGCTATAGTTCTGGCATATGAAATCTGATGGAAACTCAGGTCTGTGTGCACGAATGGGTTAATTCCAGTGTTTTAGGAACATCAGCAAAAGATGAGCTGCTCTGAAAGTTCATGGTACTCCCAGAAGCTTGAGTGTCTGCAGCTGATATCTGTTCTTTGTCCTCACAGAACGAGCAGGCATTTGAGGAGGTCTTCCAAAATGCAAACTTCAACACGTATGAGTTCAAGATTCGCATGAAACTGGAGACCTACAATGTAAGTACCCTCCAGAATGCCTCCATAGGAGATGGCTTCCTCCTCTTATGTTTGTGGGGAGGAGTTTCTTGCTGACAGCAAACACTGTCAGCGCTGGGCACTGAAGGAGAGATCTGCTGCCTCTAAAGCTGCTTTCTCTCAGGTTCCTTGAGCCTGGCTTGTTCCAAATGAAAACAGCATAGCTGCTCTGGGAGCTGTCTGCTCTCCCAGCTAATCCTGGTACCAGGAACAGGGAGCTGCCAGGGCAGGAGGAGGTTAGAACCAAGTGCCTGGGGCACGGAGCATTCTGTCTGCATGCTGTTTTTCTCTTTCACAGGATGAATCTCGCATTAAGGCTACAGCACTGGATGTCAAACCTGTAAACTACCGAGAATACAGCAAGAGGCTGATTGCAAGCATCAGGAGAAATGCTCAGCTAGGATGAGAAGGCTGGTGCTGATTGGTCAAAGCTAAAACTTCCAGTAAAAACTCAGATTGTTACACTGACGCTTTCCTTACCCTTTGTATGACAATTTGGCATTAGTTACACCGTGCATGGTAGTCCAGCCTAGTGGGCTAAGTGATTTAATGCATTTCTCCAAAGATAGGCCCCTGGTAGCTGAGGAGTGCACTCAGATGGCCATGATGCTGTAGACTTGTGGCCTGTTAATCTGTGACAGCACTGAAAGGATTCTCTGGACAGACTGTCAGTATCTTTAGACAAGGCATTCAGAATATCTGAAGTAACTTTGCTTTCTCGCTATACATAAACCTGAATTACATAACCATTGTGTCGTCTCTGCAAGAAAATAGTGACAACCTTGGCACTTAGGCTTGTTCTGCAGAAGACAGGAGGAAGAGTGTCATGCAGCTTTCAGATGCGGACGAGGGAGAACAGGTCTATTAGCGCGCGTTAGTTCTCTGCTGTGGAATTCAAAGGCTCTCTCTTTCCACAGGTGCCATGCAGTTGTTAACGCTTGGAATGGCAATATGGTAGAATTATTAATCAAAGGCATATCTTTTATATCTGAAGAATATCCTTCCTTCAGGGTTTAATAGGCTGAGTCAGATGGGTCTGATATTAATCAAAATTGTCTCTTCTGAGGAAGGCAGATAAGCATTGACTCTCCATCCCCCAGGGAAATCTAGGCAACTACAAAGCATTGCTTTAGTTTTCACTTCAATTAATACTATAGGTTTTTGACTGATTTTAGTGCACGTTTCCTTCCTCTATATATGTTTTGTATGTCTGTATGTTTGTTTTCTGAGGTTTTATTTGTAACGATGTTGATCAGAAACAGGTTGTTCAGTGGGGGGAGCTTTGTTTGAATAAACACTGTTTAATTCCTGTGTAGTGAATTTTGCTTTCTTTGAACACCAAAGACTTCTCATTACTGGAAAGCAATTAATTAGCTTTCATAATAAGCATTCACTTGGGGGAGATGTTACCTTATTACAAACTCTAAGGTTAGACTGAAGAATGGAGACTTCTTTGCCCGATGTTAACAGCATGGAAATGCAGTGATATTTTCACCATTTCTGTGCCTGAGAATGCTGATGAGCTGGCACTTCTGGGATTTTTATTGACGTTTACACAGCAGTCTAAAACTAACCAGGCTTTGAGATTTGTTCAGACATAGAGCTAGTACAGAAAACAGTAATTATGCTACTGGGCTTTTCAGTCAGCAGAGCATGCTAGCTCTGTGTGCTCCTAATCACATTAATTATGTGTTCCCTGGCTGCAGCTCACAGCTTGGCATTTGCTGCACAGCTCCAAGCATTCAGGCAATACTGCAGTGGGTCTCTGGTAGCAAAAGTGGAATTTATTTATTTTGCACCGTGGAGCACTGTTTCTTCATGTCTTCATGCGGTGCCCTGATTTCTTCTTTGTCATCTTCAGCCTTTGCGCTTAGGAGCGGTAAATGCCACCACCGCTGATGGACATGAAGGACATTATCCTGGGCCCATTAATTGCACAAACAGCCCCTTCTTCTTCTTTGGATTCTGAGGATCATGACTGGGTTCTTCTGCTGATGCCTTGAAATTTTTATTGAAGTATTTGTTCCCTCTGACCTTGCTTATAAAGCGTTGACTAGAAAATTACAGTCTTCAGCACGGTTCTGGATTGACAAATGGTGGGTTAGCGGCGATCATCTATCTTTCCACTCTGCTAACCAGTCTCTTAGTTCTGCTCCTCCCTTCCTGTCCCCCCTCTCCAGTTAGGGGGGATAGCAAGTGCTGATACGAAACGTTCCTTGAGGCTGTTCT
This sequence comes from Alectura lathami, assembly GCA_013399715.1. Classification (NCBI taxonomy): domain Eukaryota; kingdom Metazoa; phylum Chordata; class Aves; order Galliformes; family Megapodiidae; genus Alectura; species Alectura lathami. The sequence continues at coordinate 11,461 of VXAV01009068.1, read as the reverse complement.
GAAGTCTGGGGCCCGTATGCTCTGGGAGGCTTTACGGGCAGCGGGGTTAGCACATAGTGCTGGCACTGCAGCTGCATGAGACCGCGTTGCACACCTGCCTCCGCTGGGGCACCTCGTTTCTCCCCAGGGAATGGCTGCACATCCCTACTGCTGGGCTTCCTGGGCCGTCAGCCAGAGCCTGGAGGTGGCGGGTGTCAGTGCTCGGGGGTATTAAGGTGTCTTACAGGAGGAGCGGCGTGACCTTGAGATCTGGAACAGAAAATCAACCTAAACAGTTTGTGTGAAAAGTCATTGATTTGAGGGCTAATAAGAGAAGAAAAACCTGCTATAAAGTGGGTGCTCATTAGTGAGTGAAGAGTTGGAGGGTTTTAATCATGCTTTAATCAGCTAGTATATGATAAAAACATCGAGCTATGTAAGGCAAGGTATTTCTAGTGTGGCTATACAAGTACGATGGGATTATATAAGCCTCTGGCGTGAGATCTCATCTCGGATGCGATGTACGGTTCTGGTCTGCTGCCTATAGAGGCAAAAAAGAATCTCAGCTGGGGCGAGTACAGCAGAGGGCTGAGTAGGAGAAAGAGGATCTTTTTTAGGAGAGAGTGGAAGAGCGAATTCAGCAAAATGAACCCTGCAAGGGGGATATGGCTTCTCTTATATAAAACATGCGTGTAGATCTTGGCTGTTTCCTTCCCCCGACAGCAGGCTGGAGCTGTGGAAGGTAATTTGTTAATCAGTGGCTTGTCAATTAGAAGGAAGTGAGGTCCTGCAGCAGCCTTTGGGGCCAAGGAGGGAGCGCAGGAGAGCTGCACTGTGCCCTCGTGCTGCCTCCCAGGCCCTGGCCCATCCCTGCAGCTGCACACGTGGGGCTGTTGGAGAGGTCTGGGCTCTTTGGCCCGTGCCAATTAAGAAGTCAGTGGGTTCACGATGCTAATTGGGATTAGTGGCAAACAATCCTGGCTCCTCCTTCCCTTCATCATAAATCTCCCCTGCTTGTGGCTGGGTTAGTGCTGGGTGGCTTCAGCTGCTACCTGAGCAGGATGAATGTGTGTTTGCTGGGGTGAAAGGACGCTGGAACACCTCGGAACTGCGGGGTGAAGAGTTCTGTGGCCGCTCGTGTTTCGCTTGAAAATAACTGCACAAAGCAGATCTGAAACTGGGCGGCCGCTGGTTTCAGGCAGGCAGGTGTGAGGGCAATTAGACGGGAACATCGAGTTCTGTGTGGTTGAGGGAAGATTTGGAGCATGCATTGATGTTGTGCCCTGCTCGGGCATTTGGCTGTTTGTGTTGATTCCCACTGTTATGATTTAACTGTTTTCACTGTACATCAATTTGAAATTAATTCTTAGTGACCCTTATGAGTCTCTGGAGGGAAGATTGCACTCGAGTCAGGTCTTATGTTTAAGATACATCAGTTTTCTGTGTCTTTTTTTTTTTTTCCCCTCCCCAAAATAAAGCCTTGAGCAGTCATATATTCTAAGAGCTGTTGTAAAAAATAAATGGTCTTTTTGCACTGATCTGAAGCAAACACTCTGCATGTTTTTGGTAGGTCGTTGCTTTGCGCTGTGTATGCTACGCCTGGCAGCTTGCATGAGTGTGCGTGTGTGGGCTTCGTGTTCCAGCACGGTAGGATTGTCCTTTTAGTGCAAGGGGTGTGAGAGTGGAAGTTGATGAGTCTGATGTTTTGATTCCTAATATTCTGTGATATTTGCATTCGCTGCCCAAGATACAGTGTAACATCTTGAGGGGGGGAGGAAGGCTTACTTTCGTTCCGTGTCCTGTTTCATCATCTTCCCTTTTGTTTTTTTATTTTTGGGTGGTGGCTGCTTCCCCCCTGCCCTGGTCCCTGTCACCTGCTGGATGTGGATGCCTTTCGAAGAGACCCTGCTGATTCTGGTGGGAGAGGGAGATAGGAATTTTGTATCTCTCGTGTGTAAAATGGTCCCAGAGAAGTGCAATGGAGCAGCTCGGGAGCTTCCCCCAGCTCTGACAGCAAACTGCTCCAAAACCCTGTCTGGGGAGGGAAGAGTGGTCTGCAGCATATTACACATCATAAATATTGGAGAAGTGCAGTAAATATCGCTAATCTTATTACAGGGAGTGGAAATTCTCTTTAATGTAGTATCTGTGAGGATTCAAAAAGGCCCAGAGACCTCGTCTCAGATTCTTAGCGTGTTTTTCATGTTTACGTTTTTACATTTCATTGATACACATTTAAAAAAAAAAAAAAAAAAAGGTGGTTTGAATCACCAGATGGATCTGTCGTGAGGACTGTTGTGCATTTTTCTATTTATTTGGATAGTTAGGTGTCTGTGTTTGGGGGGCGTGGTGTTGTTTGTTTTTAGGTTTTTTCCTGTTTATAGCGCATTGATTTGTTGTTAAATTCAGCCTCTCTGCCATGCCAAAAGCGTGCCTTTGGGAGTGTTCCGAGGCTGCCTGTAGTACTTTTTTCCATCCTTGTATATTACTGTTCTTGCAAGTTATTTAAAATAACCTGCATCCTTCCAAAGGCTTTTTTTTTTTATTATTATTACCATTTGTTCCAAGCTTCTTGCCCTTTAAAGACAGCTATAGGTAGTATTTTAATACAGCTTAAATAAAATCCTCCTGAACTCCTTTTTCCTGGTGCGGCTCAGCTGGATGAGCTCGGTGAAGGTCCCGCCTGAGCCTGCCCCTTCCCAGGAGGATGTCTCCATGAGGATGTCCATTTGCCTGGACTGTCCTGGCAACGAAGGAGGCACCTGCAGAGCTGCACTTCAGCGCACAGCCGGGTGGAGATGCCCCAGCAATGGGCTCTGTGCTCCCAGAGCTTGCCCCCAGCAAGCTGGCCTGGCAGACCTTGGCTGCAGCTACGCTGCTCAGCTCTATCTGATCTAGAAATGAAGGATGTGAGCATTTGTCATGTCCACCCTGACATCACTGCTGAGCAATTAGGAGAAAGAAATCTAATTTTTTTTGGCCATCACTTTCGCTCTTGGAATTCCCTCGTGGCTTATTGTACCAAAGGCTGAAAAAATAAGAGTAATAATCCGATTTTTGTCCGTTTCTAGTGTTTTATGTTTTCCATTAGAGCCTTGCTGGTATGCTGCACTGACTTTTTGAACTGCAGGATCAAAAAATACTCCTCCCTTTTTTTTTTTTGGAGAAGACTGTCTCTGAGAAGGATAAATATTATTGATTGAGGTATTTAATACACTAATGAAACCCACAATTATTGACTATGTAATTAATATACTGTCTAAAAGTAAAGTTTGACAGCGCATATAGAAAAGCTATATTGACTTGCGCTTCATTGGCAATGTGCCTTGCAGGTTTTTATTTATAGAAATTGAAACACGTTCTTCAAGTAATGATTCAATCCCACTTTCTGCTTGCCACAAGCTAGAAGGCTGCTGTTCTTCTTGCTGACTGTAAGGCTTTCATTTATCTGTGGGGAACTAAAATGTTCAGCATTTAGCTTTTCTGCCTATTGTATTAGATTTCAGCGCTAAGCTGCAGCGTTAATGTGCGCAGTGCTGTTTCTCACAGCTGGGGAACGAGACTTTGCCAATCGGCTTCCCACTTTTTTTGTGAGTAAAATTGCAGAAGGAGCTCCTGACTTGCTAATGCTGGTTAGTGAAAAAGCACGGGAAAGCCAAGGGGCATCTCAGTGGACCTAGGAGGATGCTATCACAGAGGATTTTGTGCCAGCATAGCCGTATTTGCATGTTTAAAGCATCCCTTGTGTGAGAAGGGGATGCCCGTGGAGCTTGTATCCTGGTCTAGGTGCAAGGTGACGCGTGGGTTTATTCTGGGTGGCCTCTTACTGCTCTAGCAGCAAAACCCAGCCTTCACCCTGACCTGAAGGAGAGGGTGGGCTGTCCGCAAGGCCAGCATGCGGTCTTCCGTCATCCGCTGGTTCAGTGGTGCCGCATCCTCACGGAGCGGTCCTGCCTCCTTCGCTGCGTTAGTTGCCATAAACTGTGCATGGATTGCCAGCGAGCTGGAGCTGCATTTATAAATGGCTTTCGGTTGTTGGTGTGCCCTGTGAAATGTTAAACTTCTTAGCACCAGGTGAAGTTATTTACATCGAACTCAGAAGCTGATAATGAAGGTTTTTTTAGATTTCAAGTGATTTTTTAAAAAAACTCCCAACTCCCAAGTGTATCAGCTATCTGGTAATTGGCGCTTGTGCTGTCATTAAAAATGACAGCTTTCTTCAATAACATTCTTAGTGCTTGTAAAATGCAGCTAACATAACCTATATTTAACTTGTATCAGCTAGAGTTTCCTTCCCATGGTTGCTTACTTTCAGAGCTTCGGTGTGCATACTGAGGTCCTCTTCTGTTAGCGAGCCACGTGTGATTTCACCACCTTGGAAGAGCAAAAAGCTTTTAACCAGGGCTGGGCTGCCCGGTGGCCCTCATGCCTTCGCCTGTAGAAGTTGTTTTTTTTTTTTTTTTCCAGCCAGCGTTGAATCAGAAGCTTCAGACAGAAATAAACCCGAGTCAGAAGGGAATCACAGGGATCACCGAGTCCAACTGCTGGCTCCACACCAGAGAACCCAGAACCCAGAACCCAGACCCTGTGTCTGAGAGTGGTGTCCAAACGCTCCTCGAGCTCCAGCAGCTCGGGGCCGTGCCCGCTGCCCTGGGGAGCCTGTTCCGTGCCCACCACCCCCTGGGGCAGAACCTTTTCCCAACACCCCCTGACGCAGCTCCGTGCCGTGCCCTCGGGCCCTGTCACTGTCCCCAGAGCGCAGAGCTCAGTGCCTGCCCCTGCGCTTCCCTGGGAGGGAGCCGTAGGCCGCCATGAGGCCTCCCCTCAGCCTCCTCCTCTCTAGGCCGAACAAACACATCGAGCAGTAAAACGTGCTGCAAGAAAGCCCAGCTTTGCTTCCTGCCAAAGGTTAGTGCCTTAAAGCCCTGTTCCTTAACCCTGCTGAGCAAACAAAGCCCTATTTTTCTCCGTGGTCAGTTAAAAACGCGTGCATGTGGAATTGCCGAGGCGCTGCCCCGTAATTGAGATGCCGGGTGGCAATCTGCTCCCCTCCTCCGCCTGGAAGTGTTCCACGCAGAACCCTCTAATTAAACAGAAAATGGTTTGTCATGTGTAACTGCCTCTTCTGAATGTAACAAACTCATTTCAAGAGATGCCAACACCATCTTTATAGCTGTTTTAATAATCTTCACTTGAATCGGAGAGGGCTCTAACCTTGTATTTCACTTCACCAGCTGTTTACTTCACTGCTTTTTTTTTCCCACCCCTTACACTGAGAATGTGCAGATGACTTGATTCTTCTTTTTTTTTTTTTTTTTTTTTTTTTTTTTCTTTTTTTTCCTCCCAGTGTGGAAATCCTCGTTAGAGTAAGTGAATTTAAGTCTGCGAAATAGTGTGCTAGGGCTGCTCTTCCCGGCGCTGCTATTTGCAGTGGGAGCACGTGCGGGCTGCGAGCGCCGAGCCCTGTCGATCAGCAGCCCCGGAGCCCCGCTCGCCCGGGAGCGGAGGTGTTTAGGCAGTTCACAAAGCTCCCATCCATTCTGCAGACAGATGTGCATGCCACAGCCACCCTCTGCACATGCCTATAATAGAAGCCATTAGCCCTCCCCGTTCCCCGCGTGCTGCAGCGCATCGCGGGGATGCAGCGCGTTCCTAATGCATGAAGTGTGGTCTGGGTAGGACACAAATAGTGTTGCAGATTACCAGGTAAAATTGGCTTTTACCTCTCCCCCATCCTTCTCAGACAGTTTCCTGCCAAACTTCAGCTTTTAAGTCGGCACTCAAAGAAATTCTCTCTGCGTAAAAGGCCTCTTGCTACCTTTTAAATTGGCTAATGTTTGGCAGAAAAGCCGAGGAGCCGGCGCTGTTATTTAGTGCCTTCATTACTTACTGCCTTGAGACTTCATCTGATATTTCTGGCTTCTGTTCACTCAGGGCGTGCTGGGGTAGCGCTGGTGTCTGCACTCCTCCTGGCTGCCTTTGGGCCTCGGGGGGCTAGCAGTGGTGTGCCAGGCACTCAGTGCCCAGCAAGGCTCTTCCAGGCTTGGTTTTTGGTCAAAACCCATCCCCACAGCCGAGGACAAACACCCACCTTCCCGCAGCGGCTGCGCTGGAAGAAGACGAGGAGCAGCGTTCCTCCGACTGGGAATGTTGTTAGCATCCAGCTGGGATGTGAAAATCACTTCTAGGTTTGTATCTCTAAATATTGCCAGCCTGATGCCACCATCTTCAAAAAGGGAAGGAAAAGCAAGCCGACTCCTGTCAGTTTGTTAGAGCATATTTATAACTCAAATGCTAATTCCTGCTCTTGACTCATAATAGCTTCTGAATTCTGAATCTTTAAATTCCGGATCTTGTGTTTTGAGGTTAATCCATTCAGATAGATTGGGAAGCCGAATTTATAATTTGGAGAAGTAGTGTCAGTCCTTCTTTGCTTCAGCCCGTCATCTCACGTTGGCAATGGGTCCCACCAGCCAGCCAGTGCTTGACCCTTCCTTATAGACTAGTCAGGAGCAACGCATTCATTTTATCTGACTTGATAGCGCGGATTCCTTCGTACTCTTACCTTGGCCTGGAAGCTTAAGAGCCGCAATGACTGGCTGTCAGCATACTTGCCTGCCTCTGATTTAACTCATTCAGCTTATTGTGAGCCTTAACCTATTTTCTGAGCTGCCTCTGAGTGTATCGCTTCTGTAAAGAGATTAATAAGACCCAAAAAAATGTATCTTCATTTTCCGATTTCTCCCAAGAAGCAACGCAGGCTTGTGGGGTTTGCAGGCAGGACTGGTGTTAATGCATTGCGTGTCGTTGGGCACAGCCTTTAGCAGCAGTCCCTGAGCCAGCCCCTGCAGAAGGCAGCGTCTGTCCCAATGCTCTCGTGGTGACAAAGCTCCAGGAGCTGCCTTCACCTTGTATAAAGCTTTGCTTGACTTGCTCTCATTATGCTTTAGTCTTGTATCAGATAGTGTAGAGAGCATGCTCATCACTAAGCAAGACAGAAGAAAAAATTAACCTGTATTTTGATTACTATTATTGTAATTGCCATGGTTGGAAACAATAGCAAAATTATAAAGCCATGGTTGTAAATTTCTGTCATGAAACTTTAATATTTCATTTCTGATTTTTTTTTTTTTTTTTTCCCCAGCTAACTGGCGAAAGATCACAGTGTTTTAATGATGCCTGCTAGTGTCGCTTCCTACAGCTAATGAGGTGTCATCTGGTGGTAAGGACGGGGCTGATCCCCAGCAGCAACCCGCTCCGTGCGCTGCCTCCCATCCTGTGATATTTGCAGGAGGGTGTTTGGTGTCAGCTGAGGAATGTGACACACCTCCTGCCCACGGGTTTGACAGAGCAAGGGGCAGGCTTAGCATCCTGGAAGTGAGCTTCAGGCTGCTCTCCCAGACCCACTTGTAGTCCTCCTTATGGAGGTGGGTGCTTACAGGGGCAGCCATCCCAAATGAGTCCTGCAGAAGTCCCCATAAATCCCCAGTTCCAGGAGTCCTGCGCTGTGCACCCCGCAAGCAGGCTGCTAGCAAACACTTTGCAATGTATATTCATCATCCGTGCTTTGCCTAATGCTCAAGGCTTGCAGGGGGAAGTGGTTCCTCTTGTCAATTTACGTTCCTTCAGCCAATCCACCTCCCCTGCCTGGCACAGGTAACTTCCAGTTGCAATATTTTCTGTCTCAGAAAAACACTACACACAAGTTTTAATTGCACTACAGAAGTGACTTCCTGCCAATAGTTCATTAGACTTCACGAATGCTCAAGCTGAAGAATAGTCTCCCTGGATTAGCATCGTCTTCCAAGACACTCTTCTTGTCGGATTGCTGTCAGACGAATTGATAACAGAATATTTCTGGATTGAGTGAAAAAGTACCAGTGGTGAGATGCAGCAATCTAGAGTCTTCCAGACAAACGAGCAAAAAGCAGGGAAGGCAGTACTTCTGCATTCAGGATGTCACAGGCATGGCGGTAGCTTGGAAAGCCTAGATTAAAAAGGAGCTATTTTTCTTCTGGAAGTCGGAAGAAGGGATTTGGTGGCAGTCAGGAGAAAAGCCTGCCTGATTCGGCAGGAAGCTCTGCTCGCTGGAGCAGATTCTGCAGGAGGCAGAGCACAGTGTGGTGGTTGAGACACTTTAAACATGCCCAGGGTAATTAATTTGGAGCTGCCAGGCGCATATTTTCAACACTTCAATGTTAACCCAGGATTTAGCAATCGGTGTCGTGCCGCTACGTGGTGCCTGCGCTCCTCCCGTCCCCAGCGCTGCCGGTGACCCCGGTGCGCGCAGCGGGGCAAGGAGCTCGGTGCTGCTGGAGGTGATCCAGCGGCGCAGCCACTGGAATAACCTTTGGAAATAGGGTTTAGGCTATAAACCTCATTTCAGCTATCTCCTAAGTGCTGTTCTTCCTGGGAGATAAGTCATTCCGCGCCTGGCTTTAAAAATGACTGGCTCAGCTATTGTCTGCATAAAATCACCTTTGTTTATAGTGCATTCTGTAATGGATCAAGCAGCGGAGTAAAATTTAAATAAGTAATTATTGTGCAGAAGGCACACGCTAAATGGAGTGATTTCCCTGGCTGCTTTGCCCTTTTGGCTGCACTCTGAGCACGAGATAACTCCCTGCAGTCTCTCCGTAATCAGGAGGGTTCAAACAGGCAGACGCTGGCAGCTCGCACGTCTTTGCTCTTTGAGCACTATTGCTATTCCAGATCTGCCTAAGCAAGCTAAAATACCAGAGAAATTATTGGTACAACTCGGAAACAAAACAAAACAAAAAACCTATGGGTTTAGGTGTTTGTTTTGTTTTTAACTCCGGTAGGCAAGAAACTGGGCTTGGGTTCTGATGTCAGTCACCCTGCGCAAGAATTTCAGCCTGCTGTCCCTCCAAAAAACCGGACCGAGAGCCACTGGCACTTCCTCCAGAGCCAGCAGGTGGAGCTTTAAGAATAGCATCCATATGGTTCCAGCCCCATTTCTGCTTGAGCCCATTGAGTGGGAGCTATCTGCGCCGAAATCCTGATTGAATAAAAATTGTTCATTATGCACAGTGTCTGGTTCAGTACACAGAGGCAGCCCCCAGGCACAGACCCCAAGTAGCTGCTTTCTCTTTCCCCAGATTAAAACATATGAACTGCTTTGATGTAATCTTATAACAAAGCCTAATGGAAATTTTATATCCTCTGAAGTTGACTGTCATTTCTCATTGCCCTGCTTCCTCTGTCCTGTTAATACCGCAGCCCGGAGAGCCGGAGCCAAACTTGCGCTCTTTTTGCTCTCAAGTACAGTACGCTCCCCCTTCTTTCTTTAAGTTTTTATTTACGTTTAAATACTGTTATATTACGTTACAGTATGTTTAATCCCTTGTTTTTTTCCACAGCTATTTATCATTTTAATGGAATGCTGCAGAATATTACATTGCGCAATGTGTTTAAATTGATAAATTGTATTAGAAAACTATTGGATAGGATTTTTAATGGTAAGTGGGGCTTTAGTAGATATATTTTCTCATTAGTTCACTAACTGCACGCAGACGGCATGAGGATGGAATGTTAAGGATTTGGGGATAAGCTATATTTATGACTTATTTGACTAATTAAGACATAATTTTATCATAAAGTTTTGCCCAGACTTTGCTGAGCAGGATGAAGGAGGAAAACTTGCCCCAGTGCAGTTACTCTACAACATCAGTTGCCATAACAACTTCATGCAATACTATATTTTTACTTGAAATTCTTTTTAAGACTCAGTTGCTGTAATAATTTGTTTCAGCTGCTAAAAGGCATGTTTCTCTTTGTGGTGGTTTCAAGGCTCTCATTACAGTAACAAAAAAGTGGCTGTGTTAATATAGGCTCTTTTCATTTCAACATATGCAAAAGTTCAATAGACTCCAAAAATAGAATTAAAGGGTGGAGGTGATGAATCTGCTATAAAATCTCTTACAGTCTTTCGGAAAGAGGAATGGGCTTAACCGGTGAAGGTGAACTTTATTAACAGCCCTAAGGAGAGGTGCTGCTGCTGCTCCGTCCCCATCCTCGTGGCACCTAGAGGGAATCTTAAACGATGCAACTTCACACCGTGTGTCCCGCTGCCTTGCATCAGAGCTTCAGCCGGAGCCGAGGGACGTGTCTGCTCTCCAGGAGGGCCAGGGCGCCCTGCAGTTTTCTTTCCAGCAACGCTGCTTCTTTCCAGCAATACCACTTGAGCTTGGCTCGGGCTGGCCGCTGCTGCTGGAGGATCTGTTCTGTAGGGGAACGGCGTCTGCTCCTCCTCATGGATCTGCTACTTTAGTTCATTAAATAATCACCTCACACCGAACGGGTATTGTCTAGTTTTGGCCACAGGCATACTTGAAGTGTAAAAACAATTTTCAGGCAGCCTGGAGTGTACTCTGATTTCGGATTCTGATGTTAATTTAGCAGCGGTGAGGAGTGCATGATAAGAAAGGTGCTCGGTTTGCTTTTAACCCTTTCTCCTAGCTTTTTGATGCTGCTTTCTCCAGGAACAAGCCGTGCTGTGGACGCCCTGCCCACTGAGCTGTCCCTGCTCTGTTGTGGATCCCCCATCTGGCTTTTGGCATCTTGTGGTTGAGGCAGCAGCTCCTCAAACAAGTTCTTGTTCTAGTTCAGCATATGGACCCTGTTTCTGCTGGTGCCAGGCAAATAACAAAGTTGTAATCTGTTTGGCTAATTGAGGCAGACAAAATATGGCTTCTTTAGCAGTCTCCAGGCTTCTTGGATTAGAAACACCCTGGTCACATAGCCAGCCATTTCTCCTGCGGACAAAGTGGGGACAGGAGGGGAGCCCGTTGCCTCCGGTGCTGCCAGTCCTCAGCTCTGGCTGGGTCCAGTTTTTGGCACTGCTCACTGGGGTCACTGGGGAGATGCAGAGAGCCCACGCCGACTCACTGCAGCAGGGGAAGGGCACCAAACTCTTACAGGCTGTGTAGCTCCCACCTCTTGGTCTCTCCGGAGCTTTCCGAACTCTGGCCTGTCATTTTGCAGGTTAAAGTTGGATCCTGATTTGCTGATACTGCACTGTGGTCTTTTCCCCCTTCTGTTCTCACCCTGATTCTTTATGCTGCAGTGAAAGGGTTAAACAGGTGGCACTTTGCATCTCTTCTTCCTTCCGACCAGCTCCATCCCTGACCCTGGGATTTTTAACAACAGCAGAGACATAGTGATTTAACGGTCATTTAACGCAGCCCCCTGCCTGCAGCACAATCTTCATCAAGGTTTTCCTGTAGCCTCCCTCAGGCAGCTTATCTCGTTGCTTAATTGTCTTTATGCTTTCTCACAGCTTCCTATTTTCACTGTATTTCCCTCAAACTACAGCCGCGGTTCGGCCGTGGCTCAGGAGTGACCCCCTTCCAACTCCGTGTCTGTCAGCCCTGGCTGTGAAATTTGGGCTGGGCAAATTATTTTGGGTGAGTAGAGATGATAGAAAAGGGCATGTCTCACCATGAAAGATGAATCATTCTTT
>VXAV01009065.1:16449-54428 GCA_013399715.1 Alectura lathami | reverse complement strand
CCTGTAGTTCCCCGGGTCTTCCTTTCTGCCTTTCTTAAAACTGGGAGCGATGTTTCCCTTTTTCCAGTCACCGGGGACCTCGCCTGACAGCCACGACTTTTCAAATATGATGGAGAGCGGCTCGGCAACCACATCAGCCAACTCCTTCAAGACCCTGGGATGCATCCCGTCCGGCCCCATAGACTTGTAGACATTCAGTCCCATCAGGTGGTCTCGGACTTGCTCCGCTCTTACACTGGGAAGGATTTTGCTCCCCCCATCCCCACTTGGATTTTCAGGGACACGAGAGACCTGGGCAGCCTGACCGGCAGTGAAGACCGAGGCAAAGAACTCATTAAGTACCTCAGCCTTCTCCACATCAGAGGAGGCCAGTTCTCCCTTTCCATTCATTAGAGGGGGAACACTCTCCTTCACCTGCCTCTTCTGCCCTGTGGAGCTAAAGAAACCCTTCTTGTTGTTTTTCACACCCCTGACTTAAGAGAACTTAAACTTAAGAGAACCTGACCCTTTCTGGTGTACTTTATATATCAAGTTAACTGTCAATAGAAGTTTTTTCCATGTTTTTATCTAAAGAAAGGAAAAAATATAGTCAACATAAGCAGTTTAAATATAGTCAATTCACTTGAGTCTGTATGGGCAACAAAACAGAAGAACCTTATTGTAAGGGTTAAAGTTAGGGGTTGAGTTCGGGGAGGCCGCACTGCATGTACAAGCCTGTATAGAAGAAAGATGGCTGCAATTTTCATTACTTGAATTGATATAGTAATTTCTGCTACAGAAAATGTTCTGTAGCCGCTAACCTCCGTGTTCTCTGGTGATTATCCAATTCTCTCATCTTTTAATGAACTGATTCTTACCACTAACCCAAAAGAACGCTAAAAACAAATGACTTGAATTTCTGTTTGCTTAGTGAGTTGAACTGGTTTTTCACAGCATCACACGGATACAAAACAGCATAAGGAAGGCAGTGTGAATGAGAGGAGGTATTGAACTGGGTCTTCCCTTTTCAGCAGCAGCGTGTGATAAACCAGATCTGCCATGCTGGGAAAGTTCTCCCCAGGAATCTGTCTGACAGATGGGCACCAATACTGAAGGACTGGCAAAGCAGAGGGACTAGGAGCGAGAGGGAGAAACAGCAGGCAGTTAGATTAGGGATGGACAGACTGCATCCTTTACATGATGTTCTAGAAGTGACTCCTTGTACTCCCAGTTTCAGAAGATACACTAATTAAATGGCAGCTTGTTCATGGTAGGGAGAGTACTTTGTAAGCTGGAATTCACCCTACTGAAGGGGAAGAAGATGATGGTTTTTGAGTAGTCTGCCAGTTGATGGAGTAATTTTTCTGTATTTCGCTTCTGCTAATCTAGCTGATTGCACAAGGCATTGTGATGCAGATTTTCAGGACCTAAAATGGAAGATCGAGGAGAAAGTTTTTATTAGTGGCTGTTCTGATAGGGATACTCCTTGCTCTTGTAGTTGAAGTAGCATGAGACCAGCCTGTTACCCTGTTTCACACAGCATTGAAATTGAAATTACATCTTGAGAGGTTTCTGGTTTGTTTCTCATTGGCATTTTTGAAAAATAGTAGAGTGCAGCATCCAACCTGGTCCTCTAAAGGTTTAGGCTTTCTAACATCTGATGTTAGAAATTCTAGTCCCTAGCTGTGATCTGTTTTCCTAGCAGTCCCTTATGGACACTTCACTTGTCTTTTTGTTTTGTTTTCAAATGTTTACGTTTTATAAACCTGGAGTTTTGACTGTACGCTCCGTTCTATACTAGTGTTGTTAGCTTTGATTTTCAGAGATCACCTCCTTCAAGCCCAAGAATAGCCTGTCCTGTCAGCCAGCGAAAGAAACAGAGGTGAAGGAGGTCTGTGTGGATGAACAAAGGGCTTCTGCAGAAGAAATGTAAAAAGGAAGCATACAGGAGGTGGAAGCAGGGTCAGGTGTTGGGGGGGAACATAAAAACACTCCCTGACCATACAGGGTTGGGGTTAGAAAAGCCAAAGCTGACTGAGAGTTAAATCTGGTGATGGAAATAGAGGGCAACAAGAAAAGATTTCTGCAGGTACCCCAGGAGCAAGGAGAATATAAAGAAAATGGAACCTAACTTTTCTCGGTTGTGCCCAGTGAGTGGACAGGAGGCAATGGGCACGAACTGAAATGGAAGAAATTCCATTTGAACGTAACAAAACATGTCCGCGCCATGGGTGTGGTGAAGCCTGGAGCGGGCTGCCCAGGGAGGCTGCGGAGTCTCCACCCATGGAGATGCTCAAGATCCAACAGGACACAGTGCTGTGCCAGCTGCTCTGGTGTCCCTGCTTTGAGCTGTGGGGATGGGTAGATACCTCCAGCCTTGTGGGCTCTGTGGTTCTGAGAACTTTGGATGCTGAATTACTTGTTTTTCCATTGACACGTGAAAATCGTACTTTAAAAGTCTGTCAATGTGAGCTAGTCAGTTATGTGTGCAGACTCTTTTGAAAACTTTAGGAGTGGTACTTTTGAGTTTTGTGTAGATGGTTACATCATAAAAATGAAATACAGAGCTTCTGCAAGTGGCTTGATGCTTTAAGATCACATCAGTAGTTTATCTTCATGTTTTGCATAACTTTGCAAAGATGTTGAAGCTGCTGCACCTCAGATTCATGGTTTGGGAGAACAGTGACTTCAAGACCTCTTTACTGAATTGCAGCTTCCAGCAGATAAAGTTGTAACTGCTCCAGCTGCCCTGGGACTTACCTCCAGGTTAAAATCTTCAAAGAAAGTTGTAAAAAAATAAGCAAATGCAGCTGGCGGTTTGAGGAATTTTTTCTACTATGCATCAGTTATGTGACAGCCATGGTCAAAAAGAAAGATCGCTGTCTTAAATAGTTCAGCAGCTGGAAAAGGGTTTCTTGAACTAGAAAGGAAGGATTTCACCTCATCCTTTGCTAAGGTTTGTCGTCTTTGGTGTGGTACCACTGAGAGACGGCCTTCAAGAGTGAGCTGTTAGTTCCTTTTCAACTGAGTGAAAAGGAGCTTTGGTGGCAGCACTGGTGGGGGCAGATCTAGAAGAGGAGGCTGAGATGCGGTAGGCAGTGTTTCTGGTTTTGCTGTTGCTCTTTTTGGGTTTCTTTCACCTTAGTCTATTTTATATCCCCTAGGCTTTGCACAGTGAGTTTCCAGAGAATCACAGCATGGCTGAGGGGGGCTGGGTCCATCTGGCCCAACCCCTGCTCCAGCAGGGCCACCCAGAGCAGGGTGCCCAGCACCATGTCCAGGCGGCTTTGGAAGATCTCCAAGGAGGAAACTGCAAACTCTGTGACTCCAAAAATATATTTTGACTCCAAACTTGGTTTTATTGGATACTCCTGAAGTGTGTTCTACCTGAACATTCATACTGTTATGTGGATTATCCTGGCAGAGTTTTCTTTGGAAATCACAAATAAATAAGTGGTGAAAGTACATCTCAAAGGTTTAGTCCGTGATGGGAGTACTTCTTCATTGACACGTACATTGGTAGATGTGAAGGAACAGCGCAGCGCCGTGTACGTAGCCACTGATTGACACACAGGTAGGAAGGGTCACCAGATGGCCTTCTGCATAGTTTTATCTGGAGACCTGCACACACCATGTGCTGGACATGGAATGGACCTCTTCTAATAACTGTTCTTGAAGACATCTGTAAATCTGCATCAGGCTTAGTGAAATTAGATGTAAAAATATCCAAAGTTAAAAATACGGGAAACGTGTGTCTAGATATTACCAGGATTTTATTATAAAGTGTTTAGTCTTTTTTTTTTTCTTTTTCCTTGAATTTTCTTTTAGCTGTAGGTTAGAGTTGTGTCAGTGAAATATGCATAATTTTCTAGATTGAAGGAAGGGGTGTGTGCGTGTGCAGGTACACCCTTTTTACATTAAATGTAAGTGTGGGTAGATGTTTATCTCCAAATGGTCTTTTGTCATTGCTGTTCTTTAAAGGCACATACAATTTCAGTTAGGCCGGCTATCTGTATTAAATTGCTGTCTGAAAACTGTAATGGGATGGTTCTTTTATTATTATTTATTTATTATCTGCAGATTTGTTTTGTTAGATGAAACATTACTAGTGAAGAAAGATAAGCTTATAGATAAATTAGATCATTGGGGTTACTAGGACTTTTATCAGGCCTAAGGGATTCGGGCTGTACGCGTTGTTACAAGCTGCTGTGAATTGTGAGTGTGCCTGTTGTAACCGAGGTCCCTGCCCACGGAGGCCTTAAGTGGGAGAGTCTGAGTAAGGTAACAGAAGGGGAAGGATTTCTTTAGTGTGTGAAAAAGTAAATGCCTTCTAGAGTCCAGGTGGTTTTTTGTTTGTTTTTAAATTTATATATATTTACTTAAAGCAGGCTACTTCCTTGAAGAGCTAGCACCTTGGAGATTCCTCATTTTTGGATGTTTGTTGAGGATGAACTGCGTTGCAGTGACAGGAACCCAAAACACACTAACAAAATCCTCGTGTTAACCTTCTTGGAGTTTTACAGAGCAACAGAAAAAGCTGACAGGGTTGGGCCTCTGAAGGCTAGACCTGAGGCATTGGACCTTTACTTACCCCATGGCTTGCAGAGACTGCTGGTTTTGGCAGAAGCATTTTGCATGGGATGGCACTGTTTGAAGGCACCGTCCGTAGCCTGCCTGGTTTGGCTTGGTGCTGTTGCCAGTGCCAGCTGTTCACAACATGGGTACAGCAAGTCTACCGCAGGGACGTGCGGCTGAACTTAGCTGTCTATGTGTTTTTAACTTCGTTAAAAATAGAAAGCGTCTGTTTGCATGTGAGAGTTTGCTTATTATAATCTGCACTCACTTTGTTCTCATAGTGGAGAAAATATACATAGAAGCAGTTGCTTTTGTGGTGAAGCCAGGAGGAATGCTGTGGGGTTGGAAAGAGGTGGGCAGAGCAGTAGCAGAGGGCTGGGCTGTGGTGAGCACCATCTTCCTGTGCCTACCTCATGTGTCCGCATCCCACTAGAGGGAGCTGGGAACTGCCCTGAGCTTGCTCAGCCTTCCCTCTTCAGACGTCTCCTGAGCATTGCCGGAACCTGGACCCATGTCTGCATCCCACCAAAACGAAATTGACGGGTGGGAAGGTCTAGATGAGACCTTCCTGCTAATCCCCAAAGGACCTGCTCAGTCTGCTGGCTCTTAGTGGCTGGGGTTGTTCAGGGGTGCACGTGGGAGGTGGGGGAGATGCAGAGGCGTGGGACAGAAGAGCAAGAGGTGGAAATACTCTGTGGCTAGGGTGCAGCAGTGCTGCACTGCCCTGAATGGTGGAAGCTGTGGGTTTCTGAGAGCAGAGGAGCTGGCAGTATCAGCATTTCCCTGCCTGGTGTTTACACTCAGTTCCTAGGTGATTGTTTCACGTGCATCTTTTAGCGCCTGTATGGGTGTACCAGCCGTGATCCGTAATCAATTGAAATGCCGGGTTCGTACCGATGTGCACCAGTGAGTTCTGCAGAAGGAACGAAGCATAATGATAGGTGATGAATTAGCCTTCACTTGTGTTGACAACTGCAATTTTCTTCTGATTGTTTATGTATTTCATAATGTATTGTTGTATTTTTTAATGTAATCAAGTAGCAGGGATAGACTGTCACTGTGCCATTCTTACTAGACTCGGCAAGAAAGAAAGAACAATAACTTCTGTATTCCGTTAGGCACATGTGCATTTCTGTTACACTCCCTAAATATGCCATCAAAAGAATAATAACCAATAACTGTGTTTTTTTTGTTTTGTTTTGTTTTTTTCTTTGAGGAATACTGTTGGAGATCTTTTTACTGGGATGGTTAAACTGACAGCATAAATCTAGAGAGCACACCGTAATGCACCGGTGCCCTCTGTCCCTTCTCACTGCTGAGCCAGTGCTCATACCATCCCCTTTTTCCTTGCAGGGCCACAAGAAGTAGTTTTGGTGATTTAGAAACAGGAACAATGAGCGCAAAGCAGGTTAAATCTTCAGAGTTTCATGATTCAGCCAGCTGCTCTGCTTGTTGTGGCACCACCTAGCAGTGACTGTTCATTTCTATCTGCTGAAACCCCTTGAATTGTTTCCTAAGCTGCAAGATTCCCCATGTCACCCTTCTTATGTGTGATAAATGACGATGCAGCCAGCAGCTCTTGCCTGCAGGAGAGCATCCAGGAGCCCAGCTGCACTCACTGACATCACTTGCCAGCCTCTGCAAACCAGCGGGGTTTTGTCCCCCCTTCCCAGCAGCAAACAGCGCCCAGCCTACTCATCAAAGTGAGAGAGCCCCTGTGCTCCCAGCTGCACAGCACAGGAGAGGTGGGACTGTAGCTGCCCGTCAGCCGACGCTGGCACACGCTCTGCTTCAATTCTGTAACACAATTCATGAGTATGTTTACCTCTCTGCATAGGTTCAAGGTGCAAGTTTCCGGGGCTGGAAGGAAGTGACATCCATGTTCAATAAGGATGATGAACAGCAATTACTAGCGGGATGCAAGTCTCCAAAATCCAAAGGGTGAGTTAATGTGATTGTTCTGTCTGCTGTAAAAATACACAAACTGCAACAGAAAACAGCTCTGCGTTGAAGGCAGAGGCCAAAACACAGTAGCGTACAGCTCCTGGGAGTGAAATCACAGAGAAAGGCGTATGTGCGTTTCAGAATTACTCGCTGTAAGTTAAACATCCATGAGATGTGCTGTACTAGGACAGGATGGATCAGGTGATAACCTGTTTCGGTATGTCAGGGAGAAGAGAGACTTCAGCTGTGTAAAGGTTTCTGAGGAAGGGGGTCATCCATGTCCCCCTTGTCTCTTAAGGATTAGTTACAGTTGAGCTTAGGAATTTATTTTTGCGTACTTTCTCTGAAGCATGTAGAACCTGACAGGGTTTAGTGGTGTAGCTGTACCAGAGCCTGCAGTTCTTCCCTCTTGGAGCTGTAGTGTTCGCTGGGCAGTTCTGCTGCTGTTGTGCTGGAGCACCTTTCTGAACAGACAGACCTCTTCCCAGGGTCGACTATTTTCCTGTTACAGCAACTCGTGTAGGTTTTACCTACATATGTTGCCTAACTGTCTTGGTTACACACAGGAAGAAATGTGCCACCCATCAGTTCCAGCCTTGTCATAGCGTGTTTTCTTTCCAGTGTACGTTGAAGTGTGTGTATTTCAGTATATTTGTGTATTTATCTGTGTGTAGATGCACATATATGTATTTTAAATATGTTTTTATACAGACATATATATCCATTTCTTTTTGAGCCTGTTCAGTAAAACTTCCCAAAAGCTCTCAGCTGTAGTTCCTGTGCAGTGTTCTTGGTGTTAAGATGCAAGGTAACTTTAAGGATCCTTTGCAGTTTATGCTGGAAGTAAGAATGGAATAACCCATTGAAGAGAGCAGAGACAGTAGGAAAGCCGAGTTGCTGTAAACGTGGAGAAAGATTTTTAGTATCCTTATGAAAACTGCATGTATGTGAAGTTTGGAGGTGATTCCTATAACCATAGGCCATGCTTTTTACTTTACTGTTAAAGAAAAATGCAACTTTTCAAGTGCTCTGGCCACAAAAGGTAAAAATAGTGGTTGCAGTCTGTGACTGGCCTTAGCAGATGAGAATTCTGAAGATGCTGAAGTCACTGAAGGACAGGTCGTTGTGGAGGTGTTGGGTCTGTCCCTTCCACTGAAATACAGTAGCACCAGGCTCCTTACGCTGAGCTCCCGATAATGGGAAGAAACCCTTCCGATAGAATATTCATGCAGTTTCAGTGGATGTTTTATTTGTGGGTGAGGAATTTGTATGCTAGTGGTGGATAAAGCTTTAGCTTTGGTTTGTCGCTTGTTGGACCCTGCAGGCTGTGTGCTTCACCGCTGGTGTTCAGCCTTCCGTGTTCCGCTTTTTGGTTGCATATATAACCTTGTGCATAAAGTGATGCATAAACATCTGACATTTTGTACATTTTGTGCTTTAAATGCTCCTCACTGCTTATACCAAGTAATTCAGACTGAAGGTTGTTAATGGGACAAGAAATTTGTTATTCTAAGTACCCCTTTAATTGTCTCTGAGAGAGCAGTTAGTATGGATTACGCACAAAGGTTGTTTTTTTTCTCATTTTTGGGAGGGGTATTCTGGAATTTCTTTTCAGAAACATGAAACAACTGTTTTCAAAGTACTGTGCATGTCTTTAAGAAAAAAAAAAAAAAAGTGCTGCTATCTATGAAGTCCTAATACTGTGCATCAAGTATGTTAGGATATGAGATATAATTGGAAAGGCAGTAATGAGTACATGGAACTGAGGATAATATTGAGTGAGTGTTTAAAGGTGGCGGTGGACAAAATACTTGCCTACTACTTCAGCTGTCCTAGCTTTGGGCTTTGGGTTTGTTTGGTTGAAGTCCTGAACTGTCCTAATGCAGGCTGCAGTGCTCCGTACATTTCCAGAGGCAGCTCTGTGTAATTCACAGGTTTGGGGTGGGGATATTTGTCAGAACAGGAAATGTTCTGATCTATCACTGCAAGGTTCGGCTGTGCTTGGTCTTGCACGGAGAGCAGGTGTGTTTCCTGAGGATGGCAGTTACGGACGTGCTGTCAGGGAATGATGACTGACTTCTTCAGTGAGCGTGCAGAGCTAGCTTTGAATAAAATTCAAGGCGTTTTGTTGAACAGTATGTCAGCATTCATTCCTACAGAACGTGATTTAATTGAATGTTATTAATAACTGTCGCATGCATTTTTAAATGAAGAGATTAATCACCTCATCATTGTTATTTTCTAGAACAAACCTAAAATTAAAGGAAGAGATGAAGTCAGAAAAGAAGCCAGGTTTCTGGGACAGTTTGGTGATAAAGCAGAATGTCCAGTCTAGGAAACCAGATGAGATTGAGGGATGGGAACCACCGCAGATTACCGCCGCTGACTCTGCCAGCGATGCAGCAGCTGCTTTAAGTGACTGTTCAGCCTGGTCAGGCTGGGAAGATGAAACCAAAGGCTCCACAAAATACACAAACCTGGCCAGCTCAGGAAACAGCTCCAGGTGGAGTATCAAATCAGCTGGGAAGCTGGTTAGCATTAGACGTCAGAGCAAAGGCAACCTTACTGACAACTGGGAGGAGCTGGAATGATACTGGCAATGTGAAATACTTCTTAGGTAAGAAGAGCGAGGTTCCATGATTTACGTGTATGTTTAAACCAAAATCAAATCTGCTCAATATTGCACCTTTATACAGTACTTTGTTTTATTCAGATTGTTACGTATTTTTGCTCACCTGATAGTAAATTTTCTTATTACATTGTTAAATAGCTACGTTTTCCACACTGAAAAAAGTAGAGAATCTATTTTGTGCCTATATTTCACATTCAGACTCTGCAGTATGTTGGATTGTTGGTTTTACCAAAAAAACAAAAGTAATTCCTTAGTGAATGTATACACTGGTTGTAAATTTTGACTGCCTTATGTAGGAACTTCCACTAGCTCAAGGTTGTGTATTTTCCTGGTGTTTGAGGGTCACTCAAAATTTTAGCTTTGATGGTGTCCCTTTTAAAATAAGAATATGGATCTGTAGCTTGCAGGAAGAATGCTTCTATGTAGTAGACTGTTTTCCAAATCTTCAGCCTCAGCATACACTTCAGCTTGTGCACAGTGTGCTGTGCTGTGTGTGAAATGGGAAAATACTCTAGTGAAATTCCTCCCATCGCAGGAACTTCCCCAGTAGTCAGGTCAAATGGGTCTTCCAGAGATTTTTATACTGACTGTGGTTTGACAAAGCTGAACTTCTCAGCTTTTAAGATGCATGTCATGCCAAAACCAGAAATGATTGAAAATTTGGAAAGCGGCAGTGGGTAGGGTGCAAGATCTCGGTGTTCAGTATATGTGGTCGTGAACTGAGGGACAAGTTGCTCCTTATGGAAGGACAACCTTTTTAATTCTTACGATACGTTATCCCTGTTCTGCAGACCATTTTCTTCTGTTTTGTCCAGTTTGTTGGCCGCCCCTTAACCTTCCCTCCGTAAGCAGTGGCTGAAATGTACTCTGGCATCTTCGGGATGGCTGAGCCATTACAAGTATGTGCATGCACACAGCTTCTGAGACATTTTTGTTCTAAAGCTCTGTCTTACTAGCCACTGATGTTTTCAGTTTTGGTAAACGAGGGCAAAGTGTTAAGCTTGAGATTTGACATGTATGTAGAATACTAAAGTGCCTCTTTCGAGCATGTTGTCTCACCCTCGCATCGCAGCCAACGGCAGAGCCAAAGCTGGCTTCCATTTTACTTACATGACCTAGAGAAATATTACTTCTAACATTTGTGGAAGGAAGATCAAACCAGAAGTTTCGTAACAAACGTGAACAGAAGCCTTTTCTCTCCCTTTTGTTGAACTGGAATAAACAGAACTGAAGGCTGCTGACTGCCTGGCGGTATGGCCAGTACTGTAAGAGGAGCAAGTTGGCATTGGAGAGAAAATCAGCATTTTTACAAGGACACATAAACCTTTATATTTAAGAGATACCCTGCAAACCTATTTTTGCAAGAAGCTTATGCTAATGAAAAGGGATGCATGCAATTTTCTTCTAAGCTTGTACTTTGTTTTTGTTGCTGCCATGTCATTCCTTCCTTAGTGCTCCTTCTCCTCTCTTCCTCCTCACGTGTAGTCTTCTGGCTTGTGGTTCCTGCATCGCTGTTCTTTGGAGATTCCTGTTGAGATGTGCCTGGAGGGATGTAGCAATTTTTTTTTTTTTTTTCCTGTTTAATAGGATGTTGAAAGATATTGTTCCTAATTTTGTACAGAAGAACATCGGTGTTTTGTGCTACAAAACAGGGTCGTGTAACTGGCAAATGTATGCATAAAATTGGCATTATATATAGAAAAACACTAATAGAGGAGAAGGGGTTAGCAGTTACCTTGCATTATGTAGGCTGTGGGTAACCGCCGCGTTTGCCTTTGGCAAGTACATGTGCTGAGGTTAATTACAGGGAAGGACTGGGGTGCTTGGGAGACAGACGTATGCTGCATTTTATGGTTTATGGAATACCCTCTAAGGCACGAGCCAGTGTTTGCTTTGGTTGGTGGTGCTGACCTAGAAGAACAGAAGATCTGCTGGCAGCCCTCAGTGTTTTCCTCTCCAAAGTGGGCTGAGAACTTTTAATTTCCCTCCTGAAGAAACTGTTTATACTGTGACCAGTAAAGGTTTTGCCTTGCACATTATACTGTCAAGTGCCTGTTTCTCACCTCGATGATGTGTTTGATGCACAGCTTAACTGCAGAATTTTTCGATTTGTTTTTAAAGTTATGGTGAAGAATGTGCTCAAAAAGCTGAAGTCTAGAAGAAAACAAAATTGTGGCAGAGTGGGAAACTGAGGGCTGTAAACTTAAGGTATGGCTCTTAGTGATGGCAGGCTTTGTATGCTTTTTAAGTGATTCTTCCTCAGAAAAACAGGCTAAGGATGAACATTATTAAATTTAATATAATTTATTGTTATGCTTTGATAATGTATTTGTCTTGAGAACTCACTGGTGTGAGCTTTTCTTCTCTTCTGTTTATCACCTTGGCTGAGTTTTCAGAACGGGGTCCTCTTTTCTTTTCCCTCCTTTGAACACTTAACCACATGATACATCCACGGGCTGGAACTGTACACGGCTCCGTGTGTGGAATAAGTGTAGAACATGTCCCGGAATATTTGTTCTGAAATTGCATTTCCATCTGTGTGAAATGGTTTAGAAGAAGATAGCATTAAGATTGTATAATAAGATTGCACAAAATAAAATATAGTTTATATTGCTTTCTCGTAGCCAATCTGCATGGTTGTTGGCGTGGTTTTAACGGGAATCAAAAGCTTTGTGTGGCTGTAACTAGTCACTGACCTCTAAGCAAAGTTTTCTGAGTATTTTTATTTATTAGCATCATTTGCAAAAAGAAAAATAGTATTTTCCATATGAATAAAGATTTAGTTTGAACTGAAATGCCTTGCGCTTTGACTTTTTGTTCTATTTTATTTGTCAAACGGATTTCTTTCCATCGGTGTGGGCATAAGTTTTGCTGCTGTAGAACGTGGCCGAGGAAGCAATAGCCACGTTTGTACGTACTCCATGGTTGTGCCATTTCAGAAGCTGCAACATCCTAGATTTGAAGCGTCGTCTCCCATTGCTTTCACACTGGGAAGAATTCATTAGTTTTGAGAAATGAAAACGTTTTGCTTAAATAAACAGTTTGTTTAGTTTTCTTAGTCTGTTGGCTGTTATGAGAGCTTGGACAGAGCAGGATTTTTCCTACGGACTTCACTGGCTACATTGGGACTGGGGGACATGGCATGCTGTGCATGTGCTGGCTCCGTGACAAGGTGAGAGCTGTGGCAAGAGCTGGGTGCAGCCGCTGATTCCAGGAGAGCAGGTGGACAGTGTATTGCCAGCTTCTCCTTCTTCCACACAAGTGTGCAGGCCTTGTTGTCTACACAGACTTGGCAGGGATTGTGGAGGCAAAATGCTTCTCACAGAGTGGGTGAATTAGCTGAAAGCGGAGGTATCAATCGTTCAGACTGCATCCGTAGGGAATAAAATGCCCCTGTAGGGAGACCTCTGACTGCCCACCTGGGCAGGTGAGGGGGAGCTGCAGGACACACATTTCCAGACCCTGGTGGGACAAGGAACCTGCCAAATTCCGTTAGCACAGCCCAGGTGACTCTGCCTGGCATCTTTCTCAGCCTCCAAAACTTTCTGAAATGCCTGTTAATGTCCACGAACGTCAGATGACAAAACTCTGTGTCCTATCTCTGTGAGTGCACATGTTACCTAGATGGTTGTTGTGCACCGAAACCATTCCCATTGAGTTTTTCTTTCCTGAATGCCTGCTAGTTGGCTTCTGATGTGCGAGTGTCTGGGAAACAAAACCAGCTCTGTCAAGAACAAAAACAGGTTCCTAAGAGGCTTAGTCACTGGTGGTAGTTTGCAAAGGCTTGTATCATTAGTTTGTCTCTCTTCAGAAAATTTCTTGCAGCGTGACTGCGTTGTGCCATACAGGACATGGAATGGGACAGACAGGCCAGTAATCCAAAGACGAGAAATGGGAAGGTCAGAGCAACATTTACTGCAAGTGCAGCCAGCCTAGCAGCAGCCAAAACAATGCTGCTTCAGTAGCTGCAAAGCGATAAAGAGTATGAAGAAATACCAGGAAATCATTTTATATCGGAAAGTATCAGGAATATTTTTAATAGAAAATGATCTGAAATATTCAATAGTAAATGGAGCAGAAGGAGGAGTTTTCCGTAAGGCATTTACAAATTCATGCTGCTGATACTGAATAAAGGAACACTTGTTCTGTATTTGGGGAGAAAATTCTGTTCTGTGTCGGGTATTTACGAAGAGCTGCAAGAAACCTACTGTGTTCTCGAGTGCATAGCAGTCTAGTAAAAGCTTGGCTGGCACGTAAATTTTTATGCTCTAGAGAACTAAACAGAATGAAAGCTTAATAATGCATTTTGAAATACGAGCTTGCAATTGAAGGGAAAAAAAAAAAAAAAAGAAGAAAGCACCCCTCTTTGCAGAGAAAAATACATGTCTATGTTTTGTAAGGCTAGTTTGTCCACTGCAGAAAATAATCGTGATGTTTTGCTTTCTGGTAGCTCCAACCCGTTGTATCGAGCAGACTGAGCAGCTGCGTTCAAATCCCGTTTCAGAGAGCTGGCTGGCTTAATTGCTTGGGGTTGTAGAGTAAAACAGTTCAGATTCAAAACAGAATCATTCCTTGAAGTCAGTAACGTTCTCAGCTTTTCTTATCTTCCCCTGACGACCTGAAGCACTGTTATTTTGAACGTCTTGCTTGCCTGGAGACTTGTAGTTCTCCACAAGATTACACTGGTAAATGCTGCTGGTATTGGGAAGGCAGAGAAAAATGTGTTTGCTGGGGAAAGGAAGGGAGACTTGTTTACCCAGAGCCCAAATGTTGTACTTAGTGTGATATTGTAATGCCTTTTTGCTGCTAAAGCTTCATGTGCAAGATGCCACTAAGGATTACTTGCTTTGTTTGTGTACTTGTCCCTTACTAGGAGTCCAGGCTGTCTTTGTCACATAGGCAGAGACCCCTCTGGTAATTTAAGACCTAAGCTCTGCTGTTCCTCTCCTGACAGACACCCATTTTCAGACAGACTTGCACTCAGTTTCATGCCTGTAAACAGTTTATCTTCTGAACATTTGGGCAGAAACTTGGCAAGCAACATTTGACAGGACAAACAAAGGAAAACAAATCGAGCATCACTTCCCATTAGGAAGTAAACTATTGTTTGATAGGATGGAGCACGAGATTTCCAAAGCTGCCTGAAGTCATACTACAAATGCAGTAATGCTTTACGGAGGATTATTTTGAAAATTAGAGACTTATTTTAACTTTTTATTCTATTTAGATGCAGCTAACTCTGGTGTCTGCCACTTTTGTATATGGAATGTCCTTGGTCTGGTCACAGGCCTTCACTGCGGTTTAACAGAATCTGGGCCATGGCGGTGCCTGTAGCCCCTTGCCATCCCGGTGTGTCTGTTGGTACAGGTGAAGGAATCTCATGAATCACTGCTGGGAGAAGGAGGAAAAAAAGCACCTGTGGGTTTTCAGAACAGGCTGGAAAGCACCAAACAGCTTCTGGTAGCCAGCGCTGTCTCATCCTTCTGAGGTGATGGGGCCGTGCCGCAGGAGCAGAGCTCCCAGCCTGTGCAGTGGGAGCTGCAGTGGGGGCAGGGGGTGGTTTCAGGGCGAGCGATGGAGCAGATCTTCTGGCATTGAGGAATGAAGCACGGGATGCAGGGAAGAAAGAAGTGCAGAACCTCTGAGAACATTTTGGGGGTATGCTCTGTTAGGCTGGGGGTTTGGTGTTAGAGAATCAGACCAGCACACAGCTATTCCTTTTTTTCTGTTGTTTTTTCTTTATTTTCCCATTGAAGTGTGTGATTCTTGGCCGTGATGACCAGTTGGGAAGGATGTCCCCTGTGCACAGGTACAAGATGTAGGTTTTGGTTTATCTCTTCAGGGATGGAGATGCCTTGAAGATTGGTGCTGCATAACTCATGGTAAGAACTTCTCCAGGTCCAGTCCATCCAAATTACAAGGCCTATAAATGAGACTTAGTTTGTCACCAAGATGACCAAGGGCCCAGAGCACCTGGAGCACCTCCCCTTTGAGGAGAGGCAGAGAGAGCTGGGACCGTTCAGCCTGGAGAAGAGGAGACTCAGAGGGATTCCATCAATGTCTACAAATACCTGGAAGGCTGGGTGCTAAGAGGGTGGAGCGAGGCTGTTTTCAGGGCAACGGGGACAAACTGGCATGCAGGATGTCCTCTCTGACCACCAGGAGTGGTCAGCACTTCTGTGCTGTTCAGGTGTTGGAGCACTGGCACAGGCTGCCCACAGGCTGTGGGGTCTCCTCCTTGGAGATCTCCAAAAGCCGCCTGGCCGGGGTGCTGGGCACCCTGCTCTGGGTGTCCCTGCTGGAGCAGGGGTTGGGCCAGGTGGGCCCAGAGGGGCCTGCCAGCCTGAACTGTTCTGTGATGCTGTGAAAAACATAAAAGGCAGGTGCAGGCAGTAAAAGACACTAAAATGTAGGGTTGAAAGAAGGGATGTGATGAGCTTGCAGAAAGTTGTGGTGGGATGAAACTATGGAAGTTTTATTTAAACTCAGCAGCACTGTGCAGTATTCTGCTTCTTTACATGCCAAACTTTCAGCCCTCCTCCCTTTCTCTGCTTACCAGATTCCTTAGAGCTTTTATGCTGAAGAGCATCCCTCCCTGTTGTCTCTGAGATCGCTAGTTTTCTTCATTTTGAGATGTTTTCTACCCTTCCAGCCCCTGATACACACTCATTGATCATGTGACCTGGCTTTCCATTTATTTTCCTGACACCTGTTTTCCTCTCAGGTATAATGTACATTTTCTAATTTTCCAAGAAAGATTCTGCCCAAATTTTCATTCTCTGCTTTAATTCTCTGCAGTTGAACTCCCTTTGAATATCTCTTCACGCTCAGTAAGTGTGGGACATGTTCTGATTGTTGCTGCTCTCTTTATTATTGTCCAAGTGAACTTTCCCTGCAATTCATTTCTCATTAATTTAACTTTCGGTCTTCACGTGCTTTTAATCCATCGTTGAGGTTTGTTTCCTGCATTTGTGTTTGATTTATGCCTTTTGATGTCTCAAATGATTTTGATGATTCCTCATTGGTGTCAGGGTTTTTTCCCCCTCCTAGTAGATGAAATACAGGCCGGAGGTCGATTTTGTTGCTTTTGTTGTGTTTTATTGCCTCTAAACTTGTGCATATTGTCATTTGGGAAGCGTTGCTTGGGACCTGGCCATTTTGGAACAGATGAGGCTGCGGTTGGAGCTCCGTACCTTGTCTTCTCCCCCTCCTCCAGGGTATGATGTTCTGCACAGTCAGACTCTCAGAACTGTAGGGGTGGGGAGGGACCTCTGGAGATCGTCCAGTCCGACCCCCTGCTAAAGCAGGTTCCCTACAGCAGGGGGTGCAGGAAGGTGTCCAGGCAGGTTTTGAATATCTCCAAAGGAGACTCCACAACCTCTCTGGGCAGCCTGTTCCAGTGCTCTGTCACCCTCAGAGAAGTTTTTCCTCATGTTCAGGTTCATGCATGTGTGCATGCTCAGTGGGTGTCTGGGGCCCACGACTCCGGTGGCCGCAATGGGCTGAAGACCTCAGCAGCCCTCAGTGGTGCAGATCCTTGCACCCAGGCCTGTTGGGAACGCGCCTGCTGGGCTTTGGGGCTGGGGTGCTCTGCATCTGTGCTGGTGGTGTTGGAAAACAGCTAACGACACAGCAGAGCAACGCCGTCCTGCTTGGTGGCGGTCTGCCTTGTGCCCAGTGACTTACAGCACGGCCGTGCTTCAGAGCAGGGCAAGGTGAGGGACTGCAGGTGACACCTGATGCACCTCGATAAGGGAAGGCAGCACGGTTACAGGCCTTGGGAACTGTGGCGTTATAGTCAAGCATATCTGTTTTTAGGCACTTTTGCCAAAGTATTACTTGTATGAATTAGGAACGTTCTAAAGGGATAGTGTGACGTTGGGAAGTGAACTGCAGGTTTACAGCCTGAAAAGTCTCCAGTTGTAAAAGGTCTGAAACCAACTGTGCCTTGTCCGAGAGCAAACAGGGACTGAAACTGGGGGGAGAAGTGCCTCAAGCTTTAGCAAATGAATTATTCTCCCTTTATTACTTTGTTATAAATGGCAGAAAAACAGCCTTCGGGTGGAAATAGCACCTTAAATACTTCAGGTGGAAGCTGAAGTATGTAAGTAAATTTAGAATTAAGTAACAGTTCTTTGGGTACACCCTGAAAAGTGTTAGAAAGGCTGAAGGCACCATGACTGCTCATCAAGTGCAACAAATATAAAGCTGAACATGTTTTATTCATACCTGGAGAAGAATGTGCACACAAACCTGCAGGCAGTGAGCGTTACCAGCTCAGAGCCTGAAGGGGAATGGGCCGTGGGGATCGAAACAGAGGAAACCCAGGCTTCGTGGCACTCACCTCTGCCATGTTCTGACCCCTTCCTGTCCTCGCATGAAGTGCTAAAAGCCCTGTAGTCACCTTTCTCCTGCTGAAATTTGCAGGTGTTACAGGTGGGACGATGCAGGACGCGATGTGGCTTTTTACTGGCAGATCTCAGATGCAGCTTTTGAAAAATTAATGTTTTAGCTACTAAGATTTGGGGTGAAATAGAAACTCTCACGTACTTTGCAAGAGGTGAGCTCTCCTCTTCAGTTTTCCATGTAAGAGTGCAGGTGGCAAGCTCCCAGAGGAAGGTTCATGTGCAGGACATTGCTGGAGATGAGTCTGATCAAAACTTAAGCACCTGACGCTGTTTTCGGGCTGTCTTGCTGCTGGGCTTTGCATCCTGCTCACTGTCTAGCCATTGTGGAGTGTCTCCCTAGCCACTGATTTCTGTGTCTTCTTAAGAAGCTGTGAGGAACTTGGTTTGTTAAATTTGCGTTATGGGACTTATGAATACTGGGTATTGAAAGATTTACAACTAATTCTAGCTGGCAGTGTTCAAGGCCAGGCAGGATGGGGCTCTGAGCAACCTGGTCTAGTGAGAAGTGGCAGGGGGATGATCTTTAAGGTCCCTTCCAACCCAAACCATTCTATGATTCTATAGTTTTGTGAAGTTTCAAGGGTTTTGATGAAAAAAGCTTCTGGTGCCATTGCCTTATCTGAAGTGCTGAGGCAGAAGAAGTACGTAATGCTTTCTGTGTGTGTGTTTGACAAAACTCACAGTAGCAGTTGAGAGCAATAGCAGAAATGCTGAATCAATGAATTTTGCTTCTTATTCATTGCCTCATTTCCCTGCACTACATGAATTATTTTAATGCTTAGTATTGGCTCAAAAATATACTCATACACAAGATGACTCAGCCAGTGCAATTCTTTCTCTGCCAATGACAGAGCTGTAAAAATGCTAGACACGTGCACCGCTTACCTGTGAAGACAATCCCAAACCTTTGTGCCACTATTCCCCACTCCACCCTCTCCTTTCTGCTAGCCTGCATTGCATCCACCTTCCACACAACAAAACACCTTCAGTCTTTTATGTAGCTCTTTCTTTGAGCAAGGATTTTCATTGCATTTCAGCTTCTTCCTCCTCCAAAAAAGAAAAAAAAGTTTGTGCATCTCCTAGGTCTGGGGATGAGAGGAAGGGAGCAGAGTGTAGCTTTGCTCCCCTGCTTTTTCCAGCTAACAGCTCAGTCCTGTTTGGTGCCCAGGTGGGAGTGCTCCCTTACCACCTCTGAACAGGTCCCTGCCTGCTGTTGTTGTAGTCATGGTGACTTTCCCCAGGAAGAGGAAAAGAAAACTGTTTTGTCAGAGGCTGCGTTTGTTCACATATGATAGCCAGCATGCAGGAGGACAAGGAGAAGTTACGGTTTTATTTCAAGGCATTCTCATGGGTTACAACACTTAAGGTTACACAATTAGCATTGGTGGGAAGGGCAAAGAGAGAAATTCAGGTTGTCAAAATACACTCTTAACTACATGTGAGGGATTAACAAGATCATTACCCTGAAGGTGAAGCCCTACTGTCCCATGAAGAGCTTTAAATAAAGCTCCATATAAAGCACTTTATTGATCAAAATCACCACCATGGCCTTTTACTGAGGTGGCACAATTAACACGCATCTTCTCATGCAGCTGGTGATGAACTTTTAATCAAGCTTGATGTTATTTGCCCTGTCTAAGAAGTATGTTCACTAATATTTAATTAAATTGTGGAACTACTCCCAAAGGCCAGCTTTGCTGTGTTAAAGCTTGTAACTCTGCTCATGACCAGCCCTCAAAGTCTTTTTCCAAGATCAGGAAAGGAAAGGTTATAGTCCTGCCCTGAAATGCTTCTCCTGGGATGTCTGCATGTTTCTTCTCCACTTTCTGGGTTTAAAACAATTTTTGTTTTGTTGGTTTGTTATTGAAAGAAAAGGTGTAAAAAGCTATCCTACTGGCTTCTGGAGCTGGTGGACCTTTGCTAAGAAGGCTGATGAGAGCCTGGGCTGCATGAGGCAACGCATCACCAGCTGGCTCAGGGAGGGGATCCTGCCCCTCCCGGTTCAGCACTGCTGAGGCCACACCTGGAGCGCAGGATCCAGACTTGGGCCCTGCAGTACAAGAGACACGGCTGTCTGGAGAGAGCCCAGTGCAGGGACATGAGGGTCACTGGGGACTGGAGCATCCTTCCTGTGAGGACAGGTGGGGACTGCTTAGCCTGGAAAAGAAGGGCTGGGGGGATCCTATTAACGCATACAAATGCCTGAAGGAGGAGTGGAGGATGGAGCCAGGCTCTGTCCAGGGGTGCCGAGACGAGAGCATAGGAGTGTCCCTCTGAACTCCAGGAAGCAAAACAGAAACCACAGTGAAGAACCGATTAGGAACAGCAGTCACCAGCCACTCCAGGAGTACAAGGGCACCCCTAAACAGGGAAGCACTTGGCTAGAGCTAGGGGTGCAAGTCATCATGGATAAGAGCTGCAGGTTCCTTAACACATTCAGCAGCCACAGCAACCCTTGGGCTAGGAAAGCAGGGCTTGCAGCAATATTGTGAACAGAGGTCACAGCTCCACTGTTTGAAGTTACAGTAACCACAGCAGACAGCTTAACTGGAAGAAAACAAACAGACCACAAATCCCTGTGTGGAAAAACCCACAGATCAGCAAACTGTGGGGGTAAGATGGGTATATAACTGATACTCAAGTTTAAGTGAATAAAGCTGTCTTCTGAGGAAGTAAGTATTCTCTTCTTCTTGCGCAGCCTAATAACAGTCTGGCTGTCCCATTAGAAAAAGAAATGCTGATACAATCTTCCCTGGAAAACAGCAGCACTTGAACTACTTGCATTTTTCTCATTCCATTACCAATTACCACAAAGAACAAGTTACAGAAAAATCTTATTATAAAATTCAAATGGGTTCATCTCTATGCAAGACAGAGTAATAAAAACATGATTTACAACACTGCACAAAACCAGATTCAGAACAAGCAGCTGCAGAATATGTTTTATTTTTCTGTACATTACATTTTATTTGTTAAATCTCACCAACAAAACCAAAATTTCTGCAATTTTTCCTTTACCTCTCTGAGCTTAGGAATGACTTTTGCTTTACAGATTGAAATAAAAATAGCTTCCTGGGGAATTTATTACCTGGTTAACCTAGCAGAAGGTCCTTCAGCTCAAGTAAGTAGCAGGATTTCCCACAGCTTGTCAGGTTAGAGCCTCAGTTTGTCACAGGGTATCCTGCCACTGTCTGGAAACAAGCAACTCCGTTCTCACTAGGTTTCAGCAACGTCTTCTAAGAAGATGAATTAATGCAGTTGCATTTGTAGACATACCAAGCAGGATAAAGGAAAGCTGCAGTTAGTCACAAAAGATTTTCTAGTAGCCCCAGATCTCTCGAGTTACAGTATGCTGAGATAGGTTACATATTTAATAAAGTCCTCTTAAGAAAAATAAATATTTTTGCATAATTACAAAAATTGGTTGATTTCCTTTATTTATAGGTTTGATGACAGCTATATTTTTACTCATTAGCTCATAATGATTAATGCCTTGTTGCTCACTGATAAGAGTCCAAGGGAATTATTATATGGAAGTGTTTTTGAAAACAGTGGCTTGAAGAAAGAATTAACACCACCTACCTCATTTGGTCCCTATTTTAAAACTTGCCCCCACATAATTTTAACCGATTAAGGCATCAAAAATGGATTTAAAACTGAGACTAAAATGGTCATTCAATGCAGACTTCCCAAAAAAGATCTTTGTCTTCTCAACTCTTTTCTGCACAAGAAGTACGCTCCAAATACACCTGTCTGATAAGCTCTCCATCTTTTTTTTTTTTTTAACTACAATAATTAAATATATTGCACAAAAAGCATAACATGCCCTGCCTGACTCCCCACAAAAATGACCACGACACCAGAGAACAGTTACTGAAGATCTCAAAATTTGAAGAGATCAATGAAATGCTGAGGAGATACTGGCATAAGACACGTGTTTGGATCACTGGCTGTGCAGGGGTGTCCTGTATCCTGCAAAATGAAGGAGAAGAAATGAGCTCTTTCCATATCCACACTCTCTACTCCCAATTAAAATAAAACAAAAATTCACATACAGGGACATGCAACTACTTCCACTGTGAACAAACTGGTAAGAACTTGCTTTTCCAAGAATTGGGTTTTAAAATGTACACACACATACAGACTTTACACTAAACTATTATGAAAATAGACCTTTCNAAAAAAAAAAAAAAAAAAAAAACAAACCATTCTCTCCTCCCCTCAAAAACAAAGCCTGAGTCAGAGGTCTTGGAGGAAAAAAGTACACTTTGTTAAATGGAATTTAAAAAAACAGCTGCTTTGTTGAACCTGATTTTGACTCTAATAAAAAACTGGAGTCAACTACTACTGAAGAGGAAATGCGAGCTCCTGGTTTTCCAAGTGAAGGGGGGCAGACACCCCCCAAAATGGGCAGCATGTTTGATGGCCCAGCCAACACAGGTTCTTCCATCTTTGTCATTTTCTTCCCCACATCTTTTCCTCCTCTTTCAGTCCTACTTTTTCCCCAGCTGAAATCACTGCGTGTATCCAGACAAGTCAAGAATACCGCACACGGACATGATGTACAGATTCATGCAAGGGAAGGAACTGCCTCCGGCCATCACCCATTGGTGCAACGTTGTGATACAGAGCACAGAAAACAAACCCAACTACAAACCAGCTGGAGGAAGGGGGTGGAGATCTTGTACAGTAAAACAAGGGAGCTGTACCATGGCACGTGGAGTTCACAAGGAGCTGGGTCAGGTTCAACCCCAGGATGATGATTTAAACTCCAGCTTTCTAAGTGGCCTGGAAATAGGCCAGTCCACACCATTTAGGACTGGAGATTGTCAGGGCCTGGATTAATGCCATTAACCAGCTGGCAGGACTGCCTGTGCTGTGAGCAGATACAGACCCAAACCAGAGCAGGTCCTAACATTGCCCATGCTGGGACCAGCTCTGCAGAACACGACAGCGTGTCTGGATGGATGGATGGATGCCACGTCTCCTTCTGGAGGTAATCAACAACTTAAGCACAGTATAGAATAGGCTTCTGGCACCAATAACGATAAGCTGACGCGGAAAAAGAAAAAGGCTGCTAATGGTGCGAACACTCATACACCATCATACACACTGTCATTTTGGTTGGGTGAAGTTTCTGGAAGTGAATGCAGTAGTGGCACTGTTTCATCTTGCATTTAATTCTTATTCCCCATATTTCAGCTGTCAAGTCTTTTTACCTTCTCAGGCATGTTACAGCTAATGTAATTAACTATATGGAGATTACGAGTTATTTTTTTTCCCCTCCTATCATTTCATTAATAATAGAGGAAAAGCACTAGTAACATGGTACTGCAAAACTAGAATCCATTGCAAGAAAGCTTTCAACATCAGCGTGTTCCATTTACACAAAGCTTCGGTCCTACTTCTGTCTTCTCAGTATCTGCTACAAAGAAAATTAGAGACAGCAGTCCCCTGCTGTGCAATACAACCAAAGAATCAGTGAAAACAGTTAGCTCAAATGCAAGAGCTGTAACATGCAGAGCTGCGTGGTCACAACCTTTGTGCTGGCAGCCTCAGAGTTGCACGTAGCTTCCCCGGTCTTATGGGGGAACCTGGAGAACATTGACACCTTTTTAATCACTTCTCAGTAAGAAAATATTGTAACAGAACTTGTATTGTAAGTGTACATACATTCAGTTGTGGCCAGGTATCCCCCCAACAGATCACTGATCTGTGTTCTGTAACATACTGACAGGTCAGTTCTCCTCTGTACTTTTAGGTTTTGAGCTGGGGGTGTCAAATGAAAAGGCTTTCTCATTACAAGTTCACCAGACCTGCAGTGCTTTCTCCAATATTGCAGAACCTTGAACTCAGCGCTATTTAAGATTCAAATTCATCTTATATTGGAAAGTTCAGTTTTGCACCTTCAGTGGAACTCTCTACAGGAAAGAAACAGAGTTGTAACGAGAAGGTCTCAGCCAGTTCAATGCAGATAGAAGTTAAATATCCTGATCAATAACGTTGTAAGGGTCAGAAACCATTGTCCTAAGGGGCTTCTCTCCCCTTTTCAGTGTTGATGAATTTACCACGTAGGGCAAAAAAGCTAGAGTAAATAGTAAGTAGATTACAGACCACTGCAGCCTTCATTTCTTTCATTTCCATGGGAAATGAAATTATGCAATTGAGTTAATGGAAGGAAAGAACCTGAAAGGGGAACTTCTTGTTCAGTATTTTCCTTACAGAAGTTTCTGTCAGAGATGCCATTCTCTCTTCCAAAGGCCTTGCAACACTGAAGTGCAGCACACCAAGCCTATGTTCTAAGCATGTCCGATGGACATCACTACTCCACTGACATTACCTGTGCCTCCTCATTACGCCTATAGATGGCTATATGGGAACACCAGGTGGTATCTCCTCCTCATCCTCCCACCTGCTTTAGTACCACGTGAGAACCAGGTGTTCCCTCAGTGACATGGGGATAAAAAGGAAAACAAAAAGAACAGGAATGGATTAGACTCCAGGTGGAGGTGCCTATGTAGAGAAGATACAGATGAGAAAGGTTTAGTGCTTCGGGATCATTCTTTTGCTCTAATGCCTTCATCTTGAAATGACATTTGCGAGGAAGGGAGAAATCAGGGCAGAAAACATGCACTCTCAGAGGCAGTTGCTAATAATATCTCCTCATTGTCATGAGCAGAATTTCCTAGTTTACAGGAAAAAAACACCACAAGAATTAGGTTTCTGGGAAAGAAATTAGGGTTTATCCTCCTTTAGTGCTTCTTATACATCTAAATATTTCAGACAATTTCTAATGTTATCTGCTTTGCTCTGCACATGATCATAACACTTTCAGAAGGCTCTGCTCAGTCAGGATTTGTAGATCCAATAACAATCTCAGTAAAAAAAAAAGCAAGAACTGATCTAAGATATTAAAAAATGGAAACTGCAGTTTTACAGTTACAAATTGATATGGATTGAGAAGACAGAAATATAACCTTCCTGTAATCATGTGTATTCTTCCTTCCAAAAAATTTCCCTTGAAATTACATTTATTAATTACTGTTAATTAGCGGTCAAGTCAGATTGATTTTCAGTGCACCTACTTAATTTAGAATTCTGTTTTAGCTTTAACAAAATTTACCAGGAGAAATGTTTACTGACAAATGTAATTGTTTTCTCCCTCAAATTTCATCACGGCTGCAAACTGTGAAGCTGCCATGACAACTTTGGAGCTACAGCCCTTTTCTGTGTAATTATTTCCACCATTTCTACATTCAGAAAATAACATAATTGCCTCCCTCACCTTCCCAAGTCATATATAGCCTGTCTGGGGAATTTCTTTTCAGAAAGACTTTCAGAAGAGTGTGTGTAACCACAGTGTTCCAAGCAGAGTAAGATCAATGTTAGTACCTCTGCTTAAAAGAAAGTTCTGAGGTTTGTGTTACTGTTTTCTGATTTAAGTACCAAGTTAAATACACAAAGGAGTGCATAAACAGTACCAACAAGTGCAGAGACCCGTTTCTTAGTGCATTTCACTGACACGTTGCACTAGATGTTCATTAGATGTTGAATGATGGTCTCCAGTTTTAACAGCAACAACAGGGAATAAGCCAATAATAAAAAAAAAAACATGAAAAACTGAGATGGAAAGTCACCACTACCTTATTCAATAGGGACATGGAAAACAAAGCATTCCTGCTGGTGTGGGGATACAAAAACAAATATCAGACAAACAGAAATGAAGATGTTATTCACATCACAGACCAGTCAGCATTGAAACAGATGAGACACATAAGAAATACCTTGAGTAACAAAGCAAGATGGTAGTCCTTTGAGATCGTGAAGGAGGAAGCAGGAGGAGAGCAAAAAGTAAAAGAAGCAGAGTTAAGGTATACTGAAGCTAAGGTTTATATGCCATTTAGAAAAACAGTCTTATTCTTGTGGCAGATCACAAACAGTTGAGGACCAAAATCAGCACAAACCCCAAGGAGACTAAAACCAAGCGTGAAGTATATCACCCACACAAAACCTCTACAGTATTACAGAAAGCTTTGAGCATTTAAAGAGGTATTCGAACTTCTACAGCTACCCCAGAGCTGGCTAGGAAAATAAAAGGATGGGCCACAGTGGCAACGTTGCCTAGAGGAACAGAAGAACTAGTACAGTATAAACGTACACAGAACAGCACATGTAGCAATAGGATACGCAAAGCACCCAGAGGCATTACCATTCAATTATTAGTTTGCCCTTTTGCAATACTAGAATTACGTATTTTGCTCACTTTGTGTGAACAAATCCTTACTTCTCAAAGCTAAGTGTCATTCGGCTCGAAGTGCTTCTCACAGTCATGCCCTCCTTTATCACAGGAGTGCAAGATGTTCTGTTCTATCCATGCACCTCCTACGATGCATTTAGGAGTCTTACTGTATTTAACATTGCCATGGTCAAAGGCTGTAAACAAATACAGCAATACAAATGCCTCGAATGCTGCTTTTTGAAAACTCTTGAAGATTATTGTAGTGTACTGAAAAGTGAAAGCATCATTTCCCTACTTCAGCTGTTTGCCAATTCGAGTCACTAATCTCCAGTCCCTTTTTGCACAAGGCTTTCTGTAAAAGGACACAAAATGAAGGACTGGAAGTATTTCCTGGGTCACATTTAGTTAGCCCTCTCTTGCTGCCAGCACCTACATTAGATTACCAATTTCACAAGCTGATGGAAATGCTCCTCAGCTACAAAGCACAGGCCTAACTGTTGCTGCTTCACAACTTTGCTGCTTTAGTTCTTAGAAGCTCAGCTCTCAGAATAAATTTCCCCGCAGCTAGTTTCTACAACTTATTTATGTCAAGGCTATCCCTTAGATTAAGTAATTTCCCCAAGTATTCATTCATCCCTTCTGTCTCCAGGAATTTATGGAGACCGTCCACACTCCTTAGCTTTAATACACCCATGTTAAAAGAAATTAACCTCTATTAGTCTTCTTCATTCAGAATTTTCCCTCTGCAACTATTCCAATGTTTCACTTTGTTCTTGAATGAGGGAAAAAATAGCAACTGCAATTGCAAGAAGTGTTCACTTTGCTGCCTGAAGTTCTTCTGAAAGCCCCTGAAAGCAAAAGCTGCCTGATTTTTAAAGTGAAACAAAAAAAGGAACAAAGTTTTCACATTATAAGCTATCTGAATAATCTAGTGCTTTCATTTGTTTCGAGATTCAAAAGCTTGCTACTTTTCCCCTCTTTCAAAAGAGAAAAATCTCAGTTCTTTTAAGGTTTTTTTGCTGTATGTTCAGTGGTATTAAAGAACAAAGGCTTCAACGAGAACTTCAGAGAACAAGCGTGTACATTATAACTACAGTTATGTCAACCACTCACGCATATTTCATTTTGCAGTCTGTCTAATCAAGTATGATACTGAAACCTGACTGAATTGCCAAAGTCAGAATGGTTAAGAAATATTGCTATCTAGCACAGAATTTTGCTAGAACTGATAAAGTCAGTCTGTCCATGTCATCACTGTCCCCCCACACTTTGTTTCTCAACTTTGTTTAGAAAGCTTGGGAAAGGATATAGAGACAAGTGTCTGACGAAACAGAACTGTTTTCCCCCCATCCAATCCAGCGACTAGCACTGCTTTACTCACATTACCCTGCCCGCGTGGGCAGAGGAACTCTTTTCAGAGCAGTGATTTAGCTGCTCAGCCAGTTGTGCAGGACTCAACTCTTTTAACCACCTTTCAGCCTGATCAAATATTTATTTGATGACAGGGATGAAGCTTAGATTCTAAGACCTAGAGAAGCAATGCTGAATGCAGGCTGACAGAATAATGGGGCCAGAGGTCTCCAGTCAAGCCTTCTGCTCAGAGCAGGGTCAGCTCTGAAATCAGACCAGCTTGCTCAGAGCTTTTATCCAGCCAGGTCTTCAGAATATCCAAGGATAGAAACTGCCCAATTTCTTTGGACAAACTGTTTCCTGCTTGGCTGTCCACATTGCAGGCTTTTGTGTTCTTCTGAAGTGGTCTTCTCCAGCCTCTCCTCACATGGCAAGCCCTCAAGCCACCCAGATCATTTGGCCCTCTCATCTTAATGCTTCCTCTAAGGCATGGACAAATCAGGTCAATGAATCCCAGAAAGAAAGCTATGTGCTTTCCATGCTCAGAGCATGAATTCAGTCCCAAACCATCAGCTCCAGAACTTTATCCAGAATGGATCCATAACCACACTGTCACTGCGACCTGTCCAGATCTCCAGGATGAGGCAGTCAGTACTGCAAAAGCAATCGGGTACTCCTCAAACCAAACAAAGTACCTGAACAGCTCATTCTCATTTCACTAAAAATATAAACCCACAGAGAAAATGCTGCTGTTCCACTAACGAGTTGGAGTAGTCAAGGTCAACAGTCCGCAGAGGTTCGCTGCCCCTTACTGTCCATGTGGTCTCTGAGGTTTAATGATTCCAAACATTTAGTCATCCCCAAAATTAAAGTACTGTATGCTCAGTCACACCAAGACCTGACTGAGACAGGTGTGCTACAGAAAGCATTACACAGCGAAGCCAGACAACCTAAACAGATCTGATAGCAGAAATGCCCACCTGCATACATACTATATGCTTACCTTTGAAATTTCTGCTTTCAGAGAGAACTCTTTGCCCTATATA
The DNA here is from genome assembly GCA_013399715.1 of Alectura lathami. Taxonomy (NCBI): domain Eukaryota; kingdom Metazoa; phylum Chordata; class Aves; order Galliformes; family Megapodiidae; genus Alectura; species Alectura lathami. Next base: position 26,255 of record VXAV01009065.1, on the reverse strand, counting down.
CTGAACAGGAGGTTAAGACTTACTGGAAGGACTCCTGTGATACCAAGGACACTCACATTTAAAATAGCATCATGCAGTACCATGCTATTTGTATGAAGCTCATCCTGTTCAATATTTACACAGAAAATAAGAGAGCCTCACACTGACATGCAACTCCTTAAAATTACAGAAAGAGGACAAGGGTAGCTGTCTTCTGTGGATTAGAAGGCGAATACTTCAAGATTAAGATTTCTCAACTATTTCTTATTCTTTGATATGATATTCTATTGTGGTCTTTGAGCTGCAAAATTAAAAGAAACCTGACTGACTAGAAGACTAAATTATGGTACAACAGAAAGCAAATGCAGAACTATCAGTTCACACAAAATAGGAAAATGCCCTACAAAAATCAAAATCACCCTTTAAGACAGATTATGCTTCAGTCAAAATCAACACGAAACACACTTCGAGTGAGGTTTCAAACATTCCTCAGAGCGTCACATGGGACAGAAGCAGGACTATAAAATATCTGCGGTTTACACCACCACAGCAGCAATGCTGTAGTAATAAGTTATTACAGACTTACTGACTGCCATGCTGTCATTAGAAACGGGATGCCATAAACAGAACATCTCTTCATACAGCTCCTAACAGCTTTGCATAATATTAAAGAAATAGAAGACAACATAGACTGCAACTCTTTCCATATGGCAGTTTTCTTGTAATATTAAAGTATTAAGGTCATCAGATATCAAGAGAAAAATGCTAAATAAAGAGCAACTCTGGATTCAGTCCTAGTTTCATATGGAAGCTTTATAAGTTACCTGAAGCTGGATACTGATCACATTTCACATGAGAAAGCTGACAAGATGATCTATATATTTTTCTTTTCAGATAATCATCAGGAACTGTTTGAACCAATTTCTGCTTATCTATTTCAAAGCTCTTACCTTCCAAAACAAAATACTACAGTGTCGACAGAAATGCAAGGTGTCTCCATACTGTTCCTTTATTGGGTAATATTTCTGAAGCGCAAAGTACATCAGCTTCCAGTCAATGTGACCCTTCTCTGACAGAATCAAATGCCTACAAAACTGAACAAAAAATTAATGCCTTCCTTCAAAACGGTTAAAGAACTAGTTATATCAGGTAAAGGACTAGAAAAGAAGGTAGCTAAACTCAAGTGTTATAACTGGAATTTTTTGAAGTCAATAATATGACATCATACGTCTCTGAAAAGTAGTGTGAGATCCAGTCACAAAAAAAAAAAACAAGTTAAAACACTAAAAATAGGAGTACGGATTTGCCAAGAAAAAGTAGGTCATACACAGCTGATCTAACTCCACTGCTTAATGATTATACTCAATAATAACTGCATAATAAAACAATATTTAGAGGCATAAATAATTCATTTTATGCTTTTTAAAATGCTTCAGGAATGAGATAAAAATGATTGTGCATTACAATTCATTTCTGTTAAGATAGTAACTATAGATTTAAACAATTCTTTCATTTTAAAAGGACACACATGATTATTTTTCACCTCTTATGATCTTTCTGGAAGCACAGCAATAATCAAAGTGCACTTGAAAACATATCTGCATGCAAAGAGAAGCTACTGCACAACCGCTATTTTTCTCCAGCTTAATACACAGACAAGGTTTATTAAGTATGTATCTGTAAAGGCTCCTTATTCCACTCAGTCTGGATTACTACTAATACATCATGGGCTTTACTCATTCACAGGACTCCTGCCAATCTGGGGGAGGACAGCATCACCTCTGTGGTTTCAGCTACACTTTATTTCATAATAGGTACCCTGCGTAAAATTCTTACTTTCTCCAAAAGTGCTCTTCAGGCACCAAATGTGTTTTTGTAGTTGTTGCAGTGGTTCAAATACACTGCAGTGGAGAGGAAAAACAACTGCCACTACCTTGGAGCTACTGAGGTAGCACACTCTTAAACAAAGAAAGCAGTGTTTGATATACATAAGTTTTTAATATCATTAGCAACCTAATAAAAACAACATGAATATTTAGGAATGCAGTGGCAACACTGTGCAGAAGTGTTCATTCTAAGACACAGGACTAGCTCCTTATACCAAAATGCTAAAGTGATCTTTTCCCCAGCATTGCCTTAGGTTAACTTCCTCTCCAGCTGCTGTTGTCACTATTAGAAGACCTTACCTCATCTAACCTCAGAATCCATTCAACTGCTATGTTGAGTTTAAAGTTCCTGTCTTCAGCACTTCACCTTGCATTCTTCTGAGTTGCCTCAGAATTTTTTATTTTTATTTTTTTTATTATTTATTTTTTATTTTTTTTTTCCTCCATTTTGCCTTCTCATTAAGTTCATTCTAAAGCCTTTTTACCAAAATTCTTATTTTGGTCAACTTCACAAGAGTTAATTCGTCTTCACCCCTACCTTTCCCATTATACTAGTAATTAATTTAACCTGTCAGATTTAAGACAATATTTTCATGCTTGAGCAATCAAACCTGTCTGCCTACCTTCACTGTAAAATAAATTTTATTTTAGATACTGAAACAGTAACACCTTGAATGTATTCTCTGTCATACTTGTTGGAACTATACAGTACAAAACCCACAAAGTCTTAGTATGGACTTATTTAAAATAATGCAAGGAAACAGCTTGTTAGCCATCCTAAACTCAGACATGTGGTTCACCTGAAAAGAATTGTGTTCAACAAAAACAAAACCCAGACAAAACAAGCACTTTCACTATTACCACATGCTGTCACATTTATTGCAAAAAGGGCCAGTTCACGCTTCATTTGTGGAGCACATTGCAAAGATAAGGTTTATGCAAATAATTATTTGTTACCTGCTTTTCTGCAAAATGGTACTGGCATAGCTTTTTCCACAGCTGTCTGTCTTCACTGAGCATGTACAACGTTGGGGTCACTTGACCTAACGTAATAATGTCCCAGCCATCAGAAAACCTGTGCAGGATGTTACTCAGCATATGCAGAGGGAGATCACTGAGTGTAAGACCATTGTTGACTTGCTGCAAGTAAGAGTTGAGGACTTAGCTACAAAACCTTGACAATAAAAGGTATAAATAAAATCCTTACTTGAGAGAGATCTCAAGCCTTAGTTTAGTTTGTACAAAACCGTAGAGCATTATCTGTGGTTGATTCTGTGATAATTTGATTACTAGGCAAACAAAGGTTTGAAATTATTATTTATAACGTAGAGGATAAGTTGCTCAATTTTTATTAAGAAACAGTATGTCAGTTTCTCTTAAGAGAGTACAGAACATAGTAGAGAGTATAGGACTGAAGAGCAGAAATACAGAAGGAAAACATTATGGAAATCAGATGCAGAAGAAAGTAGGTTCATTCCTCAAGTCTGGAGGTGGCCCCCTCAGTAACACAAATAAGGAGTTCCGCAGAGGGTGACAGACCAGAGCAATGAGAAAGCTCCCAGCAGGAGTCTACACCTCTGCTAAAAGTGTTCTTGAATAGGGTAAGCATAACTCATGTGACTGAATCTAAGGGATGAGCTTCTTGACAAAGATGGCAGTTTTCCCCTGGAACATAGGCTGCTGGAGAAGGCTGGAGGCCCCGCTGCATGTGAAGGATGGAGGCTGCTGGCCCCACCTAGCGGAGCAGCCCTGCCAGGGAGCCCCACAGCAGCTGTAGCGCAGGCTCTAGGTTACGCTGTTTCCCTCACCACTTCATCTCACTTGGTGTTACCTGATAGAAACCTCCCTGAGACTATCGCTCTGCTCAGGAACACAGGAGCACTACAGATGCAAGGTCTCTTATCGGTTATTTCAACCGACGTAAAACAGCTCAGATGCAGGTGGCATGCTGGAATGAAAGAAAGGCAACAACTGCAGTATCTCAAAACTCCTTGCTTGTGTTGCTTGGCATATGAGAACTGTTGAGACCAGGCTCCCCATTTCTCTTTTCTGTTCTAAAGTTAGCTGGCATTCAGATGCCTAGCATACACAGCAAGGACAATTTCAAGGCTGAAAGCTGCTGCATGCAACGCCTTGGAGCATTTCTTCTTCCGGCAGTGCCCCAGATGGGTTAAGCCTTAAAACAAGTTTCCTGCTTATCTTCAGAAGTTTCCACTTAAACTTGGAGGGAGCAGTGCATACCACGTGCTTTGAATAAAGCTGCATGATCAGAGTGCAGATGCTAAAGTAATTATCCTTTTTCACAAAAAGCAACCGTGCTAATGAATAAAACGGTAGAATTGCTACTTGAATATTTTGTTTGTTTTCCTGGTCTATGTCTGAAATTCATTTCAGGTTTGTATTTTCAGTACTAGAATATTTACTTCAGAATCAAAAAAATTATATTTTGCCATCTCTACCTGATACCTAGAGAAGTATTTTGAAAGTTATTTCGATAAGAAAAAAATACAACTAACCATCAGCCAGAAAGCTGTAACAGGCACTGTACGAGTCCTCGCTAGAGAAAAGCTATCAAAATATTTGAAATATGTTTTCATTTCAGTAATTTCATATTACTTCTCCAAAACCAAGGAAAAGTGAACTGTGAACTCAAGTGGGCTTCTCCTGTCTATCAAGGTGTTTGTGAACCATGTATCACTCTAAGCTACCTGCAGGAGAAATCACTTCCATCAGCTACGTTCATCTGTTTAAGATGCATCTGAAATTTTTTAGAAATCATAAACCAACATTCAATATACTCTCCCCCCTTGTCCCACCTCCTATATTACATTACCAGCACAATTTAATAATGTACCTTGTTCATCTGAAGATTTTTTAGCTGCTGTTGCCACAGGAGGATAGTTTCTAATCGGCACATCCAAATATTAATGTTCCCCACCAGAACAGATTTTCCTACTTCCCTGATCAGTATACAGAGAGTGGAACTCAAGTCTTGTAGAAGATCTTTGATTAATCGTGGGTTATATTGGTCTTCCATGACTAGAAAACCAAAAACATTTTTGTTATGTCAGTTACCAAGCCAATACAGTTAGCTCCAGCTAATCAATATTTTTTGCTGAATTAAGATAACTATTTGTGCACAAATAGTTGCCTTCATCCCCTCCATGACATTCATTAATGCTGTTCCGTACATGCAAGATAAATAATTAAAAATTTCACAAGCAAGTTTAATTAAACTCCATACTGCGCATTTAGAATTTATTTGGCGTTTGGTTTATTAATTTCCAATTTCTTCTGTTCAAAGCTGACAGTATGACACCTCCACTTAGTGTGGTTACCACAAAAAAAGACAATATTATGTAACAGCTTTTTAAAGTAACCTATACGTTAAAGCAGTCATGTACTTTAGATATTAGCATATCATGCAAATTGAAAACCAATCACATTATGATTATTACAATTGCTTGATCTAACAGAACTCACATTGCATAAATAATATCATTTAATAGCGGTCAATAGTTTCCAAACAGAATTCACTTGTCATTCAACTTCACCAACCCGTTTCAGCAGGCATGATTCAATAATGGAGAATATTCTTTATTCAAACTGGGTGGCAAGTGTTTCCATGACACCTGAACAAGCAAGTTACAAAAACCTTAGGTCTTACCTTTCCGCACTATTTTGTCTAAAATGTTAAAGTAGTTCTTCTGTGCTGCACCACTCAGTGAAGTTAACCGGGATTTTGCAATTAACTGCAAAAGCTAGGACAAAGCATAAGACAGACAAAATAATGGATACACATTCAGTACATACATTCACTCACAACAACATAGAGCACTGCAATTTTATCTCATGAAAACAGGGCTACAGAGTTTGGAAAACAAAGCAAGACAAATGCAGGAAACTTTAGGCATTCCCACTGCCATCCCATGACCAACTCACGTAGAGACTCATTTTTAAGGTACTATACAACTATAGGGACTGTCAACACGATTCTCTGTAACCACCCATATAATTCCCTCTGGAAATGCTGTAAACAGAAGGGTAGAGAGAACAGGGGGAGTTGTCAAGGGGAAAGTAACCTGCTTTGAGGTACTAGAAGCAGGTCCTTCTCCATTCTTTGCTTCTACATTTTAGATTGTTTTAGCTTTGGTTTTGTAGCTCATAAGGATTGCTTTTTCAACAACAACAACAAAAAGGTCCCCGAGGACCAGATATAAGAAAAGCTTCAATGTTATGATGGTACTGCAATATTTAAAAGTTCAGCACCAAGCTCTGTGATTGCAATTCCTAATGCTGAGTTCAGAAGAGAAGTTCTCAGCGCATCAGAGGTGGAAAGCGGGGAGCAGGAACTGCAATTCCCTGCAGAGTACTCTGAACACCAGCCTGCAGAGCTGTGCTTTGTAGGACAGCAGCAACTATTGGCACAGAGGGCAAACAAGCCTGCCAAAAATTATTTTGTATCTTCATTCCTAAAACACTGATTTGACACTACACTCAACATTAATTTTCTTTTGGAGGAGGCAGGAATACACCTGTTCTCTCCCTGATTTAATAATGCTCCTTCTGGCTTCTCTGCATGATCCCTGACAAAACATTATATGCTGTGAAATCTCCCAACGTATTTAATTATATAGCTTTTGAGACTATATATCAGGACCTCTTTCTTGGCATTTTCAAAGCCTTTTAGTTTGATTAACAATTTAGAGAACACCTAGATATCTCTGGCAGTTTGCCACTTCAAGCGAGTATGTACATTTGTCTTGATTAATTTTTTAAAAAATAGTCATGTTACTTAGACTGCAGATCAAATCCAAAAAAATCAATTCCACACAGCTGATTTTAATGAATATTGTTTTCAGTGGAGGTTAATATACAAAGATTAAGATAATTTCAGCAGGTGCATGAGTACAAGGATGTAACAAGTTCATTCTTGTGATACATGCATAGCCATGGCTTATGTTGTCTAAAGATTACATCCTCAAATGGATCAACTGCTTATCCAATGGGACCATTTTCTAGAAAGGCCATCCATACCAAACTATGCATCAGACATTTAACAGCTAAGAAATCATCATTGTATTACAGCGTAAACAAGTACAGGGAAGCAGCTGATCCAGCCTCCTCCCCGCTCTGAGAGTGCTAGGATCTTGGGCAGACATCTGTATTAACCTGTGGCAATGGCAGGGGGTGGTTAGGTAGCTGGAGAATCAAAACGGATCACCTTGGTAGTCTGGGATCCAAGAAGAGCTATTCAATAGGGGCTGGCATATAAAAAAAAACCTTCTTGATCTATGTCTTACTGTCTTAAATGCAAGAAGCAGAACACCACACAGAAAAGTGTGTCCAGAAACAGGAAAGTTACATTGTGTCAGATGAGTTTTACATAAAACACCACCACTGGAAACTTGAGGGGAGTACAGCTAACCACTAGCCTAGAAGCAAGTCCTTACTACTTTGTTCCCTCTGATTCCAGAACTCCTGTTTTTCTGGAGGTATAATACAATCAGTTTCAAAAGATGGGCAGAGAACGTGTTTTCTCTCCAAATACCCTATGGCCTAGTAGTTCGGGTGTTCTCCTGATACATTCATTCAATTGTTTTGTGTCTTTTCAAGTTCTGAATACTTTCCAACTGATGGTTTTTTTTTGGTTTTTTTTTTTTCTTTGATCAGCAGCCTCACCCCTGAGCTCAAGTCCTGAGGTCTCACATTTTAAGTTTCTTTAGGAGTTGGGATAGACAATTACTACCTCAAGCTAAATTTAAAAAATTAAGGCCAAAGACAGATTGATACATCCTAGAACAAGTATGCGCAAGTGGGCAGCTGGTCGGGCATCTAGGAAGTTAAGGTGTGACATGACACGGTTCCCTTGAAGCACAAGTTAGGGAGATTTGGAAAACAGGCAGATAGGACTGTTGTCTAAACTTTTAAACAGTTTCCACACACTTAACTCCCAACCTAAGACTAGATCTGATCCCACAGAAGCTAGTTAAGACAGGAAAGGGCCTTTCCAAGGAGGAATAATCATGACATTAACATAATGTATTTGTTTCCATAAACTTTAAGCCATTATATTATTAGTAAAAGAATTTTCAATAAAATAGCTATAATACAAAAGAGTTCTATGGGATGTTAACAAAAGTAAATGCACATCTATCTTGTCTAACACTCCAAAAAGAGTAGTACAGTGAATCACACTATTAAGAAGCTGCAGAAGAAATTGTAAAATATTTACACATTAAATATTGTTTTGGAAATTGCTACTTTAAGTATATTTAAGATGTAATGAACTCTATTTAATATGTATTTAAGATGTGCTATGCTTTCCAATCTCTTTGGAAGGAAATTTCCTTTTAAAAAGATTTCACTACCCAGACTGAGGAACAACTGGATCTACCAGCAGTGTTTCACTGTAAGTATTTAGCAGAATACTGGCTGTAACCATCATTCTCAGCCTACGGATTTTCACAGAGCAACATAACCAGTTTTCACCAAAGAAAAATTACTCTGCTTAAAGTAAAAGCCCATTTGCTTTATGCAGTATAAATTGCATATATACAAGATATTTACACAAACACCACACTAGTCCGTACAACATTTTTTTGTAAACATGGACACATCAGCACTTTTTTTTTTTAAATTATATGAAATAAAGGGCTTACTTTGACCACGTAATTGAACCTTCTGATGTCCTGAATTGCACTTGAAAAATCTAGGCGATTAAAAGCTTCTCCCAAAGTGCAATAGCCGTGTCTCTGGGAAGAGGAACAAACACGAAGTGGAACGAAGTAAACAAAAGAGAACAACCCTCCCCACCCCAACTGTTACGGTCTCTATAAAAATCACTCTGCCATCCAGCTGAAGCATATGTACACCACATTCCCTGGAAGCACGATCTATCTGGCCTGAAGGTTTATTTTATTTCCTGTAGAACAAATGAAACCAGATATGCTGTTTGGAACTAGCAGGCACCTCGGCAATATCGCTCCCTGGTGAGACCCTTAAGTTCACAGCCATCGCGCAGTCCATAACCACTGGCGTCCTGGGAATCTGTTCTACCATGGCATGGCCTCAGTGCTGATACTGTCTCATGACTATCATGCTTTGCATTTGCCACAGCACAAGGCACTCCTTGCTCACACAGCAGTCTCAGCTTACAACCATAAGCATTCACCAAGTTTATGCTCACCGGTGAGGGTAAGAACATGGCTACTTGCTCCTGAAGCTGGAAGAACAGTCTCAACACCTAGAATTTGTTTTCTGGGAGCTAGAAATTTAGCCACCATTTTTCTTAGATACCAAGAGCAAGAGAAATAGCATTTTTCATTGACATAAGGCAAAAATGAAAGCTTCCAAAGTTGTTTTAGAACTACTTAAGTGGTTGTGGAAGCCTGGAATGCCATGGGATCACAAAAGCTGAGTAAATTGACGGCCACAAAGCCACACAGGAGACTACCAGTGATGACCTTGAAGCAAATACAATGAGGCTACAGAAACTTGACAGCTGGTGAAAGACAGATTTCCACAGCCACATGTTAGTATGGCTTATCAGTCCTGAGGGAAAAACAAACAAACAAGAAATAGTGAGAGCTCTAAGTGTTTTCCAAGGCTCCTTGAAACAGGAAGTTTTTTCTCCTGTTGCTATTGCAGCAAATTTTTATCTGATCAGTTAGTTATTTATTGATCAACTTATTGATCAATTATTATTTGATCAACTAAATATTCATTTGGCTTAAAAGACTCTTCACCTCCAAAACACCACAACACACACCACAGCAAATACAATATTTGAATAATGGGACTGTATAGTACATAAAAATACAGGACAAAAGTGAGGTAAGGTAGTAAGGTAGTCTGTGATATGACAATTAGTCTCTCAAAAAAAAAAAAAAAAAAAAAAAAAAAAAACCACACCCGTTATATGCCAGAAAAATTGAGAAG
>VXAV01009065.1:1999-16404 GCA_013399715.1 Alectura lathami | reverse complement strand
GGTATATACCCTTGAACCACAGAAGCATTGTGTTTCAGCTCTGTGTTTCCGGGTGTACTACCGTGACAAAATTACTCAGAAAGGATCTCCTTTGTTTTAGCTGTACTCCTTTTGCCTTTATTTATTGTGAATGCTCTCCCATAACGTTTCACATGCTTCCTATCAAGACCTTCATGCTCCCCATTTTGCCCTAAAACTCAGTATCCAGTCTGTAAGATGTTTACAAAATGGCCATGTCTTGCCACTATGAATTGAGTAAGATGGCAAACAAAGCAAAAACTGGAATCTCTAAATGACATTGTAAATCAGCTTTAAGTTGTTACTCTGTAGTTTTTTTTTTTTGGTTGTTATTAAGTAGGCTTATTCCTTGTTATTCTTCCATTCTGATGCTGAGCTTTTTATTTTCCCCCAAATAATTCCTTGTGTAAAATTCAAGACCAATGATTAATTCTAGCCATCTTTTTTTCTAAAGAAAAATAAAGACAAAGCAAAAAAAAAAAAATCAGGTGGTAGATGGTCAATTATTAGAAGATAACTATGATGATGAGACTAAGTTGATCCATACAACAAAATACTTTATCTGCTCCAGGAACTGACAAGAAACCCAAGCAAACAGTCGCATGTCACCAGCACATGAAATTCTGCAAAAATGGGGAGCGAAAATATCCTAACAAGAGATTATCAAGGACAGCAACGAGTGTTTTTAGGCTGCGTTCTAGCCTGAGTGTATGTTGAAAGCTCAGATAATCTTTTCATTCAAAACACTATAGTGACTGGTGACCCTAATACTACACCTGAGTTCCCACACCTCTGCCAGAATGACCCAGGTACAAGTCAGAGAAAAGTGACTTTCTACCTGCCTTTGCCAAGTAAATATAGAGTATGCTACCAATGAAGAGAGAGAGTCAAATACAACTTCTAAGACGACACAGCACAAATACTTTTTGAAAACATATTTCATTTGTCAATTAAGCAGCAGAAAGACTGTAGAAACTGACCCACAGCATGCAGGACTTACTTCTCTGGTGCTTTCCTTATGAACATAAATCCAGTTTTCACGATAAAAGCCTAAAATAAAAATAAGCACTTTTAGACATTCGTTTTAGGTAGTGCCTTCTAGGAAGGCTTTGAAGAAAACAGACCATTGTCAATAAAATGCTTCATAGAAGAGGAGAGATGGAACAATTTTGGTGGTTTTTGACAGCGGGAAAGAACAGCTACAAATTTTCGGAAGTTATGTACTTTAAAACATACACTAAAGGAAAAGTTAAACTCCTTTATGAACTAAGAGCTGGAATGACTGGCAGAAGTAGCACAACTCTTGTTGGCTATGCGCTAACAAGAGTCAATTTCCCCTATGAGCCCCAGTACTTCTCAGACCATTGGGTTCCTTAGCACAGTAGGGTATAGAAATGCACAGCCTTTTACTCCTGAAGGCTTTACAGCTCTAACCTATTGTTTTTGCAGAATCCTGCAGGGAAGCCGACTATGCAAGACCAATAATGGCAATTTAGACACACATTCCACTTTCAGAAATCTGGATACGTTGTCAAATGAAAGTATTATCTTACACATAACCACCTGAAGATTTTGAAATACTTTAAACCCAGAGAAGCCAGAGAATGCTTGCAGCCTTCTCCAAGACAATCTCTGTTACAATTTCAGGAAGGTACAAATAATGAAATTCATTTCAAGATCAATGCACTAGAAACACAAAAAAATTGCTGTCAACTTACCTATTTCTCTACCCAATTCTCTATTTCAAGAGGTTTGCTTGCTCTGACATACATTTGCAGTCTCAAACACAGGTCCTCTTTCAAAAATAGCAAGCAACAAAAATGGCTAAGATATTTCAATTAAAAAAGTTTCTTCAGGAAATTCAATACAGATGAAGTCTGTACCAAAAGTTTGAGGTATTGTGACAAAAGGCATTTACTTCTGAACCAATTCTAGAGATATTTCTGTAAAAAGAATTAGAACTAATCAAAAATAAAACTGCTGCTTTGGTAAGCAGGGACTTCCCTACACATCCAGAAGAATTTCATCTGAAACCAGCCCACAAAGCAAACCAGATGTTCGTATCAGAAGACTTTTATTATTCAGGAATTGCTATTCTTAAATTAATTACCTTTGAATCTTAATAAATCCCACAGCAGATGATCAATGTCACAGACCAATTAAGATGAATTACTTCTGACAGTAGAATTTGTTGCTAGTATAGAGGCAGATATAACTTAGAAAGCTACCCTATAGATGAATATATATGAATAGCCATTATTTTTTTTTTTGAACCTACAACTGCCTTCTAAAATAAATGAGAAACAACCCAGCCTTACATTGTGAATCTGTGTTATTCCTACAATGATCTTTCTTCCTTTTCTTGGCTGCAAACTCACAATCCTCAGGAGCGTATATTTCTTCATCTCCATCATCACCAGTTAAGATGCTGAAATAAAGACATAATTAGAACAGCAGTAATTAAATATCTAAGTTGCATACAGCTTATAATTCTCTGCATTAAAAAGAAGTTGTGTTTTTAAGTGATGTTCATCTACCTGAAAGTCTAGAGCAGCTTCTCTTAAGATACATGCTGCTATGTTCTTTTCTTCCCAGGGAGTTGGGTTTTGTATCAAAATGATTAAATACATACAAGTATCTTCTTAACAGCTATTATTTTGCAAGTCATTAGTGATACTTAGGAAAGACTACTGAGGAGACAGCAGCAGCTGAACAACTAGCTGTCTGCAAAGTTCTAGTATACTAAAGTCATTGCTTGAAATGGACCAAGCCTTGTGAAACTGTTGCACAAAGGTGAATGTCAGCACAAAACTACTGCACAACCACTCAGGCAAAAAGCCAGCAAAGAAATCTCTCTTCAGACCACTATCAATTTCAGTAAAAAAAATTAAAAAATAAAAATAAAAAATAAATCAAGGAAGTCTCTCTTAGCAAATGCATGAGTCACAACACTGCACAGAACTTAGATGTCACCAGTTGTCATAGGGCATCAAGAACCACGCAGTGACACCCATCTCTCCCAGGGGCGAATCAGCTATACCTTTGTCACTTCTGAGATAATTAGGTAACCTGACTACGCCAAGTGTATTTTTTTTTTTTTTTTTAATAAACATACATTTTAAACTTCATATACATTAAAAATTGTGGGTAGCACAAGCAGTTAAGGTTTTCCTTTTTTTTTTTTTTTTTTTCCGCTAATTGTAAGGAACAGCAATATAGATAGCATGCATTTTTCTAGCACAGGTGAAGGAGATCCTGTACAGAAAGGCAATAGTCTTGCACAGATAACCAGAGTAACCAAGGATAAGCAGTAGTGAAGCTTAACTATAAGACTATTTTATTTCCCCATCATCATTTTTGACAAGAACACCGTACACAACACTTTTCCCATTCATTACTTATTTTCCAATCTCAATTTGCCAGCTGATTCTATTTATCAATGTCAGTTTGAAGTTCAAATTGCACCAGCAAAACCTGAACACGAAAACTGAAGGTCACTGCTTTCTGCAAGAATAACCTGTACTTCGGCATTAAATAGCAAAAATCACATTAGTCTATTGCTACTAGCTTATGAAGTTAAAATATTCAGGCTTTAACCACCTTTTAAGAAGGATGACTAAACAGTGTATATAAAAAAAGTGCCTTTTGAATTGCTCTAATCAGCTCAGCTTTAATGATATACAAGTTTGAAGACTTAAATAGGAATTAATTTTCATCTGAAGTTTAAACTCCGGAAAAAAACCTGCAAGCATACCTCTACATTCAGGTAGAACTCAATTCAAGCTGAGGGCCTTAGCTCATGTCTGAATGCTTTTAAAGCATAGGATAGACACCACGATTTTAGGATTTTATGCAATACTGCCGCATGCCACATCTAGTCAAACAGTGAAAGAGTTTGGAGAAAAGAAACTGGCAGTCAATGAAAGTAGAACATCCACACTGACAAGCTACTTTGGTTATGAAAAGCTGCAATTTTCCAGAGTTTTGTGTTTTGTTGTTAGCTTGTTTTTAGTTTTGGGGGTTTTGTATTGTTGTGTGCGTTTGTTTTTTTCCCAAAGCTATCATAAAAGTATCCTTAAGCTCACTAAAACAATTAATTATTTTTTTAGCATATTGACTGTATCATCACATGAACGCAGTTGCAGAATCAGCAATAGAGCCCAGCGCTCCTGGTGAAGTTTCTCGCTTTATCATCCTAACATCAGACACAAGACTGCAGGGATACAGACTGATATTCCACCGGACAGCTCAGGCAGAACAGAAACACTCCTCATCACCCAGCGCAAGCAGCAGAGCAGGGCAGGGAGCACTGCCAGAGGCCAGATTTAGAACAGGAAGGGTAATCTGGCATGATTCCTTTTTCCTGCAGAGAGAGTCCCTAGAACACAGTTTGGAACAGTAACCTCTCTGAAGTTATTTAAAGCCTGCTCTCTCCTTCCCAGACACTTCCCCAACTATCAGATAAACAAGCAAGGCGGCCTAAGAAAAAGTCAGTTAACACAAGAAGCCACATGGGCTATTTCAAGCATGTTAGTCTGACTTCCGAATTCACTTGTGACATTCCAGGAATTCACATCACTTTAGAGAACAAAATTCAACCATCTCTGATGATTTTCTCATATGAGGCTTCATCTCCTCATGAAGGAGGAGTTCATTGTACACTTTGTGTGAAATCCTTCCCTACGTATCTGTAACTATCGCCATTCTTCTTCACAAAGTTTAAGGGGCTTGTGTGTTTCCAGTCTCTTACTGGGAAGGGAAGTAAGGGTCCCACAGCTGTCAGGAAGAACGGGGCACAATTACAGGAATATCTCCAGCTACTTCCAGCATTCTTTTCAGAAATCTGAAATGCTGAATCACCAGCAACAAAGGCATTTCACCATTTTCAAAAACAGCTCCTGGCTCCCCAACCACCAAGCCACAGCTAAACTAAGGCAGAAGAAACAATCAAGTGCTACATGTGCCATATGGTGCAACACATCACTTTAAAATTTTTACCATACCAACACACATAACATCTGAGTGCACCTGGAAGGATTTATATGCATATATAATGCTGACAATTCACAGCTAATCTTATGTCTGGTCTTGATGAAGCACTTTTTTTTTCCCAAATAAAATTGCTCTATAGCTTCTAAAACCAAACTGCCTGGTGTCCTATATATGGAAGGTACCGTAATTTAAGGTATCTAAAAAGCATGCTAGAATTTCAGCTCTTTCAAAGACATAGTCTCATGACATTATTTAAATAACCTTTTGGGTATGACACTAAAAATGCTAGAAGACTTTACAAGGTGCCACATGGAATCTTAGCATCGCCAGAGTTGGAAGGGACCTTTAAAGGTCATCTAGTCCAACTCCCCTGCAGTGAACAGACCATTCCATGTCCCTCAACCATGAACAGGTGACCTGGTTTCAGTTGGGACAGAGCTCATTTTTCTTCAAAGTATCTGTATGGTGCTATGTGTTTCTCCCTGGAGTCAAAAATGTTGATAACACACCAATGTTTTACTTGTCATTGAGCAGTGCTGCAACAAGCCAAGGACATTTCAGTTTCTCAGCTTCTCCTACTATCCTGCCAGCGAGGGGGCATCACTTGCTTTGTGCATATACACACACACACATATATACATATTATCATCATCACTGTCATTTCTCTTCTCCTTTTTCTTAGTAAATAGTATTTATCTCAACCTGTGAACCTGTGAACTTTGTGCAAGGCCTTTGACACGGTACCGCACCATATCCTTATCTCTAAACTGGAGAGATACGGATTTGATGGGTGGACTGTTCGCTGGATAAAGAACTGGCTGGATGGTCGCAGCCAAAGGGTTGCAGTCCATGGCTCTATGTCTAGGTGGAGGCCGGTCACGAGCGGTGTCCCCCAGGGGTCCGTCTTAGGACCAGTGCTCTTCAACATCTTTATCAATGACTTAGACTGTGGGATCGAGTGCACCCTCAGCAAGTCTGCTGATGACACCAAGCTGAGTGGTGCAGTTGATAGCCCTGAAGGAAGGGATGCCATCCAGAGGGACCTGGACAGGCTGGAAAAGTGGGCCCACGAGAACCTGATGAGGTTCAACAAGGCCAGGTGCAAGGTGCTGCACTTGGGTTGGGGCAATCCCAGGTGTGTGTACAGACTGGGAGAAGAACTCCCTGAGAGCAGCCCTGCGGAGAAGGACTTGGGCGTTGTGATTGACGAAAAGCTGGCCATGAGCCGGCAGTGCGCTCTTGCAGCCAGGAAGGCCAATGGCATCCTGGGCTGCATCAAGAGAGGGGTGGCCAGCAGGGAGAGGGAGGTGATCGTCCCCCTCTACTCTGCCCTTGGAAGGCCTCACCTGGAGTGCTGTGTCCAGGCCTGGGGCCCCCAGTACAGAGGGGATGTGGAGCTGTTGGAGCGGGTCCAGAGGAGGGCCACCAAAATGATCAGAGGGCTGGAGCACCTCTCCTATGAGGAAAGGTTGAGGGACTTGGGATTGTTCAGCTTGGAAAAGAGAAGGCTCTGGGGAGACCTCATTGCGGCCTTCCAATACTTGAAAGGAGCTTACAGGCAGGAGGGGGACTGACTTTTTGCATGGGTGGATAATGGTAGGACAAGGGAGAATGGGCTAAAACTGAAAGAGGGGAGGTTTAGGTTGGACATCAGGAAGAAATTCTTCCCTGAGAGAGTGGTGAGACCCTGGAACAGGCTGCCCAGAGAAGCTGTGGATGCCCCATCCCTGGCTGTGCTCAAGGCCAGGCTGGATGGGTTCCTGGGCAGTTTGATCTAGTGAGCTAGTGGCTGGCAGCCTGCCCCACGGCAGGGGGGTTGGAACTAGATGATCTCTGAGGTCCCTTCCAACCCAAGCCATTCTATGATTCTGTAACTCTACTTTCTTTCTGATTATCTCCCCCATCCCACTGGGATGAGGGAAGCGGACATCACCTCTTATCCTGGATATCCATCTCCAAGCAAGTGGAAGGGAAGAAGGTCACAAGGAGCAGTCAGCATGGAGTCACCAAGGGGAAATCATGCTAGACCATTCTGGTAGCCTTCTATGATGTTATGACTGGCTCAGTGGATGAGGGGAGAGCAGTGGATGTTGTCCACTTCAATTTCAAGGCTTTTGACACTGTCTCCCATTACATCCTCATAGGTAAGCTTAGGAAGTGTGGGATAGACGAGTGGACAGTGAGATGGATTGATAACGGGCTGACCGGCAGAGCTCAGAGTTTTGACCTGTGGTGCAGAGCATGCTGGAGGCCTGCAGCTAACAGTGTTCCTCAGGGGTTGGTACTGGATCCAATCTTTAACATCAGTGACCTGGATGAAGGGACAGAGCGCACTCTCAGCAAGTTCACTGATGATACAAAACTGGGAGGAGTGGCTGACACAGCAGAAGGCTGTGCTGCCATTCAGCGAGACCCAGGAAGGCTGGAGAGCTGGACAGAGATGAACCTGATGAGGTTCAACAAGGGCAAGTGTAGGGTCCTACGCTTGGGTAGGAATAACCGCACCCATCAGTACAGGTTGGGGCCTGACCTGCTGGAAAGGAGCTCTGAGAAGGACTTGAGTGTCCCAGTGGACAACAGGTTGGACATGAGACAGCATGTGGCCCAGAAGGCTTACAGTATTCTGAGGTGCACTAAAAAAACAGGGCCAGCAGGTCGAGGCAGGTGGTCCAGCTGCTCTGCTCTGGTGAGGCCACGTCTGGCATACTGTGTGCGCAGTTCTGAGCTTCAGTTCAAGACAGCAGGGAACTGCTGAAGAGAGTCCAGCGGAGGGCTCCAAAGATGATTGGGGTCTGGAGCATTTCCCTTATGAGGAAAGGCTGAGAGATCTGGGGCTGCTTTGCCTGGAGAAGACTGAGAGGGGATCTCATCAATGCTTATAAATAAAGGGCAGGTGTCAAGAGGATGGGGCCAGGCTCTCTTTGGTGGTGCCCAGTGACAGGGCGAGGGGCAATGGGCACAAACTGGAATACAGGAAGTTCCACCTGAACATGAGGAAAAACTTCTTTACTGTGAGGGTGACAGAGCTCTGGAACAGGCTGCCCAGAGAGGTTGTGGAGTTTCCTTCTCTGGAGACAGTCAAAACCCACCTGGATGCTTTCCTGTGCAACCTGCTGTAGGGGAACATGCATTAGCAGGGGGTTGGACTGGATGAGCTCCAGAGGTCACTTCCAACTCCTATGGTTCTGTGATTCTGTGTGTGAGTGAGTGAAGGGCTGTGTGGTGTTTAGCTGCCTGCCAGGTTAAACCACAACACAAGGCTATCTGAACAGCAACTGTTCTTCTCAACCTCTTGCTACTTTTCTCATGTAAGAAGGAATTCCTTCATGTCATCACCTACGGAGACATATTCTAAGTGTGTCTAGATGACACTCAAAGCCATTTACAGCTTGAGCATGTAAAGAAAAATATTGAGTAAAGTGCCTGCAATTTAAACAATTTGTCAAATGCTGGAATTAATAGTAGACTGAAATCTGAGGACTTCTATCCAGCATTTTTGTGAACACCACAGGCCACCTAGAGAATCAGACGAGAGACACCACAGACACAGAACACCATCCTGCCAGCCCCACCTCAGGTCCCTGCTTTGAACCAGATGACCTCTAGAGGTCCTCCCCAACCTAAATTATTCTGTATTTTAGGTAAATAAACATTTATCAGTGTTCAGCAACAGAAATTAATGCACAGATTCAAAGTTCTCAAGCTGTAGCGAAGTTGCAAAGTAGTGCTACTATGCAAAGAAATATCAGCTTGAACTCTCCAGTTTAGTTTTGGACAATATACATTTTAAACCGCATATACATAAGTAGCATAAAGAAATAGGGTACAGAATATGGCGTGGCTTGGCTTTGCTAAGTAGGACACATGCAAGATGGGAAACTGGGCAATTGCTACAGATGAGGTCATCTGCTGCAGACTAGGGTGGTAACCAAGTTTAGGCTTGCTTGCCAACCTGTCAGAATCCTAGGAAATTCAAATTATGCAGCACTTCAGATACCACAACTCCACAACTTTTTTTTCTTACCCAGAGCATTTCATGGTCAGTCCCTTCAAATTTATGTTCTTACTTTAACCCTGAACTTTAAGGCTCTTAAATTTAAATAACCTGCTTGGAAAGATACATTTCTAGCAATATAATTCCTAGAAAGTTCAAGAGTAAGTTCTCTCAACGCTAAGAAAAAAAATATCTAATATTTTTACTTGAAGAAACAATAAAAGAAGTCTAATTTAGTTCTCTAGAGAAAAAATTTCATATGTGCATATATAAAATACATATTCATATATACAATATAGATATACAGGTGCACACAGATAAAAACAAACAACCTATTAGGATCAGAAGAGCAAAACCCCTCTTTTACCATGATAGTCACAAAAACAATAATCACTTACAGCATATTTGCCAAATATGCTTTAATATTCATTAAAGCAACCTAAAAAATATATTTATTAACTGTGCAAGTAGCTATCAAAATCAGATGTCATTTCATTTGCCAACTATACTATAAAAGATGCTTGAAAGAAGGAAGAAAATATTTTTTCCAAACGTATTTAAGGCAACTTTTCTTTCAGAGACTTACTGAAGACTCTTCCAGACAGTGTTTTTCGTATCCACAGTGGCCAGATTGTGTAGGGAAAAAATCCCAGACAGTATCAGTGGCAGATGAACACAAAGTAAAGGCATGAAGAAAACACAAGCTTGAGACAAACTTAATCCTTCACCACTTGATTACTCTCTTGAGGTTCATTTCACAAATTTAGAAAACACAGGTGTATGAGTAGAGCAAGTCCTAGCTGGCCAGTAAATTCTCTCTAAATCAGATCAGTTTCTCTACCACTTACTGGACTAACAGCAAAACAATGTTCCCTTCTCTCATTATGTTCACATTAAGCTGGAATTTATAACCAAGAATGTTATCCCTGAATGTTACTTCTTGGCAAAGACACAAGCTAGGAATTTGTTTGGATAAAGCCATTTCTGGTCACCTGCCATTGGTGATACTTTACTCTCCAGCTACCTAATACATTTCTCACTCATTCTACAGGGGCACATAGAGAACTGCCATAAAACTATCATTAGTCACACATTTAGAGCAAAGGCGTTCTGTGACTGCCATAAATGGGTCTGATCGTACACACCACCACCAGAAAGGCTTCCTCCTATCCAAGTAACTTTTCAATGTGCTTGTTGCATTTACAACTTATAGATCTATTGCTTTAATCTTAAAAAACAAACACACAACCACACACAACACAGAATGAGATCCAGCTGCCTGCTGATGAAGCAGTGACAAAAGATGGTCAGTCTCTAGAAGGAAGATAAATGAACAAAGCACATGCTGTATTTGTATGCTTCCTGTACACGTAGAGATCACCTGCCACAAGTTAGGTCAATCTTGGCCTTCTCACCTGCTATTAAATAAATAATAAATGTGGTTCTGCATGAATTATTTATTAAGCACTTACACAGGGTGACTGATGTCATTAAGCTGACTGTTTCCATCCTGAAGTGCAGGACTGAAGGGTTCAAACCGTTTCCACCCATCTTCTGTTTTAACCCATCTCCACCCAGGGGATCTCCAGTCTTGGCCCAAAAAAGGCATGGTTTCTCTACAACGAGCAAGAAGATTGTGTGGTAGTTAACTATTAACAAAAGCTGTAAAATTTATTATGTCAGTTCTCTTCCTAACTTGGAAAAAAAACCTGTAACGATTATCTTGAGGAAATAAAGTTCTCTGTAGAACATCCTGTTAAACAGATCCAATGGTTTCCCAAATACATTTCAGATTCTCTAACCTCATTAATCTTTTCCTTCAGCATTTGTTTTAGGTACGCTCCATAGTTCTTTCAAGAATAAGGAAAAGAACCACTGCAGTCCAGGAAAACAACGATAACTGAGCAAGACTGACTGCGGCAGAGCAGATCACAGGGGATGCAAACAGATTACTGATTTTTGAGACCTGGCTAATAAATAGCTGTTCAAGTCTAATTAGCTCAAATCAATATTGCTCCCCTTATTTTTCTTCCACCTGTACGCATTCTAAATACTGAGATAGTGCTACACTATAGAGTGATGTTTCAGAAAAAAGAGAAAAAAACTCATTTTTCCAAATATTTTTTCAGTTGTTTTCTGAGGGTCACCTCCCTAGCTAGGCTATTAACTACAAACAACGTAACAAGGACTGCAACAGAACTTGAGTTGTGAACCTCTGAGGTTCCTACAAACAGATGCAAGTCAGCACAGGTATATCACACTACAGTGCTCTGTCACCCTTTCTCAAAAAGGAGAGTCACTTTTAACACATGAATGCTAAGAACTTGAAGAAAGCAGTTTTCTGCACTTCAGGGAACCTGAGCTTGCCAGCTTTCACCCTCTTCCTCCCGTTCATCACACATACGTTGTTCCTTATTTTAACTAGAGATTTTATGTGCAGGCTGCACAGGGCAAAATGCATTATTGTATTTGAAATATATGTTAATACATAACACCAACAGCTTCACTCATAATAACAATGTGTTTTCTAGCATTTCTTCAAGTTGAAAAGCTATTAGGCCAGACTAGTCAAACATCACCATGAATTTGTTTATCCATTTGCACTCCTGACCAGCACCTGAAGGATGAAAAAAAAAAAAAAGAACTCTGGAAATACAAGCCAACAGAGCCAGTCTTCTTTAATTAGAAGAAAACCAAGACAAAAACAGCCCACATGAAATGAAGCGTGCTGTCTAGCCCCCAGCACTGATAGAAGTCCCCTTGCGATTTGTAACTCAGCCTTCCCCTGACTCTGCCAGGAATCATTTCCAAAGCTCACCATATCCTTCCCTCTAGCCACCACAAACTCCATTCAGGCCTGTGTTTTTCCAGTCTTTTTAGTGATTACTATGAAATACAAACCATGACAACTGCTTTTCTCCCAGTTGTTTAGAATGCCTCTCATTTAGACTGAAATTAAGGCCTTTTTGTCATTACAATAGCTGCCTAAATGTGTGCCCATGGGTGCGTTTCAGAATAACAGAGTAAATTATTTCAGCTCCCGCTAAGATTAGCGAATTTTTTTTTATCTGAAAATATTTTAAAAAACCACTGAAAAAGACAAAGAAAACAGCAGAGGAACAAGCAGAAAATGTTAAACTATGTCTAGAGATACGGAGCTCGTGAGCTATTTCTAGTCAGCAGTTCTGATAATAAAGTTAAACTTTATTATAGGTGCACCTCATCATCCAAAGATGAACTTGAGAGAATTCAGAACCATAAGAGATCGTTATAGGCTGAAGAAGAAAAAAAGATGTATTTTTTTTTTTTAAGAATACTTGAAACGATAAGGAATTGTTAGGAAAAGTATATAAACAGAAGATATAGCTGCAGCAAGGTGAAATAACATGTTAGCCTGTAACAACACATATGTTAAAAGAATATATATATGAAGAAAAAGCTTCCTGAGAACACCTTAAGAAAGCATGGAATGCTTTCTTTGAGCAGATGGCAGTAACAGGAGTCCAAAGCCAATCACAATTTACAGAACAGGCTTGTTAGTATGCTTTGTAAGCCCCTGAGTTTTGGGAAGAAAGTGCTTTCAAGATACCATGCCACTGATACAAGTGCTATGTATACCTTCCTCCTGTGGAGCTGTACAGGCATTTAAGGTAACCTCCTTCAATACTCACATGCTCTAAACCACGTTACTTTCCAGACCATTTAAGCTGACCTGAAAACTGATGGCCTTTCTTTGGAAGGTTTCAACACAGAACAGAAGTTCTCTATCATCCCACTTGCAAATGATGACAAGAAGCATTTTCAAAATGGTGGCATCTGCAAGTAGACCCACAAAGACCACTGATGTCTGCTCCAGAAATCCCACGAAGCTGCACTTAAGATAAATCTCAAAGATACGTGCATGATTCTTCATGCCTGGTATGTTCAGCTTATCTTTCCAAGAGACAAAAATTAAAAAGCTATTAAAAAAATCAGATTACCTTAAATTAAACTTAAAAAATTGTGGAAGATTACAGAAAGTCAGCAACTCTGTGAGGCTGGTACATGTTGACCTAATTTTTTTCCCCAAAAAGAAACAGGTATTCTTAGTCCAAGACATAGTCTCACTATCACACAAACTAAGTACTTCTACATCATGGAGCACACCTTCAATACAGATAAAGAACTGTCTATTTCTTCAGACTTTCACTGTAACAGAAGATGAGCTCCCCTGAATTTGGATTTTAGGGAAAATGCAATGGACCACGTTCTTTAACACTCCAAAGAACTTCTGCTCTTGCCACTGAACAATTTGTCCATCTTCCCAAAACAACTCTTGTGGAGAAAACAATCCAAGGCTGCATAAAAGAAGTGAAGGAAGAGTTCCATCAAGTGTAACCTGGACTTATTGTCCTGGACATGGTGTTGTGATGGGATTGTAGGTCAGACTGACCACTGGACTTGATGATCCTGAAGGTCTTTTCCAACCTAGATGATTCTATTGTCATTATCTAACAACAGGGGCTTAACAAAAGTCATTGCTTGCAGTTAACTTGCACCTAAAGCCAAGAAAGAACAAGAGTTCTTCACTTGGCATCATACACCTTTTCTTCAGGTGGGGGGCAAAAAGGACTGAGGAGACAAGAGGCACCAGAGGGAAGCACAGAAGCATGTGCACATCAGGCTTAGTACAACTTAGTACAACAACAACTGCCCTAGCCACCCACCACTTGTAAGGGAGCTCTGCTTTCTGTGAGGCTGGTAACTCACCACAGAACTAAACACCACTACAAAGACATTCAGGATTCCCACAAGACATCCTACTGCTCTGCCACTGTACTGGAGAAAGTCTCTTTTGTGTGTTCCTGTCCCAAACCATTCTTGTTACTCAGCAAGAAGACAGGATGATCTTTGGTCCCTTCCAACCCAAGCCGTTCTATGATGGGATGAGTCAAGGTTCTTCCACTTCCTAGCAACCCAACAGCAGACCCACCTCTTCCCTTACAGGCCTTTTTGGCAGCTCAGCTTTCAGTAGAAAGTGCCCATTTGCACTTGCACTACGGGCAGATAGACAAGTTGTTGTTCCAGGAGCTAGCCCTATCAGCCTGCGTGACTCAGAGGTCAGTCTGATTAGACTTCATCCCCAGCCTGTGTTTCCTGACACCAAACCCAGCTCCTCCTCTGGCCCACCCCAATTCCAACTCTTATTTCCCCACACCACAACTCAAGCGCACCCAGGCCGTGCAGCTGCCACTTTCCAAGAGACACAGCCAAACACTCCTCCCTTCCCACCAGGCTTCCCACGGGAAGCTTCTCCCCTCCCGTACCCTGCCGCCACCCCGACCTTTGCTCGCCCCAACTCCCCCACCCTCCTGCAGCCCACCTACACCCCCACACCCCACTCACCCCTCAGCCTCCCCCA
>VXAV01009064.1:460341-486139 GCA_013399715.1 Alectura lathami | reverse complement strand
CAAAAACTGTTGAATGCTTTAAATTTTTTTTTTTTTTTTTTTTTTTCTTTGATTAGGAATCAGTTGGAAGGAGTGAGTTACATGCGCTGTACAATTCAAAGATAGATCTTCTAACTGCACAGGGAGGCTAACATGTATCAGGCAGGAAGGCAAGTAGTGTTTCCTAAGATAAGGTGGGTGTTTATCAGCCAAAAACAATGGTTGTGAATTCTTTTCTTTCTTAATTATTGTTGAAAGTCTACATCATATCAATTTCAATGATGGAATTAGAATTGAAGAAAGGGTCATGGAATTAGGAAAAAATGAGCTGGGCTTGTTTTATTTTATGGGACTGCTAAGTTTTCATCTGGACTTGGGAGGGAAAAAAAAAGTGAGAATTATGTATAAAAATCAGGAATGTTCTGTCTTATGCCACTGGCACAAGCCATTCCAGTGGCTGTCTGCGTACTAGGCTGGATGTGGTTTCAAAAACATTAAAATGGAAACCTTATATTGTCACAATGTACATATTCCCATGCCTTCATATTTTGTTTTCCATTAGATACAGGGTTGATGCTCGTTAGATCTGGTTGTTGATTGCTGGACAAGCTGCCATTCATGGCAGTCAGCATCACCTATTCATCCAGCTTACACAGTTCTGAAATCCTTTGTGTTCTCTGGGAAGATGCCATTTCCTTTGCCACCAAACTAGACCTGCTTTACTGCTTCTGTGATCTGGGCATGGGATTTGCTTCACGTTCATTTGAGTTTAGAGATCCTTCCAAGTTCAGTTTTTCTGTTTAAATTGTGTAGATGTGCTGGCAGTTTTTTGTGTCAGTCTGAAACATATATCTCATTTTTGTCAGTCTGCCCAGAAAGTATCTGCTTCTTGCAGTCCAAATTGCCACCAACATTTGGAATAAATTGTGGAAAAAAATCATTGTTACTTCTGCTTTTAAGGTCACTTGACAGGTAGGTTCATCAAACCAAAGCTTTCTGCAGGAATACTGCTGCCAGTTTTGGCAGTGCTAAGACTTCCTATTAAAAATTAAGACCCAAAGGACAGTAGCTGGTCGACCACATAGGAGAGAGTAAAATACAATTATGGAAAGCTGGGGTTCAAATTCCCACCCTGCTTGGTTCAAACCCTGGTCTCAGATACCTCAAATTACTGCTTCACGTTCTTGGAAATTCTATTCTTTCTAAGTATGCCGCATTGTGTTAGTAATTATCTGCTCATTAGATCTGCAGGTTGAGCCTAGCTCTCCTGTGCTGTCGGTCAGTGACATTTAATTATTTGTAATAATGCCAGGCAGAGCAGAAGTCCATCCCTGCAGCAACACAGCAGCTAGGACGCTGTCCTGTGTCAAAGGAGACATGGGTTCAGGTGGAGCCTAAATCAGCACTTTCAGGACCTTGGCCTGGGATCTCCCAGGTGAGTGTGACATGACTGGCAGATATACTTGCTGAAATGGCTTTGCTCTTTTTGCTTTATCCAAGGAAAGACATCATGCATGCATGGGAACTCCCATAATCTTTGAGCTTCTGTGCGAAGCAATGGAGATTCTTAAAGCACAAAAGTAGTGGGACTCATCCCACAGTGGTAAACCTCTTTTGTCAGAAAAGAGGCTTTACAATGGGAAAATGCTAGTGTCAAAATAACTCCTTAAGAACAGTAGCGCTCGCAAAGACTAAGATTTTTCCCTCAAGTCATTCCCAGGAAAAAAATTCGATGTGATATATAAGATATAAAAACTAACTTGTATCTGTAAAGGGGGAGTATAAAGAAACAATCCAGAATGCCTCCCAAGCTGAATAGTGAATAGCACCCTGGGTTGCTTTCTTGAACCTTCCCACAGTGCTTGGTGGAAGGGATATAATTCCTTTTCAAACTTCATAGCAATGTTCAATTGAACAGCATGCTGAGGGATTATTTATGAAAATCTTTAATTATGCGAACAGTTCTGTATTGCTCTCCTTTATCTCTTCAGTTCCCTTACAAACAGAAATTGCAAAACGTAATTCTAATTCTAAAGGAAATAGACTCAAAAGATCATGCAAAATTTCTAGAAAGACAAAGCTTGGAACCTGACTTTTACCAAACCTGATCTCTGTGAAAATAAGACTATCTTGTTTCCATCTCTTTTTCACTGCGCTGTGTATATGCTTTGTTAGCATTGCTATCTAAAAATCCAGCCAGTGCTTGAGTACTGATGTAGTTAAATATTGCTGCAACCTCTGGGGATGCTGCTCTACGTGGGCCATAGCCAGAGTTATTCAGAATAACATATCACTTGCCTTGGCAGACAGTTACTAAAGATACCAATATGAAATGATTGAAATTGTCTAGGCAATGTTTTTTAATTGTCTTTGTGATGACTGGGCTCTCCCACTCTCATAAATTGCATGGGAGAATGTGTTATGCAGGAAAGTGTGCCTGAGGTGAAACGTAAAGAAACAACTGCTGCTTCTTAATCTCTGGGACGACAGAAGTCTGCCCATCTCTCATTAAGCAATTTTGTATTTTGACCTTTGTATACTGAAACAAAAGATCTTTGGAAGTCTCTGAAATGAAAAATGTTAACTCCTTGAGTGCATCAGTGAAGTTGAAGGTGTGTAGTTCAAACAGATTAGAGTGCTTGGAAATGAAGAGGGGTAAGTATATGTCACAGCATACATTTGAAAATGTAATTATGTCACTGGACTGTGAACACATGCCAGATTTTCTCCCACTGTTTTCGCAACCTATATTACTATCTGTTTCTTTATAATTCCACATTAAAAATTGTGGTTTACTTGCGTTCCATATTGAGAGTTAAGACGTCCAGAGTGACCCAGATTAAAATGCTCACGTTATTGTGGCAGACTCTGAAATGAATGGCCAGTGTGGTTTGATCTGCGCAGGAGCACACTGGATCACTGCAATCCAGGCACAAGATTTTCATGTTTCACTCTTGCAGGAGAGAATGAGTCACAACCTGAGTCCAGCCATCCATAAAGGGCTGTCAGAAGTAAAGGCAAGTTTGGATGTCAATTAATTAAAATATAAAAAGGGAAAGCACTATGAAATTTCAATAGCCTAATGAAGTGAAAATTGGAGGATATGTGGCTCTGAATAAAATAATAGACAAAATTGTGAGGATTATTCTTTGTGCATAATTTTAAGTCTTTGAATCATGTGCATTTGGCTGGCTTAGCTTAGCTCAAAGGTGTGCCAGTCTTAGTCAAAAGTAGCCTGCCTGTTGTTATTATATTACAATGCATTTCTATATCATTAGAAACCCTTGGTGCATAAGATTCCCCAAAAGTCAAATAAACGAGTTTAGTATTTGAAGCACTAATTAAATGAAAGAGGATAAGTGGCATTTCTCAGAGCAACTTGGATTGAAAGAATCCTCTAGGTATGCAGTATGGTTTTAAGTCTTCATGGCTGTGGAATTTCAGTACTAAAGACATCACTCAACATTTTACAATATGAAATATTTATAGTAAGAAAAGTTTAAATATTTAATCAGAAAATTCTCATTGTAGTAGTTGTTCTTGCAGTTTTTAAAAATAGAGATACTTCTGTATAGTGTTGCATGACTGAAAATAAGGCACATCTTAGTGTGATAGTCTGGTGAATCAAGACATTTAGAAGCTCATGGTAGAAAAATGAAGGATGTGCCAGATGGTTTGCTGATGAAATTTAGGTAATCCATCCTTTTGCTCCTTTTGCTTTATACCCTTCGTGTGCTCCCTTGTTTTGCTCAGTTCTTTATACGACATCTTTCTCCATGTCTGTGCTAGTGCATCTTTATGCGGGCAGACGCAAGCTCCCTCAGCCTGCGCTCCAAGCTACCCGCAGGCTGTGTGAATGTGGTTAGCAGAGTCCTGGACCCAGGCTAAAACACCCTGCCTCTTTGAACACATTATTTCCTCAGGCTCAGGCTTTGCTAAGAGCAATCTCGCTCATTTGGTCAAGCACAAGCTTGCGTCTCTCTGAAAAAGACCATCTAGACATTTGTGCGACTGAGTCAGACGCTGTGACACTCTGATTTGAGGTTTCAGCTGCTGGATTTGCTTCCTTTTACCTAGTTTTATGTTGAATTATTCTGGGCTGACTTGCACTGAGTTTGCATGCACCATATAAACTCATTTAGTTCTGGCATTAAGTATCTGTACGCTTGTTATGACATACCTTTGCATTGAACAGGTTTTCTGGTCCTTTGCTGTTCCTAACTCTCGTAATGATTTTTATTTTCCTAAAGACACTGTTGGGAAATTACCCTATTTCTTGAGATATATTTAGAAGTGTTCCAAGAAGTTAACGTTCCATGTTAGCAGGATACACTAACAGTATTGCAAGATATTTTAACTGTAGCCTGAAGAATACTGTTAAAAGATCCTAGTTCTACCAGGGGTCTGTGTGTATTATTACCTCATCTGCAGTATATGAGTGCTTGCTACTTCAGTTGTGCTTAATTTCAGTGATATAACACATCAGCCTTTGAAAATACATTACCTTGGCTATGATCTACTTACAGATAAACTCAGTAGTCTTTCTTAACATGATTTTTTAACCACCATAATAAATGTTTCATCTTCCAATTAGCCCAAAGAGGTACTGTCTCCATGTTCATTGGAATCTTACTGCTGGAAAGAATGCCTCAATTTTAAAATGCAAAGCAAGTGTATTCTTGTTGTGATTTGCAGTAGAGTCATGGTGTAAATGTTTGAGATGGAACATATTATTAGGCTTTTTGTACACAGCACTGGAGAAATTGCCGGACTGATCTACAACAGGTATCTTTGTAATAAAATTTTGAAATAAGATAGCAACCGGTTGCAATGTCGGGTGCTAAGAAGTAATAATTCTGCAATATCTTCCAAATCTATGATCATTTACCGGGTGGGCCGTAGTAGCTGCAGGTTTCAAGGAATTGCGTGTGATGACAGTGGGGAAGCTTAAATGCTAAGGGGAAGATTGCGCAATGTAAATATACTAATAAGGAATCAAATTAGTAAAGTGTGCAGTGAATTTTTATTGACTGGTAACCTAGTGGTGTTGTTAAAATACATCTGAATCTGTGAAGATCTGTTATAGAAGATAGAGAAGAAGATCTATTCCAGAAGATGCACCTATTCCTTCTGGAAAGTGTTGATGGCTTAGTACAGGATCTTTAAAAAACAATACTGTCTTCAGAGTTCATGGTTAGATGCCAAAATCAATAACCTGAGTTTCTAGTGCTGGGGCAGGGTGGAGAGAATTGGAGGGGCTGACAGCATGTCTGTAACTGGAACCTTGAGGTGGTAAAGCGTTTTGAACTCCTGGCCATTTATTCAGGTAATTGTTTTGAAATTTCTAAGTGGTAGATCATGAACACTGAGGTTATTAATACGATCCTTGTCATGGTAGCATCTGGAAGTCTCCCAAATGCTGACGAATATATCTGTGGAGCATGGTCATTAGAAAATATGTATATATATCTCCAGTTTGCAGAAATATTGAGTATTGCTACATTCCCAAACATGCTGAAGACGGTAGAGAAATTAACTGTGATTTACCATAAATAAAAGAGAGAAAAAAAGTGTGACTAATCTGGGAACTGAACTGGTAATATTTGAGTTCTGGGGAAGAGGAGGACCTTCTCACTGTCCTCTTCAACATGTTTTGAACATTATTAAAGCATCCTGTAATCCTGTAGAAGACTCACCACTCTTATTTTCATCCGGAGATATCATATGGTACTTAAGATTGCTGATGTAAATTCTAATTAATGCAAATCACTTCACAAGTGTGGCACATTCATACCTAAACAGCTTTTATTTCACTGAGTACATAGCATTTAGTTCAGCTGTGGAAGATGCACGCTAATGTACCTGACATAATGTGAAAATAGCCGCATTTTGTGGAAGTGATAGAAGAATAATACATAAATAATAGTACTCAGGTGCCAGCAATAAAAGCCTTTTTTTTTTTTTTTTTAATTTTCTAGTGAAAAATAAAAACGAAATATTTTAGGCTACTGGAAATAGAGCCTAAAAATATCAAAAGTCCCCACAATTATTTTAGTTCTTCCCTTTTTCTTATCTTCTGTATACTTCTAGTTGGTAATTGGTATGTTAACCTCATTCAGAGGATTCCCTAGTTCCTATCCAAAAGAGGAAGCAAGGATTTAATCAGTCCTGCCCTCATTAAAATCCTTCTAATGCAATCTGTTCTCAGAAAGCTTAGCCTCAAATCTACCAAATGTATTTTAATTATGTTTCAGATGGATTGTGTCTGGAACTATGCTGTTGCTGAAGCAAATTAATCCATTACATCAACCAGTTCAAATTCTTTGTCTGTATGAGAATATTTACAAAAGATTCACAGGGCATGTAAATACACTTTTTGAACAATAGTTTTGTATACTTGGTCTTTTTTCTTTCTGTCTTTAGCCTACATATTGAATACACTTTAAAAAAAGAAGAAACAAACAAATAATCTATGCTTCAGTGATGTGTATTTTCATCTCACAGAAGTAGATATTTGCAATGATATTTACCACAGGTGCATTCAGTAGTGAAGCTGTATTAATTTATATAATTCTGTCTAGTATCTATATAATGAGTAATAGAATTGCCACGATTAGGCATTTACTACTGAAAGCATGCAATAAGTAGTAGAGTATGTTAAATAGAAAAAATTTCACCTAAAGCAAGCTATCCTCTAGAAGTTCTTTTTCCAGGGAAAATTGTCACTTCCTGTTTAATAAACAAACACTAAACTGTTGGGGAAGGCAGTGTTGACGGATTCATTAATCATTTTTTAAATCTTGCTAAATACAGTTTAAGTATGGTCTTCAAAGTACCTCTAATTACTTCAATTAGCTTTGAAGTGTATCCTTTCCCTCTGACTGTGCCTGTAATTCTGAACCCAAGAGGGCTGCCCAGCCTTCAGATCTCAGATATGTTCCTTCCCCATTTCAAAATAAAATCCACTGCCAGCCTTCATCTACCTCCTTGTTTTCATGAAAAAAAAATAAAAAAATAAAAAATTGAGGCCTTGTCACAACTTTTCCTTCTCCTCCCATCTGGACCACTTGGGTGAACGGGAAACTGGAAACCTGGTGGACCTGTTGGTGTTTGGTCAGTAAACAAGTGATGTTTAAACTATGGATATTTGTGAGGAATAATGGTAGCAAATAAATATTCCACATAGTTAGACCTAGATGTTAAAAGATAAGTATTTCATTAAAAACAGGCTCATGTTGAGAAGAATTGAATGTTGAATGGCTCATAGTTACGTTGCTCAGCACCTGAAAATCGGACCTATTCTTCTGGCACCTCAATATGTACCTAGGAGATCATCTCCAGGGTGTAAATCAGAATATGAGATTCCCGTGAAGGCAGAAATACCTGTCCTCATTTCATTATCTGCACTAATTTCTTTTCATCTTCAAGTTTTAGAGTAGGAAGGTGGTTTTTTGTTTGATTGTTTGTTTCTTTGCTAATTGAAAAAAAAAAAAAAGTCAAAGGAGGGTAAGAGACAGAGTAATGCATAGAGAAATGGTGAAAGGAGTAAATATTTCACTTGCTTTATTGTCTTTGCTGATGCTTTTCAACATCTCTCTTCTCTCATTGCTTCTTGTGAATTTGTGGGAGGGGGATGTTTTCAGACCACAGGGATGTGGTAGGAATTCCAGCAAGAAGTAGCAGAACCACCGAATATGTTGTTAAACTGTGTCTTGGAGGAGCAGCCACCTCATTCTGGCTGTGCTTATGTGGACAGATCCCAGTTCCTTAGTTAATTAGGGAGTGCTGAACTTTGGAATGGAAGAGAGCATTTCCCCTGGATGTGGCTCTGTTAGGAGCTCTAGGTCTGCCAGGGCCCTGCAAATAGGATGGAAAGTTTGGCAAACTATGGTATTTAAATGCAGTTTGGCCTGTGCTCCTTGCATCTTGGTGCAATGGCATGGCACAGGCAGACAGCTGAGCTGCAGAAACAGTTGGTACCTTGCTGCTCTGTTTTTTTTTGTTTTGTTTTGTTTTTCTTCTCATTTCCCCAATATTATTATCCCACCTAAGAGTTTCTGTTGATGGGCTGGCCAATAATAATTTGGTTTTCCATAGATTTTATATTCCTATGACTTGTGAATTTTGACTTTCATTTACTAGCTCAGACCCCGTTTTTGGAGTTGGTTCTTCTGAGAATTCCCAGGAATGTTGCTGTCCCAGGGTGTCTTGCAGAACTGGCAACCTCAGTCAGTTCTTCAGCAAATACAGATCATAATCAATTCCACATTGGCTACCCATGTACTTGGCAGACTAGGTACTCTAGGACATTTTCTTCGCACCTGGTTTAACCTACCTGCAGCATATTGGAAGTCAAATAAGCTGGTTATTTCTCTGATTATCTATTAGCAATATTTTTGAACTGGACTTAGGTATTCTCTTTTTTGAAAAGTACCATCCTTAGAAGAACAAATGTGATAACTGCTCCCATCAGGAGTATCATTTCTCTTACTAGATTAAAGGTAAAAGGCATTAAAGGCATTAAATGTAAATGTTGTTTATTTCGTACCATTTATGTCACATGCAACCTTTAGATTGCTAAACTAGGGATGAGTTCAATGTCTGTCCTGAAAATATGGATTGATGATGTATAAATCATTAATTCTTTCTTATGTGCATCTTTTTTAAACATATGAACTTTACTAGCTCTTTCTGGGCTATATACCTTTCCTCTGCTTTATACGTCTTGGCTCTGATTTACAGGTAGAACTTTTTTCCACTGAGCATCAACATTGCCCTCAGTGGTGCTGCCTTACATTGCAGTATGTTGCAGCAATGTTTACAGGAATGTGTTGAAGTAAATTGCAATTAATTAGAAGTTAGTGAAATTGTTTGGGCATATATTCTCCTTAGCAATTCAAATACCCTTTAAGCTCTCCATTTCTATGAAAAACACTAGAGAAGGTTCATGAGGACCATGTATTGTGCTTGTCTGTATATTATCAAACTTCATTTTTCTTTTATTTAAAATGTTTTGCCTGCAGGCTACTGAGTATGTTTGTTGACCTGTTTTCTCAGCTGATCGTATGAAAATTGATCTAATATGTTCTCAAAGCTGAGACAAAAAAGAATAAATAAATTCACAGTAAAATATTTCTTAATCACCTGAGGAATCTGAACATCTGTAAGTCTATGGGTCAGGATGCATCACCTGACGAGATGCATCCCAGAGTCTCAAGGGAATTGGCTGACGTAGTTGCCAAGCCACTCTCTATGATATTTGAAAAGTCATGGCAGCCAGGTGAAGTCCCTGGTGACTGGAAGAAGGGCAATGTCGCACTCATTTTAGGTAGGGTAGGAAGGATGAGTCAGGGAACTACCTGTCAGCCTCACCTCTGTGCCAGGGAAGATCATGGAACAGATCCTCCTGGAAGCTGTGCTAAGGCACATGGAAGACAGGGAGGGGATGCGAGACAACCAGCATGGCTCCACCAAGGGCAAGTCCTGCCTCACCAACCTAGTGGCCTCCAATGATGGCAAAACCGCATTGGCGGACGAGGGAAGAGCCACTGATGTCATTTGTCTGGACTTGAGTAACGTGTTTGACACGGTCCCCCATAACATCCTTCTCTCTAAACTGGAAAGATATGGATTCGATGGGTGGGCTCCTTGATGGATGAGGAACTGGTTGCTAGACCACATCCAGAGAGTGGGGGTCAATGGCTCAATGTCCAGATGGACATCAGTGACGGGTGGAGTCCCTCAGGGATCTGTTCTGGGGCCAATACTGTTCAATATCTTCACCAATGACATCGACATCAGGATCGAGTGCACCTCCAGCAAGCTGCTGATGACACCAAGCTGAGTGGTACAGTCGATACAATAGAAGGAAGGGATGCCATCCAGAGAGACCTGGACAGGCTGGAGCAGTGGGCCCAGGGGAACCTCATAAGCTTCAACAAAGCAAAATGCAAGATCTTGTACCTGAGTCACAGCAACCCCTGCTACCTGTACAAGCTGGGAGATGAAAGGATTTGAGTGCAGCTCTGCCGAAAGGGACTTGGGGGTACTGGTGAATGACAAGCTGGACATGAGTCAGCAGCGTGCCCTCGCAGCCCAGAAAGCCAACCGCATCCTGGGCTGCATCCAAAGAAGCGTGACCAGCAGGGCAAGGGAGGTGATCCTGCCCCTCTGCTCCCTGCTGGTGAGACCCCACCTGGAGTGCTGTGTCCAGATGGGGATCCCTCAGTACAGGAGGGACATGGAGCTGTTGGAGTGTGTCCAGAGGAGGGCCACAAAAATGATCCGAGGGGTGGAACACCTCCCTGTGAGGACAGACAGAGAGCTGGGGCTGTTCAGCCTGGAGAAGAGAAGGCTCTGGGGAGACCTGATAGCAGCCTTTCAGTATCTAAAGGGGGGCCATGAGAAAGAAGGGGACAGATTCTTTAGCATGGTCTGCTGTGATAGGACATGGGGAAGTGGTTTCAAATTGAGGGAGGGGAGATTTAGCTTGGATATAAAGAAAGTTTTTTACACTAAGGGAGTTGAAGCACTGGAACAGGCTACCCGAAAGAGGTGGTGGATGCCCTGTGCCTGGAGACCTTCAAGGTCAGGCTGGACAGGGCTCTGGGCAACCTGATCCAGCTGTAGGTGTCCCTGTGCACTGCAGGGGAGTTGGACTAGATGGCTTCTAAAGGTCTCTTCCAACTCAAAAAAATACTGTGATTCTATGATTTTTAAATTCAGAAAACTTTCAATGGAGGCTCCAAATCAAGGTTTACTTAGCTGCCGTGAAAACATTTATCTAGTCACATCTTCAGACTAAACTGATGTCTACAAATACAGGATGCACTTGTAACTATAATCAAGTCTTGAAAATCTATTTTTTTCTAAAAGAAACATGTTCTATTATATTGGGTTTATGTGGCAAGGTTTTAATTGGAAGCGGGGCTGGAGGGGTGCGCTCTGTGAGCAGAGCCCAGCAGCTGCTCCATGTCAGATCAAAGGCAGCTCCAGTTGCTCCATGGACAACACGTGGAATAGATCTCCATGTGCAGCCCATGGAGGAGTCCATGTTGCAGCAGGTGGATGTTTCTGCTTGATTTTGTAAAGGAAAGTGCGAATGCTTTTGTTAAATCTGGGAGTCAAAGGAAAAAAGAGACAGTTGGAAGGCTGAAAGACATTCAAGCCCATAAAACTTTTTGAGAAAGAAGCACCTTACAGATTTGCCATTTTAAAGTTAATTTCATATTTTGGAGCACAGAGCTGTGATACATTGAGGGAAAAAAAAAGACTTACAGAGAAGCCAGTGAATAGTCTAAATTTGTTTTGAAGAAGGTAAAACAGTTCTGCAGTTCAGTATAGTAGAACTGCTGATATAATTGGTGTATACATGTTTTGCACTGCTTTCCTTTAAAAGTGTACTTCTGTCATTTCAGCATAAACACAGAAGAAGTCTTCAGTAACTGAGACCAGTAATTAGGTGGAAAGTTCACCATCTAAAATGAAATTATTTCCAGAAATTTTCCCAGATAAGCAGTTCCCAGCTTTCCCAGTTATACATGATTTTAATCCTAACAAATGTATATTCATTGGAAAGATTCACTGGTGTGACCTGGATCTCCAAGGTTAGCCCCTATTTTTTGAAGTATTATGTGCAAATCCTTGGGATCTGTGAATGTTTGTGGGTTCTTCAAAGTCTCTAAAAGATTTTTTTTTTTTTTTAAATAAAAGTAACATATACAAAGTAATATGATATACTAATTGCTTTCCCATTTCTCTGATGTGTGACCTGATTCTCATCTGTGTACTTCTATTGTTGTATGTCAAAGTTAAATGTAAGATTAATTACTGATACGCTGTCATTGGCAATCATTTTATCATTGGTAGCTATTAGCATCAAGAACGGTATGGATATAAGGCAAGTGTTTTCTCGGTGTTTCTAGATGCTGAAGTGCTAGTGATGGTATTTGCAGTGTTTCTGTTGATTTTTTTTTTTTTTTTACTATGTTTACAGAACTAGATATAAGCATTGAAGGTATTGAAGGTTCTCAATGGAATTAAATATTAAAGCACCCTGAAGCTACTTTTAGTGCTGCAAAATGAGAAAATGGAGATAAGAAAGAAAAAACATGCTCGGCATGTAAATTTATGTTTCTGTGTAAGAGGATATGTAATATGTAATAGGTGCTACACCAATGGAAACAGGAAAACGTCCAACTCAGCAGGTTATCATTGACTATTGTTTTCTAGATTTCTGAAGATTTCTTGAATGGGATTTGGGTGGTTAACAGCAGTAAGCCATACTGCATTTGTCATTTGTTTGGAACAGACTCTGTCTGCTGTATTCTCATATATAGGCATGGAACCAGACTCAGCGGGAACTTCTGCCTGCTTTTCGTATGTGATCTGGACAAAGAATTTATTAACTTCTTATCTCTGGTCTCTTACTGAGCCAGTGGTTTGATTGTTGAACTCTAAAAGCTTTGATGACAAGCCCAGATATTTCAAATGACAGATCTGAGTAACCATGAAGAAGCATTTTTCTCAAGATGTCATACTCCTGACTTTCCCCTTGCAATGTGTAAGAATTATATTCCCTCTCTGATTTTCTGAGAGTGTTGAAGAGCTTCAGTACTGCTTTTCCTACATACACACCTTCTGAGAAAGTTTGTGTTGATCAGAATCAGAGGAAAGCTCTGGACATAATTTCCCAACCTGTGCCAGATTTGTCAACCTTTTGTCTTGCCTTCTCATGCAGTTCTCTTGGTGTCTCTTGTACTGGGCCCTCAGTTGGCTGATCATGCTACTTTCAGCTTATTCTGAGTGAGCATTTGTCTTTGCTATCTTGCACATGTTTCTGCCCTGAGCTTTTTCTTTCTGCCTTAATTCAGGCAGAAATCGACAAGGATCCAAATAATCAAAATGTGTAAGGTTCTCTCTGTGAATATTGTTATTTTAATAACCATTACAATCTGCTTTCTTCTAGCTTCTTTTCTTGTTTGTAACTCATATTCTTGTTTTAATTTGAATGACAATTTTCAAAATAAAAGTGGAGCTTTATTTTTAAATATAGTAACTCACAAAAAAAAAAGGTATGTGATTATTTGACCAAGCAGTTGACACTGAATAATGAGAGTTTGGTGTCAAAACTCAGTACTTGTACAACAGTTGAACTTTCTATTGGCTAGAACTGGGAAGGATATTTTTAAGGAAAAAATAATGTAAGAATAAATCATGAAAGGGAAGGAAAATGAATATTGTGTGGAGCTGCTAATACAGTTTATACCTATGAACTGATTTTCAAAACAAGTGGATAGATTCTGAGCTCACTTAGGTTTTAGTCATTCCAGATGCTTATTTCTGAGATAGTTATTTAAGGAAATAATTATGAGTATAGAATTTTGCCTTTACACTTTTAGATCTTGCCTGTAGCTCTTTTAATGCTCATACATTTGTTGTTGTTACCTTTGTTAGTATTCTTAAATATTGAAATAAAATCAAGTAAACTGAAAGACGAATATCCAACTGGGTACAGCAGCAAAGAACACTATTATGAATGTGAGTATCTTAATTACTACTTTTATTTTACATTGGTCTTCAAAATGAACAAACCATTCAAATAGACCAAGCAGTATTGATGATGGTTTCTGTTGACTAAAACAGTAAAACTACTGCTTTTCCATCCGTGAGAAGGCAGTCTCGTGTTTCCTCTCAATCGGCATCATCTCCATTGGACAGAACCTGATCTAAGATCCTCAGTTTCTCAGTCTTGCTCCAATGAGAATAAGAATTTGATTCCTAACTTCTGAGATGGATGAGTGTGATAGCCATCCTGAAACCTAAAGTTTCCTGGAGGCCTTTTATATTCTGTCCTGGCAAAACTACTTCCCCATCCTGCCCTTTACCTTCTCGATCTTTGTTAGAAAAGAAGTGATAAAACCTGTTAGAGTCTTACCTGATGTCTGGTGAGCAGTGGAAAATAGAGAGAAATTTTGATTTCAGGCACACTCAGCGCACCTGAACACAATTCTGTTCTGTCTGTGAGTGTTAAATTTCAAACTTCCACTGGCTGAGTGAGAGATAACTGGATTCAATCTCCTGTAAGTGGTTTCTGGAAGGTAGCTTTGTCTTTGACTTCTAACATTAGCAAAAAGAGCGGAAGGGCATATTATTAGCCAACAGCTTTTATGGCAACAAAAAGTAACATTACTCTGATGAAATAGCAGATTCGCCATTGTAGTTGGTATTACGATATTTTTTGTCTGGCAAAGGGCAACTTTTGACAGTGTTATGTATTCATTTTATAACAGACAAATGTCAAAGGACTTAGCAAAATTCTCACTTTCCTCAGTAATTATCCCACAGGATCATAGTCATATTATCACTTTGTAGTAAGATATAGGTAAATACGGTATAGTGCCTTTAAAAAGAATACAGCTGTTCTGCATTCTTGAATATAAATATTAACCTCTAAATTCTGGACATACATTTCAGCTACCTTTTGGTCTTGTTTTATGCTTATTCGCTTGTGCTCCATGATAGTAGATACTGAATTACCATAAAGAAATCAGTGTTTTTCTGAGCAATAAACAAGTGGAGATTTCACACAGAAACTCGCAGAACCCTGTACTCTAGTGTGGTTAATGCATGGACCTACAAATCTAGCGTTTCCTTACCCATGCAGCTATTAATGTGAAGAAGAAATTAACACGGCCCTATCCGTCAGTGCCAACCACATGTGTGATGTGGTGCCTTGTGACACTGAGTCACTTAAGCTTGCAGGTAACCTGGATAGGGAAAGGCATTAAAAATGTAGGCACCTTTTCTCTTCATAGTTCACGTTGCTGCAATGTGTAATTTCAGGATAACACATCAAGATACGCGCTGAGTATTTTGCTGCTGACTGTACTTTGCCTGTCCCTGTTACTATGGCCTTTGCAACTGCGGTGGGTTGACCAAGGCCAGCAGACACAGCGGGCCCAGCCCTGCCGGGTAGTGAGGCCTGGAGCTGGCTGTTTGCGGCACGGGACAACCAGGCCTCTCTGCACAGAGCAGCCCCGCAGCCTGGGCACCTGCACCTCATTCAGCACCTTGTTCTTTATTTGCTATGAAAAGAAAATATTTTGCTTCTTTGATGTCTTCTGAAGCCCGTTAGGTATTGGAAGTCACCTTTGAAAGCTGATGTTACAGAGTGTGGAAGCTGTGATGAACTGTAGTGTTTTGGCATTGGAATGGATGAGTATGAACATTAAGGCGTTTAATGAAGCAGATCTGTTTCCAGAAGGTGTTCCTCAATTTTCTCATTTTCATCATGCCCTATCTGCCATTTCTGTCTTTGCTTTCTGAGTTCCCTTTTAAATGAGAAGTCTGTGGATTGATCTGAGTTCCCGGCGTTCTTTGATGTATGTCCTTGTCCTTAACCCCATCCTTCATCTCTAAGTCAGGATGGCATGAATTAATACTCCTAGAGTTAGGTTTGGAATCTTGATTTATAAAAAAATATATATTCCCTCAAAAGCTTGTTTAATTATATTTTATGTACTATTTTAATTCAAGTGTTTGAAATATTTGTCGGCCCTATTCACAGGATTTTTTTTTATAATGAAAAGTCCATGTAAAGCAATTTCTGATATAACTTGAAAAATATTTTCTACAAAAATTCTCTATTCTCTTGTAATTTTTTAATTCATCTATTGCTAATATTAAATTAGATGAGTATTT
This sequence comes from Alectura lathami, assembly GCA_013399715.1. Lineage (NCBI taxonomy): Eukaryota > Metazoa > Chordata > Aves > Galliformes > Megapodiidae > Alectura > Alectura lathami. The sequence goes on along the minus strand of VXAV01009064.1, from coordinate 470,458 downwards.
CAGGAAGTAATAATTTGACAGACTTAATCCAGAGCTCTGGATCTAAATTCAGAATTTTGTGGTAGTTCAAGATATAATTAGATAATCTTTCTCTCATATGTCTTTAGTCTGATTTATTTTCAGTTAGACAATGAGTGAAGAAAATAGTCATTTTGGCTTCAGTAGAAAAATATGAATGTATACAATTCTTCATGGTCCTAGTACAGATTGTCAGGTTCTCATATTGAGAATAGACTATATTTTTCTCTTGATTGCCTGCCACAAACTTCAATTGAAAACTGTCATACTTACCCTCTGTGTCTGAAGTAAGCAAGCCTTCCCATGCATCAAATGTACTTTATGCTGTGCCAACTGTAGACATTTCCTTGCTTCACTTTCTGCACAGATCACCTGTTGATCTGTTTTTCATGTCTCATGTGCCTGAAAGGGAGTACATAATCTTATGTGCCATAGCATGTTTACTTGGCTTGAAATACATCCGGTAATCTTGTTATTTTTTATTGGCCTTCTGACTCTGGCCTGTGCTTCTATCCTACTAGTACCCTCTAGCTTCTTAAACTGTTGAAGTTTCAGCATTGATGTTTATTAGCTATGGCATGATATCTGATTTAATTCTGTTGACTTCACCTTATTTTGTGTGAGACCAGAGGTGAAGCTTGAGTAGAAGAATAGGACCTGATTCTTCTTTTCTCTAGCACTACTGTGGTAAATAGGAATCATTTCAATTATAAGGAAAATCTAAGATGTGTGAAGTAAGTGACATACGGCAATTTTTCATATAAAGCAGTGTTATGACTAACACTCAGTTTGAAAGAAAATACAAAAAGGAAAAACAGCCTCTTTTTGTTTTTGTTTGTTTCTTTTTTTTTTTTTTTTTCCCTCTTTCAAGGTGCTGGTAACATGGAAGGTTGTATAGACTGCTTGTTTCACTATCTTCCTCACACAGCTACTAAACCTTCCCCTACCAAGACAAGCCAACACCAAAGGAAAAGAAACAGCCAATGATTATAAAACAAAGTAGGGTGTTGATGCGTTCTGTATTTGAGATGATGATGTCCAAAGGTCACTTCAGTAGTGTGAAGAATGTCAGCTGTTTGATGGTATTTTGAAAATCAGAGCTTTGGCGTTGCCATGAAAATTGAAGCTTCCTTTCTTTCAGCCTACAGCACTTGAACGATCATAATTCTTGTGCTGACATGATAGAAAATAATTTTCATTTCCCTGTATTTTCTTTTTTTTTCTCCTCTATGCATGTGTAGCCTTAGGACTCTCAGGATGTGAAAGAAAATGGTCTTTACTGAGGTAATATGCATATTTGTAATAAGCTCATATGTACTGATTGAACTTTGATCTGTATTTTTCTCCAATATATAAAAAAAAAAATACATGGAAGTCGGTTTTATTATTATTATTTTTTAATTCTGAGAAAGATGATAATCTAGTTGTATAGACCATTACAAATACATGGCATTAAAAAGGTTACTAAATGTTTCTGCCATCAGTTAGGAAAAATCTCCAAGATGAAAACCAAAACTTTCTATTGAAATACTTTCAAATACCAACATGCCAATTTCTGTTTAAATATATGTTATCTATTTCTAACCACCTGTTGAGAGTGTTGTGTTGAACACCCATTTCTGGCCTTGTACACATTTGCTTTCTTTCTTTTTCCTTTTTCCTTTTTTTTTTTAATTTTTTGTGTCTGTTTGTTCCTCACTGGAACACCAGCTTGTGCCTGTGAAAGTGTGAAATGGTTTCTGTTCTAACTGTATTCATTCTCCATGACCGTCTTGACACTCACTGTTGNACACTGATTAGTATAAATTAAATATGATGGTAATCAACCTCTGCATTTAGCATGTGATATGGAAATCTGTGATTTCCATTGATTGCAGTGAAATTATACATATGCTATTTACGCAATAGGCGAATAATGCAAAAATACTTTTTACCATTTTTATTAGTATATTTTGCAATTAGAAGGTATCCTTAATCCTAAGAGGGTATAGAGTAGTTCACAAATTATGACTCTAGTGTGACAACAGCTCTTAAATGCACGCTTAACATAGAAATAGTTGCACTGCCATCAGTGTAATTATGCCCAAAAAATTGTGCTGGATTTTGGAATGTCAATACCAGCAGTGTGCGTTAGTGTTAGATATCTTGGGTTTACCTGTAATCCTGCTGATGCGTGGCTCCCATCAGGGGTGCTGCATGTAATTTGCAGACTACCCAAAGACACTCTCCTTACAAACTTCTTTCTCTAAGATTGAGGATTGTTCAGCAGTAGTTTTCGCTAGTTTTTCATCAGTTGTGTTTCCTCATGTTAAACCCAGGAATCAGCTTCATGGTTGGCTTCACCAAGTTCTTGTCATGAGGTTAATAAGGCAACAGTTATTTACATTTACAAAATATTTATTTTGTTTAAAAAAAAAAAAAAAAGAATATGGAAAAGTGTTACTATGGTATTGTTCATTCCTAGAGGAATTATGTACATTTACAAAAAGTCAAGTAATTTTGCCACATTGATGGCTCTCATAAGTGCTATTTTTTTTTTTTTGAGGGATTTTAGTTGCAAATTTGTCACTGTAATTCAGTTATAAGTGCTGATATAAGAGCTTCTGCACTAATGCATGTTTTTCGTTTCTTTCAAAATACGTTTTCACCTTACATGTAATAATAATTGTTAACTCAGCAGGTGGACTACTCTAAAGTCTAAAACAAGTGTATCTTTAAATAAAGCTAAGAGAATTCTAAGAGCAACAAGACAAGTGAAGCTGTGCATTAGCTGTAGGAAAACTTGAAGGAATGTCACAATACACAGTTGCTGCAACCACTTAGAAAACCCTCTAGACAGATGAAGGACTAGGAAAATGAGTAGAAATTGAGGGAAAGTAGAAAAATAAGATATTAAAACCAAAGAAGAGCCCTTGTTAAAAATAAAATCTACAAAATGTAATACTAACAACTTGAAGATGCATAGTGCTTTCTAGCTCCCCTATTCTGAAGTACCTTGAAAGCTACTGGTGACACTGATAAAAAACTTGCACATAAGAAAAGGGCAGATTTGTAAGAAACAAGTAGGTAGAAAAGACAAATATTTCTCTACAAAAACTGAAAACTGAGCGAAGTATCAGAGCCGTTTCCCTTATCTGAGCTCCAGAGAGTCCAAAAAGTTTGAGTTTGGAGATTGACACACAGTGGAAGAATTTCTACTCAAATATTATAGATTGTAAAAGCATAAAGCATTAAATATTCTCTATTTTGTACTATTGTGACATGGAAGCTTGAAATCAAATTATGTAAAAATGAGGAAATGGAATTAAACTGAACATTTTTTTTTTTCCTGAAATTAGTGTTAATTCATTTGACTTTGATATAAGCTTCATTTTAATTTTGAATGTTAAGAACATTAAAATTTAAATACGTATATGTACTTGTAAGAAAAAAAAAATTAGAAGCTCAAGAGAAGTCATTAGACTAATGAAAATGATCTGGAGCAGATCAAATCTTGTTTTTATATACTCTTTTGACACTTTTCTTAGTGACATTATTGTGAAGGAACTTTTAGAAATCTCTTTGGAAAAGAGTGATGGAGTCACCTCTCAGCTTTTTGCACATTGTACCTGTCATCTATATATTTGAAAAATCAGCAGGACAGAGCAGAGATGTGCCCTTCTCTAAAGGACAGCTTTTTTTTAGTAATTGTGGTAGTTTAACTCACAATAGCTCCCAACAGCCCAAGAGCTGGCTCCCCCCCCTCCAGGCCGTAGCCTTTTTTTTGTTGTTGTTTGTATGTTTGTTTTTATATGCTTGTGTTGGTAAAGCCATGTGTCATTAAACTATGGTTAAATCTAGCACTAGTATCTGAAGTTGAGAATTCAGATACTGGACAGGTTTGTTAATTGAAGACACTTGAAAACCCCCTGGGGTTGATATGAGAGGAATTTCTGAAGACTTCTATTCATTAGTTTTCTTTTAGTTAACAGAACTAAAATAGTAATTGCTTTTGGATGGAATCGTAAGTTGTTTCATGTGTGCTTTTGCAAAGTTAAGATCCTTTCAGCTCTCAGAAAAGCTATGGCTAGTGCTGATGTTGTGAGATTCTGGCAATCAGAGTTAGAAGAACTGTTTTTTTTTTGTTTGTTTGTTTGTTTGTTTTGTTTTTTTAATTTTGTGTCATGACAGTGCCTCAGATTTCGGATGAGTGCCAGTATGAGAAGGAGAAATAGTTGACTTTTTGCTTTTACTATCTAGAAAAAGCAAGAGGTATGATTGAAATTTTGGCTTAATGTAAAGAACTTGGATATATTTTTAGGTTGGTTAGGTTTCAGGAACAAAGGACTGAAAAAATTCAGCTTATTGTGGGTTTGGTAGTGTCTTGGGTAATAACACAAATGACAAAAAAACGGCTTCTCATTTTGGTGATATTGTGGTTCATTGCCATTTTGTTAAGCCTGATAGGGATATGAGAAGGAAAGGCTGAAAATAGTCGTGTGCTCATCATATAGGATAAAGATGGGTGTAAAAACGGATTTGGTAACTTCATATTCATCTTGATGCAGAAGTACGGGCAATGGACTCCAATTAAACGCAGAATTATGGTTACCATCAGAGCATGGGAAATCAGTGCCCAAGGTGGCCTCTTCATTGTAGGACTGTCCAAAGCATTGGGTCCTAGTTCTTATGTAAGAGGAGTGTCTTGTATTTTTTTTTTTTCATGAAAGTGGGAGTCACTGAACAAATGGTAGTAAGAAACAGCTGGATCAGGGCTGGAGATGAGGAAGCTGAACATCTAGGAGCTCAGTTTATTGAGCAAGGTCAGGAGGAATGTAGAAAACACTCGTTCAGTGCAGTGAAGATTTGGGCTGGAAAACTTCAGTTAAAGCTACAGTTAGAGCTAAGGCTCTAAATATCAGGTGTTTATGGACTGAGTGAATATTTCACACAAGAGTGATGTTAAACTAAGCTCATGTGTAATAAGAAACACGTCCTTGTTAATTTTTCTTCTTGAAGCCAGCATCTCCATGAGGGGAGACACATCTTTAAAAACCTACTAATTTTTCATCAGAAGGATAAATAGTGCCTAAACACTGATAAAAAGATAAATAACTTGAGCAGGTTGTTTAATCCAGTGGTGCAACTGAAAATGGGTTTGCTTCTGCCCTGAGACAGCTTTAAGCCTAGCCCTCGGATACACCCCTGAGGAGACTTACAGGGAAGTAGCTATTTCAGCTCACCCCTGAATGACAGTATTGTGCAGAGGCTCCAGATATACCTTAAAACAGTGAACTCGATGTCTTGCAGCTGTGTCACTTATTGTCACTGTACATATGTTAGCATTTACCAGCAAATAGATGCCAGAAAAGTGAATGAGTGGAGAAAGGGCTGACACTGCCTGTCTATGTAATTAGCAAAGGTGATGGAAACGAGAGTGAAAGTGTAAGCTGAAGTTCATGCTTTAAGGCTGGTATACTTGGAAAGGGTCCCCAGTGCCTGAAGTTGTTCTTTGGAGTGCCTTAGTAGCAAATGCTGTGGGACATTTTTCCCATTCAAAAATGAAAAATGTCACTGTAGTTGCCAGACCTTTGATCACTCTTCACTGTGATCATTTCTGGGCTTGCAGAGCTCCTACACAGATGGTAAAATAGGCTGATGTAATATGTCTCCAAAATGACAGCATTTCTCATGCAAGAGAGAAGCACGGTGTACCTCTGTGAGGAATGTCTGTGTTGCTGTTGCTAGCATGAGGTTACAGGTAGAGAATTGGACCCCTTTTTCTCCTCACCTCTTGGGAGTTAGTGTGTGTATAGGAGGGGAAGACTAAACCGGGCATTATATGAAGGGCTATGATTTAAATAGAGACGTTGTAAGTTACAAGCATGACATCTGCCTTTCTTGGCAAGAGAACTGAGAACCTGGAATGAGAATGTTTTGGAACTATGGGGATTCATTTCAGAACAAGGTCAGAAACATAAAAGCAAATTACATGGGCCAGTCTGAACATTATTTTTCATTAAAAATCAGTAGCCATGCTCACTGTTAGATGCATTATTATCACCATATGTTAGGACTAAAGAAAAACAAAATGCATTTGGAAGTTGCCATTGATCTTTAATGAGTGTGCTGTCTGTGATTTAATGAAGCATACAGCTTGTCCAGTTGATGAAGTGGAAGGGATTTTCACTGGGGGTATGTTGACATGGCAAATGCTTGGTACGTTTATTGTCATTTTCAAAGTATGGTTTGCTGCAGCATTGAAGGTGCTTTGACTTCTGTAACACAGCAACGTGGCAACTGGAACTTGTAAAGAATTCTCAGTGAAAGGAAAAATTGACTAGTTATGGCTGCATTACTGGTTTTGATAATTTTAAACCAAATTTAGTTTATATGAGAATGAGGTTATCACTGTTCATTTTCTGTGTAATAAAATGGTAACATTTCTTCGTGATATAAGTGTTTAAAAACTGTTTCTTTTGGAATGAGGGGTACCAAAATGCACAGTCAGTCAGATATTTCAGTTTCATCAAGTTTCTGAAGATTAATCAAGTGTCTGAATAACTTAATTCCATGTAATTCTGGTAATTCAACTTCCATGTTTTCTGGAATTCCAAAATTCGCGCAGATTTCTCCTTGAATGATCAAGCACATGGAAGAAGTCTAAGGTGAAGGGAGAAGCAAATGCAATTGTTTACCCAAATATTTATAGCATGAAATCACTAGCATAATGGATAGTTTCGATGACCAGCTTGGTCGCTTCTGTTCCTTGTCCCACATGCAAGGGTGGGAGAGATGTGACTGGCCATCAGTACCAGCAGTGTCAATACTTAGCTTAAGTAAGGATGAGAAAATACTGAAATAATGTCAGGAAAAAAAAAAAAAAATAGAGGAAGAGGAGTAGGGGAATTTTTATACTGTGTTTGAGGATTTGCCTGACTATCATTGATGGCAGCCGAGATGGTGGGTAATGCAAAACTCTGCCTCTGCCCTTAACAGGCATCTTATGCATGCCAAAGGTGCCCCACTTTCTAAATAACCAAGTCCATTATCATCATTTTCACTTCAGTCTTTTTTTTGTGAGGCTTAGGCCAAGCGAAAGAGACAACCCTACCTGTTTTGTCAGCTGAATATTCAAGAGCTTGATAGGGTTCATACATGCAAGAGAACTCACAGTTTTAGCCAGTTTCTATTGTATTATTTTTTGCACAAGCAATCAATTGTACGTGTCGTAAGTTGAGTGAAGATTTGGCCAGTGCTAGTATGTATCTTAGAGTTAACATGCAGCTGAAATCTGATGTGTTTCAAAATATAAGGAAGCATAACAGGATATCACTGGGATAAAAAATAAATGCTCAGAATCTGGCACTTTTTCTATTGGCTGTCATATTAATTTTTTAATTAACTCTTCAAGTGTAGGTGATGTCTTTCATGATATTTACTTTTGATATCTCCAAGTCTTTGATTTCCAGAAGCTAAAGAGTGTGCTGAAGGCGAAATAACACTTTTCTGTATCTTAAATCTTTCTCTGCACGTGAGTGTCAGCACATTGAGGAGGCAGACCTTTGGCCAAACCCATTATGGTTGTTCATAAATGTTTGCATTATGTTACGTTGTTCATCTGTAAACATATAATGCACAGCAAAAGTGAACATAAATTGCATTCAAGTGTTAAGCTTCTTTTCTTTACTGACTTTACTGACTTGACTGACTTTGCTTTACATGACTTACATTCAAGATCTTTGCCATTACGATGTTTTCAGAAGCCGGTGATTTTCCAAATATATATGCATTTCTATTTCTCCCCTGCCTAATTCAGGTACTTTTGCCTACGTCTTGAATATTGAATTCTGGGACTTGTAGAATGGCTTTAATTTAATTGTCGTATTAATCATGAACCTGAGTATACAGCCTCGTCCGTCAGAACTGACAACCCTCAGGTTTTTCCACACCTAATGTGCGAAGCCTGAGAATGATGAACAGACATGACAAAAAGATGGAACTCATTTTTACGCAGCATACAGCTGTCATTGATTTTAGGTGTTATTTATTGCAGTAGGCAATCCCTTTCCAAATAGGTGCTGTATTAAGAATTCACTGCTTTGCACTGGTAGATAAGAAAAATGAATAAAAAGTACTGTACAATATATATTCAGTTAATATTAAAAATTAAGCAGTAAAATGACAACCAGGGCTAAGTTCCATTTTCAAAAGCATGAAGTCTTGCAGGTATGTAAGACAAACTTGAAACTGGAATTTAAACCCCTAAGCTATTGAAAACTGTTCTTAGCCTTACAATAAACTCAAGCGAAGGGACTATTCATGTGTGTCAAGTTAGGCATATGCATAATTCTTTTACAGAAGCAAGGCCTAAAATTTGTCACTTTAAATAGTACTGTCCTATTTTACATGCAGGGATTAAACTGACTCTTTGTTAGAATCTCCTCACAGCACGAGCTCTGAGCGGCTCCTGGCAGCCCAGGTGCTCAAGAGGCCTCGAAGTGATGGAGGAATAGAGAATTGGTGACGAGAATGGGGGAAGAAGGGAACTGAAAAAGGCAGGTAGAAAGATGAAACAATATGACCCTTCTTCCAATAGGCCCTCTCGATTTTAACACTCAATTACGGTTTTCAAAATCAAATGCCAATAATTGGAAAATCAAAGCCCTGACTTGGACTTGCAGAGAATCTCCAGCTCCAGTTGACATCTGCACTTGTTTGATCTGTGTCTCTTCTCACTCTGTATCAGAAAGAACCCCATGGTCACCTAGTTATGTACTCTCATAAATTGTAAGCATAGACATTAACACAAGTACTTAAAACGTTTTTTATTTTTAAAAGAAAACAAACAAACAAAAAGTTTCTATTTGTTTTCCTTTTGTCCACGGACTCCTCAGGAGTCTGGCAGAGTTCATCTTCTTTCCTCCTTGAGAGCAGAGGCAGGGATTGCTCTACTTGTTACACACTGCCCACATAGGTTCTTAATATGCAAGTGATACAGCATTTGTGTTAGCTGCTGATGTGTTACACCGTCCTTACGTTACTGTGCATTCTCCAAGCTGAGGAAATCTGGAGAGAGGGATGCCAGGATGTGCCCTTGTTCGAATCTCATGCTGTGTGTATCTGTGTACGTGCCTCTCTGCTGGTGGATGCCTTATGGTGCACTATTTTCAGACCTATTCCATATATAGCTAGCATCCTTATAAAGCAATGCTGACTTTCAGTTTCTGCGTGGATGTTGCCCCACTGCCAAAAGCTACTGAAAAGAATGGTGGATGGTGACGTTTCAAAGCTCATCTTTATTTTTAATACATTTTGAAATTCGAAAAGGAAAGGTGCTCTACGGCATATGATAATGTTATAGCTGTGTGTAAGATTTTCATACTGTATTTTCAATATATCCATCTCACTGTCTAGATTTAAAAATATTATTAAATTCACATATTTCTTCAATGTATTGAAATAACTGTCAAGCAGAATCTAAGCATATGAAACTGTTCAGTGATGTAATTCTGGTGATAATCCTAGTTATCTATAGACATTAGTTGCACTTAGAGTTCCAGTTAGCAATTTTGCACAACTATTCGTCATTGCTCTGTTCCACTCCCTAGTCTCAGACCAGTTCTCTGACCAGAAATTTTCACATTGCTGTTTCTGTGGCAGGATGAATAACTGAACCTCACGTCATCCACTATCCAACATCAAGAGTTGTATTTTTTTATTACATATTGGGCCTTTCGAATAGTTGAGGCTTTGAAAATAAAAATTGCACAAGTAAAGACCACTGTTCTGACTGGCTCGTCAGAACAGACCATGATGAATAGTTGATATTGCATTTCCTTACTGTAGTGAGCTTAGGTGCTACACAAATAATAAGGTGAGTCTTGTTCCAAGGAGCTTGTGATCTTATTTATTAGCTGCAGTTAATCTTATTAATAGAGTGGTGGGAGGTCTATTTGGCAATGAAGAACTAACTCGAGAAATATAGCTATTAGTGCTTTAGCCAAACTTTATAGACCCAGTCATGCAAAGAGAGCAAAATTATATATAACTTAACTGATTACCCCACGCAATACTTACCTTGAAGCTCTTTTTTTTTTTTTTTTTTTTTGTTTTTGTT
>VXAV01009064.1:431395-455998 GCA_013399715.1 Alectura lathami | reverse complement strand
CACTCTAAATGCCTGGCAATTTAGCTAAGCGAGAGGCTATTGTATATGTCAAGAAAGAACACAGTTAAATTGTTGTGTATATCTGTAGCTACATGTAGCTTTAATGGAATATCAAAGTTACTTCATTTACTTATATATTTTTATGGCCCAAGTGTCAATCTTCACTGATTTCACCTTGGTTGATTAGGGATCCATGTCATGGATCAAGTAAGAATCCAAAAGCAGCCCAAGAGTGTTATCGCTGTCATCAATGGAGAACCTCTAGTGGTTTGTGAATTGAGTGCTAACGACATTACTGGAACATCCTCTCAGTATAGACTGGTCTGTGTATATTCACTGTATGACCAGGAAGAAATATAATAGTTTTTGCAGACTTCAGTGCTCACTAGCCATCAGTTAATGGATTACACCGTTTTAGACAATTTAGAAACAATAAGATTATTAACTTAAGGAGCTCAACAAAGCATTATCAATGGACGTATTTAATGCTGCAGGCTTAGCAGATGTTTTACTAGCTGAAGTGTGATAAGGCTAAGAAGGATAAGATTGCCATTCCTGCTTTGCTAAGGTTAGTCCTATAAGCACAGAAAGAATATGCTTTTTGCATTTTTTTTATTCTAAGATGAAAGATTTTGCATAGAAAAAAATGTTTAAAAAATGTTTTCAAAAATACGTTTGATGCATCAGTTTAGCTTATATGAGTTAATCTTCATTCACCCAGTGTTCTCTCCACCCAAATTAATATTCTACTGATCGCATTTATCTGGTAGTATTTGATTATAGTAAAATAATTCGTAGCTCTTAGAGTAGTACTGATCATATCTCAGAGCTGATCCTTCTTATATCCTTACATGTTTATGACAGTTCTTTTTCAAGAAGAGAGTAACTGTATAATTCTGGGTGGATTTCCCTGTAGGGCATGTTTTATAGACATATAAATAAAATGAAGTTTGCAGTAGGAAAACTGTATTCCATTCAGCAGGCACATTTGTGTCCCATAACTTCAGTCTGTCCTTGCTGGAGGATCTGTTAGGGAGATTTACTTGTCTCTTGAACAGATAAGATTCATCTACACATATGCATGGCCATAGATCCTACAAGCTAACACTTGCATCTTTCAGGCTTCACCTTTCAGAGAGGTTTTGCAATCAGGTTAGCTTACCTGAGTAAGATGTGTCTTGTTCAACCTTTCTGTGTCCATGTACAGTACCGAAACACTCTGTTCCTAAGCTGGAGTGATCTGTGGCCCACAGACAGTGAAGTTCACTGATGGCGCTTGTAAAAAGTCCAAACTGAACTTAGTCACTGTGTTCCTTCAAGAACAATTCTTAACATCAATTCCTACAAAGCGTAAGAACCAATGAAAAATAAGGGACATTAAGCAACCAGGAAACTCATCCCAAAAATCTGAATGTTCTACAAATGCAGGGAGAAAGTTTACCTAAGATTTGCCAAGAAGCCAGAGATGGATTTTTTTTTTTTTTTTCAGAAACTGATCATCATAAGGTTTTATGCATTCAGCTCACCTCAGTCTAAATAGTGCCATGAAGTTTTTACTGTTTCTACATCACTGCTTGAAGGTCAATAAATAGATCAGATAAAAGATGACTTTTACTTACTTTTATCTTCAGACAGATTATGTAAAGCTGACATTAAGATGCGTCTTCTCACAGAATATCCAAATATTCAAGTGTATTTCTTAATATTCTTGGTACTGTGAGCTTTCTAGCTTCTTCATTTTTAGATTTATTTCCTATGGTGGTCAGTGCCACGGAAGGCTGAAAAACAGGGGCATCTTTGAGGTGAGATGTTCTTCATTCAAAAATAACAATGGAAAAACTGTGTTAGCAAATCAGAAAAATATTTGTCTGTATGCTATGTATTCTATGTCAGACTTTGGAAGAAAATGTTTCAGAAGACAAAGAACAAGGTGTTATAATTAAAAATCACTGAAATGAGAAATCTGCATGTATATATAACAGGCACAGTAGCTAGGAAGGGAGAGAATGTTAACTCTTTCATTCTTGCAGGCTTACTGGGATGAAATGAGTCGATCTTAACAGAGGCAGAAAAGATTTGTCATTAATACCACTGGGACTAGAATTTTTGGTGTGTGCTGTTCCCCTGCATCTCTACTTCTTGCTGCCCTTTCATCTCTTCATGCTCTGCTCTTCTTAGGATAATAGCTGTAAGCAAAAGAAAATGTGGGTTTGTAGCATATCCATGTCCTCTGCATTTATTTCTTTGCAGCCACTGTCACTGGCAAAGCATTGGACACCTGCTTTGGCTGTTACTGATGCTAGGTTAAACCTCTTCGATTGACTAATACCAGATGAATGCATCTCAGCAATTGGGACCAATTGCACAGTTCCGAAAGGCTTTCCTTCTTCTCTTTATATCGGTCTGAAATAAAAACATATCTAGATTTATAGGTCAGTTTCTTTTAAAAATCTATGGCTAATCCTCTTTGGCTTCCTCAGATGCTCCTGTTATCCTCAGTTTGTCACTTAGTCAGCTTGTATCACATTTAAACCCTTTATTCTAAAACAAGGGCTTGCCCCAAATTAGAAAACTTCAGTCAAATTCTTATCTTAGCTAAACCAGTGTAAATCCAGACAGATTCTGTTCATGTGTTTTTTGTATTCACTGTTCACTCTGTATTGTAAAAACCCAGTGCCTATTTTGTCACTCAGTTGGCTTTGTTGGTTGGCAGAAAGGTTTTAGAGAAGACATAGTACCTGAAACTACTTTTAATTCATCTTAAATAATGAAGTAGGTTACCAGTTTTCTTTCTTTAGGCTTGTAGAAGCGTCTGTAGGCACCGATACTTAATGCTGTAACGTCCTATGTAGAATGTATTGAAGCACCACGTAATATACTGCAGATCCTGCACAAATGAGGATGTCTTTTCTACTTTTATTGTAACACTGCGCATCTGAAACTTACATCTGATTGTCTTAGAGCACTGACACAAGTTTGACAGAATTCACTGGGAGAGAACATTAATCAAAAAGCTAAGACAAATAATAAGCTGATTACTTTGTCACTAAAAATGTGCTGTAGGGAGAGGCAAGAGTGAGCCATAAAAGAGTGTGCATTCAAAGCGAGACATATTATACACTACGTCAAATCTACATTGAAAACTGCTGGAATGATATTTAATTGGAACATTTTTGTCTCTTTATAACTGGATGGCTATGTGTTTATGCAACTTTTGAGAGCTCAAGAAGAAATTTTAATCAGCTCTCAAAAATATGGTGATAATTCGTTGTCTGGAAAAGCATTTTGAAATAGTCTTTTTGCTTTAGGCTGTACCTCATTGCTAAACCAACAGAAACTTGGGGAAAGAGACTTAATGTTTGGAAATTAACTTGTTTTACTGATTTACTTTAAACAGCTCCATAATAACAACATAAGAACTCAGATGCTTAAAGAAACTCTAACTCGAAGGCCCTCCTGCACTCCCCAGTAGTTAGACATCTGCTCATCAATCAGCAGCCATAAAAAAAAGAAAGTCTATATTAAGAAGCGGATAGAAAGGAATGCTGAAAAAAAAAAAAAATTAAGCTGTCACCCACATCATTTTTGCACTATATTATGGAACTTTTTCTGTCCCATTTCAGACAAACCTATAATCTATGCCTGTAAAAGGCATGGGTTGTAGCTGGAGATATCCAGGACCCGCCTGGATGCCTTCCTGTGTAACCTACTGTAGGGAACTTCCTTGCAGGGGGGTTGGGCTAGATGATCTCCTGAGGTCCCTTCCAGCCCATACAATTCTGTGATTCTGTGATTTTTCTCTCATTTCTTTTATTCTCTCTTATTTCCGTCATAGCGAAAATCACACTGAAGACACTGTTGAGGCTTTCTGCGGTTGAGTGCAAACTTTGAGTGAGACTGAATGCATTAATATTTAGCATCAATATCCCAATTTCCAGGGAGAAAGCCTTGCAATGAAATACCAATTGGATTCCAGAAAACATGGACCTTATAAAATAGGCAGAGCCAAAGCTGAACTTGAGCTACTAAAGAGTCACATGGCTTGATGTCATTCTCTTCATGTACTGTATCACTTTCAAGAAGCCTGAATGGTTAAGATAATAATTTAGGTATCTTTTTGCTATGTCTGTATCACGTAGCCTTCCTTAATTTTAACAGTGTTAAAGCTATTTGTAGTTCTCTCTATCCACACTTCTGTTAAGAACTTTGAAACATCACGATATGGATTAAACAGCTGTATTTCACACTGTGAATTTTTCTATTTAAATATATCAGAGAATTGTTGGAAGCCAAAGCTGTGACATATTTAGTAGGGCTCTGTGAGAACAAAGGTTCTTTTATTCTTCCAGAGCACCAAATACTATTTCAAAAGTTTGTCCAGGGCACTGAATTTTAAATCCATGGTACGTCAGCCACTGCTTTGCAACTCAGGAAATCATAAACACTGATGTAGTCTCATATCTTGTGTAGATCTGCCCTTTTAGGCAAATTACCTTGACACAGCTACCACAGGAATTAATTTGACAAATAATATTCAGAGCATAAAGAAGATTTAACCTCTCTTCGCTGTCTACAAACTTTGGAAAATGTCCTATGTTGTGAGATGATGTTGCATTTAATTGCACTGGTAGCCGAGGGATCTGGCTTTTTAATTACACTTCTGGCTAAGAGAACATGGGCAGGTTGAAACTAGATGAATGGCATTTCCTGGAAAATCAATGGGTTAATTATACTGAAGAAGAAAAGCTCCTTTTCACTTTTGCTTCAAAGTCAGACATGCTGCCCTTACAAGTCTCATGGCTCAGGCTAATAGGGAAGGTTCTTTCCTTCATTTGTTAATAACGTCAATCCAGATGTTGTAAAACATGGCAACAGAATACAGAGGTAGGAGAAAGACGACATCCTAGTTTTGATTTTGGAATCAGCCATGAGTTCAATTGTTCTTATTTGCATTTTCCAGATGTGTCACAAGTAATTACTAACTTTATAGTACAATATTAGAATATTTGGAGTATTATACAAAAATAATGATTTTTGCCATACTATAGAAAGCTTTGCTTTTTCCTTTGAAATTTATGAAAAACTGTATGGGTTCTTCTTTTTTTCTATCAGTTGATTTCATCATAGAAGAAATTCCTATCTGATTGTACTCCTTGTTTGCATAGTGTCCCATGGCTGTGTGTCTTATGACCAAGTGTCAATACTGATTGTGTATCCATTATAGGTTGTCTCCCTTTAATAAGATCTAGATTATGTGATTTATGAGGCTATTTTCACTGAGTTTCAAACATATTATTATTTGAAGTTTTGTGATACAGCTGATTTATGATTATTGATGATTTCCTTAACTCTTCAGCATTTTTCACAGCTTCAATAGTTCTTCACTTTCTTGTTTGAAAACTTAGCACTTAGTTAATCCAAACTGCAGCTTAAGCTTTTAAGGGATTTTTTAGCTGAATTGAAATGAACACAGACGGAATATGGAGAAATTCCGAGATGAAATTCTTAGGTTCAACTTAACCGAACCTTTAGAAACACTTGGTTCTGGTTCTGATTTCACCTGTAATGGTAGGTTCTCAACTTTCTAGACCATTATGTGCCAGCCAAGCTGTTGTTCAGCTTGTTGTGACTAGGTGGGTACAACTAAGTGTGAACTAGGTAGCTGAAGCTTCTATATTAAGCTTTGGCCTCGTGTACTCCACCCCTGCAAAGCCTGGCTGACAACCGTCAGAGTATGATGTTCTTACAACTCGACTAATCAGAGAAGGTTACCTTTAATGTGGTGTCAGTGAATCAGGTCCCTCTACCTCAGATTTAGTTCCAGCTTTGTCTTGTAGTCTGGTCTTGTATAGATACTCTCCTTCTGTACAGCCATTACTTTTCACAAATGTAAGATGCTCATCAGACGGCATATGAGGGAAGCAAGGAGCGACAGACTCGACTATCTCTGCATTTCATTTTTTCTATCTTCAAACTTGTTATTGTCATCGTTTGCAGCAGGCAGAGGAATGTTGTTAAGTTCAATTAAATTCTTAAATAATTTTCAATTAAATGAAGTTAAATTAAATTAAATAATGGTAGAACAAGGGGGAATGGGCTAAAACTGAAAGAGGGGAGGTTTAGGTTGGACATGAGGAAGAAATTCTTCCCTGAGAGAGTGGTGAGGCGCTGGCACAGGCTGCCCAGAGAAGCTGTGGCTGCCCCATCCCTGGCTGTGTTCAAGGCCAGGCTGGATGGGTTCCTGGGCAGTTTGATCTAGTGAGCTAGTGGCTGGCAGCGCTGTCTGTGGTAAGGGGGGTTGGAACTAGATGATGTCTGAGGTCCCTTCCAACCCAAGCCATTCTATGATTCTATGATTATGGGAAAACAAATGGCGGAGTTGCAGCAGCACTATTAGACCGCAGGACGTAGGTTTTCTTTAAAGGTTTGTCCTCTGATTGTTTTTTTCAGAGCGTAAAACTTGTATTGTCTTCAGAGGGTGTAACGACCATTTCTGTTGCTCACTTTCGGTTCTGTAGGGAAGGGCAGTTTTATCTCGTTTGTTCTGTTTTTATTCTAGTTGATAATACAGCAGGGTGAGCTTTTTGCTCACAGTGCAGTCGTATGAGGGCGGGCACCAGTGAAGCCTAGGTGCTGTGCTTGAGTTGTGCAGGTAAGGGCTAGGCCACGATCCTGGCCAGGTGTGGAGGAGGAGGACCTGTGTGCAGAAGGGAAACCAAACCTCCGAGGGATGAGTTGGCCATAGGAATTGTGCTGTCAGTGCGCGCTGGGTTTGACTACTGATAGTCACAAACACAGGGCTGCTGCTTTCTGTGTTACAGAAAATTCTCTTATATAAAAAGAGAATTCTTGTTCTTATATAATGGCACACAGAAGGAATTAGATGTTGCATATCTGTTTGCCTTTTGGACTGTTGTCTATACCTATATTGCACTCATTAACTATTGTCTTCGTTCATTTTCCCTTTGTGTCTCATGAAACTCTTTCAAGACTGTGCAGAAAGCTAAGTGTGCTCTTGGATCATATTTGTGAGGATACAGAGACTGCTGAATGTACAAATACTTGCTTGCTTTGGCAGGACAGGTAAGGGTGTCCTGAAGTCCTCAAACAGCTGTTCCTGTTGAAGCTTATGCCTTAACCTGGCATATGGTTTAACCCTTTGTAGAAAGCAAAGAGAGTGCAGGGAAATATGCTGTGTGGTGGTCTGAAGTGCACGTTCTGCCACGTTGGCTGTGAGAGAGCCTTTCCAGCCACGTGTAGACTAAGGTAATGGGAAAGGCTGCGAAGCTCCTTCCCTAATGTACAATTTGTTCCAATTGCTCCAGACAGCAAGGCAAGGAGAGGGATGAAGTTCAGAGTTCACAGGAGCAAGGGGGAAGGGGGAAAAAATAAAAAAAGGTAGCGTGGAAAGCAGCTATTGTGTTTTCCCAGGCCTGATGGAAATTCAAGTGTCCATGCTGTTTTTCAAGAGCAGACAATGTATCTTTCTAAGGCACCTGTTCCTCACCTATATGCTGTTGATAAGATTTCCATGTCTCCTGAATTTCAACTCTGCAGTATTTTAACACTTAGATTTTTGGAGTTTTAATTCACCTTTACTCAGAGGGCTTATTAATTTCTCCAGATATAGAATTATGCCTTTCTTGTTAGCCCTTTGTATCGTGCAGATAGAGGATTTGGAACATACATTCCTTGTTCTTCTGCCACCACGCAGTCGAGGAGTTAAGAAGCTCGGGGTTCTGGAAACAGACTGTTTGGCCAATCAACCTCTCCCACAGTCCCTGCCCTTTCTTGAGAGCGGGTTCCCAGGCTGAGTTTCTGTTGTCTCTCTCGAAAGTAAACAGAAGCGACTGTTCTGCCACCACGTTTAGGTTGTCCCATCGTTTATTGGTGCTGGCAATATGGGGCGAGGCTGGGCTGCCCGCTCAGAAGCGGAGCCCGGTGCGCCCCGCGTGGTCTCCGCTGCCCGGCTCCTCCTGCTGGATGCAGTTTAGCCATTCCTGGTACTCGTCGTCCCGGAACATGGCGTCCCAAAGTACCCAGATCATTCTATGCATGTTGTGCTCCCAGCGCCGGGAGAAGCTGCGGACCTGCAGCTGGGGGCCCCTGGCGGGGCTGCGCTCCCTGCGCCTGGGTGAGATACTCCGTGAGCGAAGGGGAGATGTTGTCTCCCACCGCTGCCTGGTGCGCCGGAACATTCCTCGGGGCCGGCGGTTTGGGGCGTCTTCCGGCACATGGCCGCGGATGTCAGCAAGGGGCCCGCGGCAGAGCGGGCAGCTGGCCCCGGTGTCGGCCCAGCGCTGGATGCAGCCCCTGCAGTAGCTGTGCCTGCAGGGCAGCACGTGGGCCGCGTCAGCCAGCGGGCAGAGGCAGATGGGGCAGTCCTCCTCCTCGCGGGCCTCCGCTGGCCCTGCCTGCCCCTCCCGGCTGCCGTTGGCAGCTGCCTCCCGGCTCATGGCTGCAGCCGCCCTGGCTCAGAGGCGCTCGGGTGAGCGATGCACTGGAGGCTGCCTCTCACTGAGCAGTCTGCAGCCTCCGGTCCTCAGCGCCTCTCGTGCATCACTGCCAGCGATAGACACCTTGCACATCACTGGCGGGACCTCTGACGTCTGGCGTTCCTCGAGCAGGAGTCTTGTTGACTCGTAATCTGCTCGCAGAGCCTCGACGTCTCTCGCACTGCTGGCAAAGTCTCAGCGTCTCACCTTCCTCTGGGGGAAGACTCATACGCCTCGGGCGTCGCCAGCAGGACTGGCCGCTTGGGGTGTTGGTGGGCACCCGCTCTACTGTGAGGTCACGGGGTGACAGCGACCCTCCGGTGACGTCACAAGGCACACGGCTAGGTGTGTGTTTGCTTTCTGGTGGTTGCCACATTAACAGTTCTGACATTTGCCTGCTAGAGCCCCCCTAAGAGCCTTCCCTGAAAGAGTTTCAGAACCGTTGAGAAATAAATGACGTATTGAAGGGACAGCTAAGACAGCTTTGGGGTTGCCATTGCTAAATGCCCCAGGTGCAATATCGTTATCCTCAGTGGAGCCCAGGAGCCTCCTGGATGGCTTGCAGCCTGCCATGTTGCTTTCCCAGAAGACATCCAGGTGGCTGAAATCCCCCATCAGGGTGAGAGCAGGCCAGTGTGATGTTTCTTGCAGCTGAGGCAAGAAGGCCTGGTCATCAGGCTCCCCTGGATCTTTGAGTGGGACAGTTTCACCGACACTGAAAAATAAATGCTTTCTTGAAGCGACAGATGAAACAGATTGAGGATTCCCACTGATAAATGCGCAAGCTGCGATAGGGCTGGTCTGTGCTATTAGTGCTAGCGAAGTAAATGCTGCCCTGGGTATTCCTCACCAAGAGGTGAAGGAGCAGTGCTTACCAAGAAGGCGTCCCTGTCTTGGTGGAGGAAGAGGAGCACAGCTTCTCATCTCTTCCTGTTTCTCTTGTCTGGTCTCCCTTCCCTCTTCTCTCCTCTGCAGTACTTTCCCTGACATCCTTACCTTCCGTGTTGCCCTCTGAGGTGACTTTGAACGTGACCTGGGTGGCTGGTCGGGTGCTATTCTTTTCCCTCCGTTGGAGCTGCAGGTCCTTGCTCAGCCACGCTGGTTTCCTGCCTCCTCTGCTTGATTTCTTCCATTGGGGGATGAAGTTCTCTTGTGGTCTCAGAAGGAAGGGCGTCCGCTTTTAGTTCACAAAAGGGAACATTGTTATTCCGTTTGTGTACCGGTTTGGGTTTGTCCGTGCATCTGGTAACTGAGAGTAACCTTCATGATTTTGCGTCTGCATTAATCAGCTCCTCTGTTTCTGGTCTTGCTTGGCTTGGGTTGGGGCAATCCCAGGTGTGTGTACGGACTGGGAAAAGAACTCCTTGAGAGCAGCCCTGCAGAGAAGGACTTGGGCGTTGTGATCGACGAAAAGCTGGCCATGAGCCGGCAGTGCGCTCTCGCAGCCAGGAAGGCCAATGGCATCCTGGGCTGCATCAAGAGAGGGGTGGCCAGCAGGGGGAGGGAGGGGATCGTCCCCCTCTACTCTGCCCTTGGAAGGCCTCACCTGGAGTACTGTGTCCAGGCCTGGGGCCCCCAGTACAGAGGGGATGTGGAGCTGTTGGAGCGGGTCCAGAGGAGGGCCACCAAAATGCTCAGAGGGCTGGAGCACCTCTCCTGTGAGGAAAGGTTGAGGGAGTTGGTACTGTTCAGCTTGGAAAAGAGAAGGCTCCGGGGAGACCTCATTGCAGCCTTCCAATACTTCAAAGAAGCTTACAGGCAGGAGGGGGACCGACTTTTCACACAGGTGGATAATGGTAGGACAAGGGGAATGGGCTAAAACTGAAAGAGGGGAGGTTTGGGTTGGGTGTTAGGAAGGAATTCTTCCCTGAGAGAGTGGTGAGGCGCTGGCACAGGCTGCCCAGAGAAGCTGTGGCTGCCCCATCCCTGGCTGTGTTCAAGGCCAGGCTGGATGGGTTCCTGGGCAGTTTGATCTAGTGAGCGAGTGGCTGGCAGCCCTGTCCACGGCAGGGGGGTTGGAACTGGATGATCTCTGAGGTCCCTTTCACCCCAAGCCATGCTATGATTCTATGATTCTGCGATTCAGTGAACAACTTTGTAATCCTCTAGACTACAGAAAAGTCTGGTTATCATGATTTATCTTCCAAACGTTTTTACCTGGTTAATGGGGGAGGAGGTGAAAAAATAACGTGTACAGAAGGCAAAAATGGTGGTCAGTATATGGAGGAAATGACAGAGAAAAATGGCAAGTTAAAATTAAATGAGATGGGAAAAAAAAAAAAAAAAAGAAAAAAAGGAAATCAGGAGAAAGGAGCTTACAAAAAATAAAAGAAAAGTAGAATAAGGAAGAGAAAATTTTTATCTGTATGTGATTTTGCACAGCAAAGGGATTTTGGCAATATCTCTTAATATATGCATATTCTGGTATGTTATAAATAGATTAATTAAGAGCACAAATGCATTATATGTACATTATCTCTTATCTTCCATGTGTAAAGCCCTCTAATAGTAAATGGAAAACTGTTGTATGTTTTCTGTTGGTGGTGTTTTTTTTTTTTTTTTTTCCCCTCAAAGATTACATTCCTATTTATTCTGCTCCTCCTTGTTTGAGATTAGTTCCTATATTAGTCTTTTCAGGAAATCCAGTAACATATTTGATTTTCTTTGTATTTTGTGTAGGTAACTTGCATGATTTGTACTTGAAATTGATCTCTCAGGTCCCTTCCAACCAAGCCATTCTAGATTCTAAGCCTTTTAGATGGAATTATTTCAAGCATTTACTGCTGCATGATGGAAATCACTAGTATACTTATTAGCATGAAGATTTATTTTGCTTTCTCTAGCAGACTGGGAAGGGTGGAGAAGGGCAACAGCATGGAGAAGGCAAAAACAAAGTGAGAGTAGGGTAGCAAGAATGAAGAGTTCTTGCTCTAGGACTGCGGTCTGCTCTGTGGGAGTGATGATAAGAGGCTTGAGATTTGTGCTTTTTTTAATTAAGTACTAATGGAAATACTGTTTTATCAAAGTGCAAATAAGTTGACAAGAGAAAGCAGAAATGTGCTTAGGAACCACAAAAAATAATAGCGGAGTGTAAGGCAGGAAGTTGCATTTGCAGTGAGGACAGAACATGCAGTATTAGCAGCTACTCGGAAATTGTAACTCTGACCTTTTTAACTGGCATCAGGGGATATATTTAAATAGTGTCTGCAGCTTGAAGGTCACATAGTCATGACAAGCATGTCAAAATATTTGAGAAATACTGTATAATGTGATAAACAATGTTGCATAGT
The DNA here is from genome assembly GCA_013399715.1 of Alectura lathami. Taxonomy (NCBI): domain Eukaryota; kingdom Metazoa; phylum Chordata; class Aves; order Galliformes; family Megapodiidae; genus Alectura; species Alectura lathami. The sequence goes on along the minus strand of VXAV01009064.1, from coordinate 444,213 downwards.
AGCTTTTTTTCCAAGATCATGGGGGAGAGAGCACCTCTGGCATTAATTGCAGTTGGTAAGACTCATACTAATGCAACAGAGCTTGCTTGCACACCCATTTAAATACATACCGAACAAATTTCTGGCGAGTTTTCTATGCTATTGGTACTTATGTGAAGAAAAGCCTTACTTTTATACATGTGTAGCGAGTCTTATGGTTGCCATGGGAACTGCTACTCTACATTTTGTGAGAATGTGCTTATTAATAATGTTGTACTCATACAGAGACTTTAACATGGGCTTTTTTTGTTCCTGTTGGGCTGGTTGTTTGTACTTCTGTCTGTCTAAAAAGCTGCTTAGAACAAATGAGTTTTTTCTCCATTAGATGTTTATCAGATCCAGAAACATGAAGAAAATTGCGTTCTGTCAAGGCTAGGGGAGAGTAAAGAGCCACAGAGCCTTTGTCTCATTAGTTTTGCAAGTAGGGAAGAGTACTTTGCAGTTAGCGCATGAAGACAATGTCTGTTTACTTTGATAAACCTTAGTGGAATCTTAAATTTCAATACAATGCTTCTGCAGGCTATCATGAGAACAAATGGAACTATGATTTTATTAGAGAGCTTACACACCATTTATTTTTCTAATCTTATTTTCATAAGCTTTTGGACAGACCTTAAAGAGAAAATCCGTTTCAAGTAAACAGATTACAGTGTTGAATTTTTGGGAAAACCATGGAGACTTAAGAGGAGAACGGTCAAGAGACTGGCAATTTTGTACTTGTTGGATGGTAATGACAATTATGAACGGGTTATTCTAAAGGGAGATAAATCTTTTGTAGAAACTGCTCTGCTAAGTGTCCAAAATGTAGTTTGTTTGGCTTATTGGGATCTCTCTAAAAATTAATCTTTGTTGTCCAAATACACTCCTTGAATTGATGTAGTTAGGTTTTTAATAAAACTTCAATTGTTTATAAATACCAAAAATCTTACTATTGCTTCCTCAAAGGTACATCTTCTGAACTATTTCATGTTTATGTTTTTTCAGTTTGCTGTGTACAATAGCTGATGTTCAGGATTATTAATAATTTTGTATGAGAGAAATGTGTGTGTGCATATGTGTGTGTATATGTATATATGAAATAATGGATAATACATTGGAAGTCATTGTGGATTTTTATTAGTATTTCTGAAGGGCTGAGTAAGTTCGTTTTGGAGGCCTTCTCTGATACATTTTCATGATGCTTCATTCACGTGGTACTTTCTTTTGCATTTCTCTTGTTTATCAATGGTTTACACTCAAAGAAATCAATTCCCAGTCACAGATGGGGAGGCAATTCATTACTCAGAATTTAATGCTTTCCCGCGGTGAGATGGTTCATCTGTATATTCAAACTTCCAGCCGTAACTTTGCCTGTTTCAGTAGCGCAGACATTCTTAACTAAAAGCGAAGTAATAAAATGAGCTCTTAATGAATCTGGTAAAGGAGGTGGGATGAACCCGACATGCTCCGCTTTCTTGGAAACTTGACTTACATTCTTTAACAGCATAGGGCAGTAACATGTTAAGGCAATTCTTGCAAATACTCTATTAGGCAGCTGTTGCTGGATACTTAGAAATAATAAATGTCAGAGAAGGTGTTATTTCGATTCTGTTAAGCAGAGAGCCAAGGAGTTGGTCCTCTTGAAGTTGATATTACAGATGTAGCCCATACTTTGTCCTCTGCCAAAATTTTGCTCTTTGCTGATTGCCAGTATCTTCTTGGTCAATATTTTCAGTAGGAGATCTGGTAGGCATTACTATGAGAAATGTTTTATGACTTAGCAAAACGAAATCCCGTAGAGGTACAGTACTTCTTGAATGAGTCCTGACTGCACTGCCCAATGAGAGCAAAGGTAAAACTATAGGTGGCTGTGGTGTATTGCTCTTCAAAGCAAAGATAGCATGAGTTTCCTGTATCTGTTTAAGCTGGTACTTCAGGACTGAGAAGCCAAAGAAACTTATTATTAGTGGAAATTTTGCTGGACAGCTTATCCTTAAGCAATAAGGATATAGAGATCACAAGCTGAAGTTGCACACGTAAGATGTGAGACTAGCAAAATGAGATAATAATTAGTTTCTGTGAAAAGTTATCTTACTCAGAAAAATAAGTCTCTCTAATCTGAACCTCAAACACACAAGATGTCAATAGTACTGCACAACTGACTGAGCCCAGTGCACTTTGCCATTCCAAGGCTTAGTAAATTGTCTTAAAGAAATATTGGCGTGATATTATAAAGTGATAAAAAATCAATGAGGCAATGATTTTCCGGTCAGATGGAATGCTTTGTTGTTAAATTAATTTTTTCACTTAGGGCTGCAAGGGCTGAAAAAGGTTGGAAAGCATTGCTGGGTGACTTGATGGAGATTTACTTGCTGTGTTATTCCAGAGAAGCCTAATATGAATCTGCGAATCATGCTTTTGACCACAGTAAGGCACAGAAGACATCACTGATTAAATTCCAAAGCCTAATGACTGTAGTGAAGTTATTTTTCTCCTGAGATCCTGTTTTTACAACGTGCACTTAAATTAAAGGGGGTAGTGGTAGGAGAAGGGGATCTGTTTTCTTTTGTTGATGTTGTTGTTTGGTTGGTTTTTGGGGTTGACTGCTTTTAAACAAACAGAGATAGAGTATGTGTTCACTGTTAAGAGAGCCTTCCTCTGAATTACTATAATTTTGTTTCTGGCAAGCTGGAGTATGAGATGCAGATTTAAGAACTAAAGGAAAAGGTAGGTCTATTTGCAATGAAAGTACTTAAGTTACTAAGTTATAGCCTTTTTATTTTTCGGCTGAGATTATTAAAACTGAGCTGAAAGGCAGACCAAAATCCCTGTTTTCCATGTTGCCAGTTACGGCACTCATAAAACCGATTTAAATTATGAAAATGTCATTAACATGCTGTACTAAAAGTTTCATAAATTGAACAATCTGAATAGCATTGGCTTTTATAAAGGGAGAGAAAATTAACAGTTTTAAGGGTTTTGTCATAAAAATGAATTGGAAGTCAAGTAAAAATGAAGCCTGTCTCTGCCATTCCAGAAACAAAGAAAGTATTTGAAAGGCTGTGAAACGTTGGCCATTACCTATTTCACAGACAATAGCAGTGCAGGATATGTACCTTGGCATGCTTACAGATAAGGTGAAGACAATGGCAAAGCTTTAGATGATCACAGCCACTTTGAATGGCCTATGAAATCTGTAGTTCTCTTTTTTGCTCATAGTGAATAATTTCAAAAGTTGAAGCCATTTGGAATGACAGATAGGAGTAGGCTGAAAGTTTGAGGAGGAAGCTGAATCTTGGTGTTTTAAGTTTGGTGTGAGTCCTCTTCCTACTGAGCTGTGAGGTATTTTGAGGGAAGAAGAATGGCATTCCTTTCTTTTTCAGGTAGAAAGTAGTTTAAGCGCCTGATCCTGGTAGAAAGTTACAGCCTTTCTCAACCTGAAATTCTCTGCATCTGTCCCCATCCCAGTGATGGAGCTCAAATTTTTATTGATAATTTATTTAACTTGTCTTGAGAGTAAGTATTATAGAAATAGGGTTTAGATATCTACATTTCTTCAGTAACATGGCCTTGATGGAATTAGATTTCATTTTCCATATTTCAATTTTGTCTGCCAAAGGCAGTGTCGCTCCAGAAAAGGTTTTATCAGTGTTTATTGAGATAGGTCTGTTAATGAGGAAGAGTAGTTTTTTACTGGCTTCTGCCACTTTGTCCAAATAGGAAATTGTGATTTTGGAAACAGTTAGAATTTAAGGGGGAGAAATATAAAGCAAAAAGATGGAATAAGTTATGTTTAAAAAAAAAAAAAAAACTGTGTAATTGATAAGCTTTTCATGTCATCACCAATGGCTGGGAATTACTGCACAAGGCTGAAAGACAGGAGTGAGTTTTCATCACAGAAATTTGCATTCTGTCTTATTCTAAGACCCAAAGCCAGGCTTTTCTTCCTCCAAATGCATGGGTAATGGCAATAGCAAGGAGCGCACTGAAGTGCTGGCAGTTTTGCTGCTTGGGAGGCTTTAGTTTATAAATTACAGCATGTTAAGTTCAACTTCAGTGTTTCTGAAATTCAGGATCATGTAAAGATGAGACTGTGTACTCCTTTGTGTTTGTAAACCATACTTCAGTAAGATCCAGGTAGCCCTTACCATCTGAGAACCTCTGACCCCAAAATGGTTTGGACGTTTACTTAGACAGGTCATTTTGGGATCTCTGTTAAAGGTTAACAACCAGAGAGAAACTGTAAATTTCCATCTATGATAACAAATCCAAGCTCTGAAAATCTCTAGAATGTCTTAGAAATGGAAATACTAATTATAGGTTTGCCACTGTAGCTGTGATGTGTAATTTTAATTCACTCATGCGGTGGTCAGAAGAGAATCTGAACAAAATCATGGGTGTTTTGGGTAATCGCTATATATAGTATTTAAAAGTTTCTTCTCAAAGGGTACTGATGTGATTAAAAATGAAATCTCTCATGCTGTTGACCAAGTTATGTGACAGAGATTAAAACAAATAAATTGCTGCTGAGACTTAGAAACATTCGTGAGCACATGTTGAACATGAAATCGGCAATCTCACTGGTTATGTCTTAAAGTTCACCAACAAGGTATATTTTGAAAAGTGCTTCGGTATTTTGAATCTGTCAGTTTTTGACAATGTAACTTATGCATCTCTGTCAATTGGTCTTACAGAAAAATATATCTCCTTGCTAACGGCTCTTATGTGCTAAAGTTCAAGTTGAAAATAAAGAAGGTATTCATTTTAGGAAAGTAGATTTTTGGACTCATGTTATATTTGCATGATTTCTTCACTGGTTATTTATTCTGGAAGAATCCTGAGATGTATCTTGTTATTCTTCTATATTTTAGATTGCATAGATGCCTGGGGCTGAATTGAAGACAGCATCTTTTATTTCAGCTGATCACTGTGTCAACTTCCTCTTATTTTGCAAGCCAGATACATAATGGGAAAAGAGCACCTCATAGCCAAATCTGTTACCTGTCTACAGCATTTAAAGGGATGTCTTTTCAGGGGAAAAGGCACATTTCTGAATCCATGTGGGTGATGATATACAAAGCAATCTGAGATCTCAGATATGATGTTTTCTTTGTACTTTCTTAGGGCTGTCAGGACTATGTTATATACTTGGGTTTCAGTTTTGCCACCCTTTGAAGAGATAACAAATTTGAGATTGTGTTTAGACGAGTAAACTGGTTTGACCTTATCATAGAATGCCTGGAGTTAGAAGGAACCTTACAGCCCCCCTAGCCTCAACCCCTGCCGTGGGCTGGCTGCCACCCACTGGATCAGGCTGTCCAGGGCCCTCCCAGCCTGGCCTTGGGCACCCACAGCTGCTCTGGGCAGCCTGTGCCAGGGCCTCACCACCCTCTGAGTGAAGAATTTCCTCCTCACATCTGACCTAAATCTCACATCTTTTAGGTTAAAACCATTCCCCCTTGTCCTATCACTATCAACCCACAACTTGGCATCGGAGTATCTGCATGTGCAATGAAGGAGCATAGAAGTTTTTTTCATGATGCAAAAAGTTATCCCTGATTACTGAAAAAAAATCCAAGATGCAGATGAAAAGCTGAGATAGGCTAGTTCAAGAGGAAAGCATTAATTTATTTATTTAGTCATTTAGGCAGTATCATTTATTTTCTAGATTCCAACTTGTTTTGTGCATTTCAACTTCTGGATCGTGCAGACTTACGTTCCAGGAAATAAAGAAAGGAGATATTTCTACATCGAATACTTACAAGATAACTTTCCAAATATAAGAATATATTGATAGAATTAGGCTTGTTCTATGGCAATGAGAAGAACTGAAGAATCCCGTGTACAAGTCAAAAAGCAGGATTGATGGCACAATATGTACCCCAAGAGCTTTGGCCTACAGTCATAAGTGTGTTTCTGGGGCAGAAGGGCAATTGAATGCTGAAGATTAAAGATTAAATCTCAAAATGAAAGAAATCATTTCAAACAAGTCCAGCCAGACACTGTAAAGATTTAAACAATTTTCAGCAGAAGAGGGGGTTGTAAGGGAGGGCAGAAATGTTGCTCAGAAGTCCTTATGTTTAACTCTTTCACTAGCTTCTGGAGTTAGTATGTTAACTGACAAAAGATGCTTTAGAAATGAGTTTGTCAGTAATAAACAATCAAGATAAAGTAACAAACAACATGATAAGCTCCGATCTTTTACTGAAATTGGTGAAGGGCCAAAGTCTTCCAATGCTGTTGAAATGAGTATCAATCCTTTGTGGCAAATTATTTTAGCAAACACGTTCCGTGATTTAATAGATGCTGAAGTCCGAGGATCAAGTGTTGCAATGTATCCAAGCCTGAGCTATGCTTAGGTTTTTGAACTTTAAAAAAAAATCCTCTCATTTATTTTATTTCTGTCTTAGGCTGGACCTAGACTCCTGAGTCAAAATGGGAATTTTATTCCTGTAGTATTGATTTAGTTGTCCACTACATCTGCCTTTTAACCCCATTCTGAACTTTTCAGTTCAGCTGTGTCTCTTCCAGGGATCCAAGGTCTTGCTCTAGCGCAGTGCAGCTGCATAACCTGTGCTTAGATGTCCAAGAAAACTGTGAAGCTGCGAGAAAGAGCTGTGAGAAGGTCTGCAAGAAAAAATAGAAAGTTAAAATTCCAGGCAAAGGGCTGTAGAGACAAGGATTGTTAGTACCTCAAGAAGTCAGGAGGGAAAGAGCTAACACAGAAAATCAAATAAAGCTGAAGTAGAGCAAATGGAGGGGCTGGTTAGAGGTCATCAGATGTGGCAGCGAGCCACTCGCATCCTTGGTGCCAGCAGAGGCAGTGAAGGATGGCAACTGGGCAGCGCAGGGGAAGCAAAAACCTTCTGAGTCTTTTATCAGGGTGGTGAGCAGTCGAGCAACTCCTAAATTTTGCTATCTTGTGCATGTGTTGACTAACAAATAACTGCTTAATACTTCTAAGCTGTGTATACACAGCTGGTGCAGTCTCTTTGCCTGTGCCTGAATAAACTGATACAAGTGAGAGTTTGCAACATACTGGTCCACCCACCCAACCAATAAGGCTGTTTAATTAGACACCTAGGTGTTTAAAGACCAAAAGAAAAAAGAACACCAAAAAAAAAAAAAAAAAAAAAAAAAGCGTGACATTCTGTGATTCCTTTTCTTTCCTTTGTCAGTGATATACAGGTAGGACAGCAAAAAAAGTAAAAAAAAAAAAAAAAAAAGTGATTCGGGGTTGATGAAATGTACTTGCATTCTGGCTATTTATCTGCCTATTAATTGTTATTAAAGATTTTGGCCCACAGACGAAGCATACCATAGCTTAACTGATGATTCTCAATGTATTTTTTGTCTGGAACAATTTCTGTTGCTGTTGTTTAAATAGCAATTGTAGCTGGAGTACATTTAATCGATATTTCTCTGGCAATTCTGTAGGTTGTGTAAGGTGTGTGGGAGATTTATTTTGATATTTCAGATGATACATATCTCATATAATTTCTCAGTTGAAAGTTGTTTCTAGTTTTAATATCTGCTAATCCAAGTTGATTTTCATCCAGGCCTTCAATATGAACAGTTTAAAATGACTGTTTCAGCAGCTGCTCTGGAGGAGGGTAGAAGAGTAGCCATTCTGTTTGGTTTATTTCCTTGTCTCTCATTTAATTTTGTTTGCATTTTGATTTTGTTTGGTTAGGTTTTTTGTTGTTGTTTTTCTTGCTGGTTTTTCTTTTTCCCTCTGGCTGAGAATTCAGCTTAGCTAAGAAGCGACTTATAAAATATGTATAGCTGGAAATCAGATTTTCTGCTTTCAAATTTATATGCTTAGTATGAGTTCAATCGACCCTCGTTATGTCTTTTGGATAATAGGTTCTTTCATGTCCTTCTTCACCTTACCCTTTCTCCTTTCTTTTTCTGTCTCTCTCTTTTTAATGTCCTCTTTGAAATTAAACCCTACGCAGTAGTAGTACTTTTCAATACATAATGGCTAAAATGTACATGACATTTTAAAATACTAGATTTATTGAGAGGAATTAATCCACTCAAAGCAGGAAGATAATGACATCTATTTAAAGACCCTAGTAAATTTATATGGAAACCAATATTTTATTTACAACGTGATATGTAAAAGAAGTTGGTGTGCAAGACAAGGTGAATGCTCTGGTCTTGACTGTTGTTTTAAAAGGCTGAATTTAATTTAGCACATTAATTTAGTGAATATAAAGAATGTTATTAATGGAAACAGGCAGATAGTTGGACGAAGTTGTTAGCAGGGAAATATATTACTTGGTCTCTAGATTCAAGGTTTTCTTGAAAATATTGCAGCTCCTAGAAAGCAGAAAAAGAAAAAGACCAGTTGAAACTAAGCAACTCCAAATTATATCTCTTTAGAGCCTGAAACGAAAGTAGAGAGGAGTGGGNTGGTCTTGTTAAGAATATTTGCACTCTATAAATAGGACTAGCCAGGTGGAAGTACCTAGATTATGACCTGGCAGGATGATGTTCTTAATTATCCTGAAACCATATAATTTTTTTTCTTTTTTCTCTCTTTTTTTTTTTTTTTTTTTTTTTTTTTTTTTTTTTTTTTATGATTTCAACAGAAGATGAACTTTCAAGATCATCTAAGAGCTGTGTTTTGGAACAGAATCACAATTAAACTGTGGCTGCTGTTGGCCATAAAAGAGTGCAAATGACATGATAATGGGATGGAGAAGTCTGGAGGCAAGAAAGAAGGCTAGAGGATGTAGGAGGGCAATGAAGGTAAAGAAAGAGCAATAAATGATAAAGATTTCAAATAAACGTAGTTATAAAGCTACTGGGAAGTGACAGTGGCAGATATGTGGATGGGAAAAAAGTATCGGACAAATCCGAGCAGAATGGCTGGAAAGCTGCTCAGCAGAAAATGACCTGAGGGTGCTGGTCAACCGTTGTCTGAACATAAGCCAGCAGTGTGCCCAGGTGGCCAAGAAGGCCAACAGCATCCTGGTTTGTATCAGAAAGAATGTGGCCAGCTGAACTAGGGAGATGATTGTCCCTCTGTACTTGGCACAGACGGCTGTGTTGAGGTTTGGGGCTCTCACTGCAAGAAGTATATTGAGTTGCTGGACCGTGCCTAAAGAAGGGCAATGAAGCTGGTGAAGGGACTAGAAAACCAGAGATATGAGGAGCATTTGAGGAACACGTGAGTCTGAAGAGGAGGCTGAGGGGAGACATCATCGTTCTCTACAGCTTCCTGACAGGAGGCTGCAGTAAGGAGGGTGTGGATATCTTTTTTTCAGGTGACAAGCCATAGGATGTGAGGCAATGGCCTTAAGCTGCACCATGGGAGATTCAGGTTGGACATGAGGAAAAAATTCTTCACAAAAAGGGTGGTCAGACATTGGAACAGGCTGCCCAGGAAGGTGGTAGAGTCCCCATCCTTAGAGGTGTTGATGTGATGCTTAGGTACATGGTGTAGTGATGGCCTTGGTAGTGCTAGGTCATATTTGGGCTTGATGTTATGGGTCTGCTCCAACATAAATGATACTGTGGTTCTATAAATGCAGAAGCGCAGTAGTTCTCTTTATATAAGTCCTATATGGAAGCTTGTTGGACTGTTGTCAGCTGGTGCTGTGTTCACTGCAGGTGCAGGACATCTTGAAAGCAGTATTTATGCTTGTGTTAGCAGAGTTAACCCAGTGGCTGGACTTGAAGAATAAATAAAATGTAGCTAGTGGAAGGGATTGTAGACCAATATATGAAACTAGAAAGGACAATGAACAAAGGAAAATATCACATGCAGAGACAAAGAAAGGAGAAAACTAAGAAGGGCTTTTCCTTGAGTTCATTTGAAAGTGTGCAGGTGGAGGGGAATATGAGGAGGGCATATTCAGAGTGAGGACAGGAAACAAGCAGCCTGATAGACTTCAGGATACAAACAAACAAACAAAAAGACCAACAAAAAAGTCCTGTTTGGAGGGTTGGACTTCCAAGAAGCCCTACCTTGTTTTGGATGAAGCTTAGCTTTATTTATGTGCAGTGTAGACGTTTTATAGCTTTTCAGTAAATTTTCAGTAAGAGGCCTGCAGAGTTCATGTTTAAGACCTACTTTTTCAGTAAGAAATTATTGATCCTTTTTCACTTTTGTGGGTTATTTTTAGTGAAGCACTGCTTCCAGAAGCCGTGTCTCTAAGATTTCTACATGTTTTTAGAAGAGGGTGGGCATACTCCAGTCCAACTTTTCCTGCTCACTATCTTCTTTTGAGTAACATCCATGTGGAAAGATTCAAAGTCCTGAGTCCAGTATGCCTGTAGGAATATATAAACAGCCAGAGACTAATGTAAGGGCTTATAGCTGTGTGTTTGCAGCTTACAAGCCATTCTTCATCTCTTTAGGAAGTATTAGTAACTTTAACAGTGCCGTGCTTAAAATGGGCTCAAGCAGATCTGATAGTTTGATAGACAAATGGGAGAAACACAAACTTTGTCATGCTGTGTTTTAGGAGGACTAATGAAAAAGCGACCTTGGACAACTGTGTTCTGAAATGTTCTGTTTTCAGCTTGCTTTGATCTCTACAGTTTTAGTCAATGGAGCAAGAGTCAGCTAAGCATTCTGTAACTGGACTTGCAACAGTGATTCATACTGTTTCTTCGCTAAAAAGAATTTAGTAAGTGGTTTTGAAATATGAAGTGGCTAAAGTGATTTTTCCAGAGCAGTCTGGTTGATGTGTACGTGTTGGTGTGTTTATGCGTGTATCTGGGTTACAGACAGATTGTGCGATAGAGGGCCTCCTGGGTAATTACCTTGCTTCAGATTTCCTGAAAGGACACATCCAGGTGACGGCAGATTCCCTCAAACATTTCCAGAAGGGTTTTGTGAGGTGAACGTAAGTGTGTGTGTGTGAACGAGAGAGATTAAGATTCCTCAATGTTAATTTAGGAAAAAATTAAAATAGGTAATTCCTGATCTGCTGCTCATTTTGGTTGCAGTGACCATGGCTTCATTGGCCTAGACACACAGAGAAGAACAACAGAGACATAGGCATTAAGGTTGTAGCTTTATTTTTTTAAAAATTGGCATAACTGAAAAATGAACAAACAAGAAAACAAGGAGATGCATTTAGCTGGATTTGAAAGGTTTCTCTTCTCCTTTCCAAGGTCATGGTCTGCAAGCTTGGGTTCTGTAGTGGTTCTTAGCCATGGCTCAGGAGCCTTCAGGTTGCTGCTGGATCTGCTGATTGCAAGGCTAATAACTAAATCTTGCTTGCGTGGTCTCTTGGTAGTTTGCTAACTTTGTGACAGAGCAGAGCAACACCTGTTCTGGACTGCTTTTGCTTTTCCCTCATGCTGTGGAGCTTTAGTCTTTGTCTTAGCTTAGTCTTTGTCCTTCAGGAAAGAACATTCTGCGTTATGGGACCATGAGTTTATAAGGCAAATGACTCTGCTTCTGTTAGGGCCTGCTAAAGCCGAGCAAAGGAACTATTTACTACTTTCTGGCAGTCTGCTAGCCCAGGTGAGTTCAGGCTTGTGTATTCTTGTGCACCTAGTGTGCCATCATCTTTCTTACTGGGGCTCTGATGATGGTGGCCATTAGTGAGTCATCCTCCTACCTGGCCAAATCTTCGCTAATGGGAAATCTTTTTCAAGTTTCCAGGCACAGCCTGGGCAGGGCACTGAAACTGTTATTGTTATGTGCAACTATTTGAGACCAGGCATCTAATTGCTGAAAGCATCACTCAAAGTACCATTACCACAGAGCGGTCATTAACAGCAGAGGCTGGACTGAATTCAGCGCTTCCCAGCTGGCCATAGTCAAGGAATTGAATTACTAGAGTAACTAACCATCTAAAGCAAAAACATCATATTTGCCTTTGCATTTTGTGTGTATATAAAATAATTGCATGAATATTTTGGTTGTAGAAGTCAACTTGAACTTTATTCTTAGCAGTAGTAGCTGAGCTTGTATTTTGCATTAAAAAGTAAAATAAGCTTCAACAGGAAATCCTATACTAATGATGAACAGCAGATTTTTTTGCTGGAATGCTTAATTGCATCCCCTGTGACAGTATTGGAAATTATTTGAGTTTGGATGATGGCATAATATAATTTGATACTGGTAGCTCTGTAGAAATTTAAAATATGTAAATGCATATGCATGAAAACCTGTTCCAGTGAATTTCTATTCACTGCAATGTGCTTTGGATGATCAATCATTAATAATAATAATAATAAAAATGAGGGGTTTTGCTTTTTAATTTGCAGAAATTGCAATAGTACCCATGGGATTTTATTACGCACCTCTGAGATGAGTCGCAAGACTGCTGTTGACTTCCAAGGCTGCCCTGTTAGTATTTACAGCATGCTTGCTTCTTCTGGGCATCACAGATGGTAACTGCATTGGGCCTGGAAAGTTCTTCTTTGACTTTGCGTCAGCTTGGACAAGGCTCATCTTTTCGAAACTGTCAGGAAATCCCAGCAGCTAGGGGTCACAACACAGGGAAAGACGTACACAAGAAAGTACATGGTGGATTTGAATTCTAGATTCATATCTGCAAAACTGTTTCTTAATGGAACCTTTGTGTATATGGTGAAGTTCAGTGCTGTGCGTGATTGAAAGGAGACCCGTTCTGCATTTGTATAGGTATTGCTTGTATTTGGAGCACCTTCTAGTCTTTGGCAGGGAATATCTGTGCTTGGTTATACATTACTGAGCTTTCAGACTCTCTGGTACATGCCCCCCACCATTTTAAAGATATGAAGCCTTTACGTGACTCAGAATAAACCGTAACAGGCTTATTATTTCAAGTGCTGTAGGGCCTAGATTG
>VXAV01009064.1:401022-428416 GCA_013399715.1 Alectura lathami | reverse complement strand
TCCCTCCAGAAGAACTCCCTGCAGCTCATAGCTTATGGGTGATGAGTACACTGATGAGTACATTGAACCAGAGCATAATGCTAGGGTCTGACCCTTAGAAGTTTTCTATGCTGTAAAAACTTTCAGTGGGATTTTGAGATCAATCTTACTCTGCATAAATAAGCTTCATAACTCTTCAGTGCAACCTCTGTGCTTGTAAGTAGAGATGCATTTTCAGACCTATTTGTGATGAACAGTGATTGCCTGAAGGCAAGAAAAATATTTTTTACTTTCTGTGGGAAAGGCAATAAGTGTGTCTGAGTGTGTTTCCAGTTCAGCATGCGATTGCCTGTTCTAGCTCAGGTGCAGAGCTTCCAATAATTTACCATTCGTTTCAAGTCCTAATGAAATCATTAGTTATGCACCTGCAACAAAGTCTTGCTGCTAACTCTGTTAAGTCTTCCGTGATTGTTCCCCAAAATATGTAACTAAGGGGAGCTGCTGTTTTTCCTTAGGATAGGATCTTTGTAGATTTTAGTGTTTTTTGTTTGTTTGTTTTTAACCTTATTCCATATTTCATGTGTTTCTCTGGTAAACACAAGCAAAAAACTTTCTTCTGCTTTTGAGCAGTTTAAGTGTTCATGACAGTATGATGCTACCATTTGAGATTAGAGACATTTAGGAATTGCTGATTTCATTTTCTGTCTTAAAATTCTTTGAGTGATGATGGAATGAAAGCCACACACAAAAAGCCATTAAAGGGCAAACAAGACAGGGTTTAAGTAAAGCAAATAAAGGTGCTTAGCGTATATTAGACAAATGCCATAGGGATTAGCTGCTAGTGAACTGTACAATTTATTCAACTGTAAATATTCTCCAGGGGTTTGTTTTAAATGTTTTGTTCATCTGGAAAAATTTGTTCCAAGCAAAATGAAACAAAAAAGTCAGAAATCTGCACCAGTGCTTGTGCTGACATTTGTATCCAGCTAACTTGCAAGCAAGAACAAAGGTACATGCAAGTAAATACTGTTTTATAGTGCAGGAGTGACCAGGGAAAAACAATCGGAAGACTTGGTCATAAGCTAATGCCTGGGAAATGTTTCAGACCAGGATACATTGCAGATTCCAAAAAGATTAATCATTTATTTACGTTTTATTGGTGCAGTTGCTACTGAGTGCCGTGGCAAGGGTGACTTCCAAAGGTGGAAGTCTCAAGGTGGAAATTTCTTGGTTTTCTTTTTCTTTTTTCTTTTTTTTTTTCTTCCCTCCTCCTCATCTACCAGTATGTAAAGCAAAGCTAGCACTGCCTTTATCTTTCACAGACGGTCATGCCACAAAGGCTCAGACTTTCTGCTGTGTACCAACACCCAAAGGATAAGAACTTGCTAATTTGGTGTCTAATGGTCTATTTAGAAAGAAATCAGATGTGTAGTGCTGAACTGGAGTAACTCCTAGGGTAGCAGACACATCGTAATTTCAGGTGGATGGAACTTCTTCACTGAGTGTTTGCAATGAATCACTGTACAATGGTGTGGACACAATTCCTGGCTGTTTGTTTCCTTGCTGAGGTTCTGCCTGGTCACTACTGGAAGCTGTGGCCAGTCTGACACCGAGCCATAAGCCAGTCTTTCTCTTCGAGTTGCCACCAGTGAAGTTCTGCCGGCCCTGGGCATGTCCATATGTGTTGGGATCTGTGAAACTGCACTCCTCTTGCGGACTGTTCCTCTTCATGCTCAGTTACCATGATACAGAATTCCTACAGTGTGAGGTGATTCCTCAGAATGATGCTTTGACTCATGTGGGTGCGCTTGGACAAAGAATCAGTGAGAACTGAGCAGCAAGAAGGGAAAATAATAATCAACCATGCAGTGATGGTCTGAGAGAAGTAACACCTTTGGGACTGGCGATCTCTAGATTGTCTCAGCCGTGGGCCTTTTTGTTTGTGAGCCAATCTGTAAATTATGGTATCTTGGATCCTGAAGCAATCACACGCATGCTGAAAGAGCCTTTCTAAAAAGGATAGAATCTCTCTGAACTGTCTTCTTTTGGACACGTGAGCTTTTCTCACGTGGGAGACCAAGCCCTTTCCACCATAGCTGCTGTACTAGTTCAGTTGACCTTGACTTTCTAAACAGAAAGCGCTGTGATCAGGTTTCTGGATTTGTGACCGTGGACAAAAACTAACAAAATATTATAGGAAATCACGTATTACTGCTTTTCTCAGTTAAACGTCCAATGGATCTGTTTCCATGCCTTGCCCTTCTGAAGTAGATGGGAACAATCCTAACAAAATCTCCCATCAGGTTAACATGAATAAATCAAAATTCCTGTTTCCCCACCAATGTAGCAGTGTTCGTCTTTCTGCAGATGCATCTCCCACAGAGTGAATTTTCATCCTCCTCCTGCATATGAGAAACAGAGGTGAGGGAAACCCAGATGTTTTGCAGTAGCAGCAGAACCTGGACACCAATTATATTTCTGAGTAATCATCAGAGAACAAATTTATCCTCTTTAAATGGAGGCCCATATGCTCGTTGATCGTAGCGATACACTTGACAGGCTGCTGTCTTTCATGCGCTGTGTTGAGGAAGTAAAGAAGGCGAATAAATATGCTTAGCAGTATTAAATATTATATTGTAGGAGTAGGAGAGTATTTGTGATCACTGAGGCTGTCAGAATTTACTGCAGCCTTTTTAGTCCAACAACCTGAAACATTCAGCTGGAGTGATCTGTGACCTCAAGATTGTGTGGACCTCTTATCAGCTAATGCAGATGCTCTTAGCAGGTTTGGGGTCAGCAACTGTTTAGATATTTCTGTATTAGGATGCTGCCGAGTCACATAGAGACATAATTTCCTTCTTTGTTGTTAGACCTTCAGCTGGGTGGTGATGGCTCAAAATTATATATGAATGAACAAGGACAAGGCTTGGGTACAGACCCGTCCTGGAGTTAGCAAGCTATCTTCAAATACTTTTAATAATGTGGAAAATTTCTTTGCCATGTGTATTGGTGTGCTTGTAAGAAAATATACTGTGTCTTCACTTTGCAAAATGCTCCAGGGTGCGGTTTTAGAAACAAAGTAGTTCTGGAAAAGCAAGCAGGTACGGATTTTGTGGAGGGGAGAAACTTTTTTGGCAAATACTTGAAGATGTAGGAGAACATGTGGCAGACTCGTGGATGGTAAGTGGCACCGAGAATAGCCTGTAATTACAGCTTTTCATGCATGAGGGTGCTGAAGAATATTAGGGAAATTTTAAGTATCATTTTGCAAAACTGAGGACTTCTGGAATGGCACAAAATGTGTTGATGTTTACTTTCTCATTAAGATGTCTTTTCTAACAAACATAACTGTTAGTTGTTGGTATTTGTGGAAGCAGGAAGAGGATCTTGCAATATGCTTTAAATCAATTACATTTCTGTTTCCTATGTCAACAACATCTGTATTTTCATAATGGGATAGTTCAAATGTCTCAGGACAAAGCTGATCTTTGTGGTTATAAACATGTTGGAATTCTTTAACTGATGTGACTGTCATAAAGCCCTATTTCACTAGAATTCATTTATAACTAATGTTTAATACCTCAGAGAGGACTGTCAAAGGTGAATGCTATTATCTAACTGTCTAGACGACTTGTCAGGCTAGCAGAGGAGTTGTCCGGTCTGCAATTTTCAATTTGGATTAAAATCAGTGACTTGAACTAGAAGGTGAAGTTTGGGATATCTAAATATATCAGGTAACCAGGATATATTTATCTTTAGTTATGATCTTTTAATCCTATTTACAGGTTGTATGGGCTTAACAGCAATACAGTAATTTAATGTCTTTGAATATGAGATGCTATGGTGTGTATCGCCACTGAGCAGAACTGAGTATTTCAACTATATTTAGGTATTTGTGGTTAGTTCTTGGAACTTAGTCGTAATTTTAGGTTGACAACAACATAAAAAACACCTGTAAAATTTCTGAATTGTCCTCTTCTGAGTGACTATGTTCAAGTCTCCAAGTTTGCTGAAGCTGTTATGAGTCTCTCCTTTGATCTCTGTGACCTTTGGATCTGGTTGTAAGCACTGCGTGTTTTCCTGCAGTTTCTCTCTTCTTTCTTTGACATAGTGACATACTTGGGCCATATCCTGAAGTGTTCTGGGATCTGAATGTTTTCGCATATAAAAATTTTATCTTTACTGGCTGTGTCCTTGGATTCTCATTCTTTGCTTTGAAAAAGTATTTCAGCATCAGGGTATGACCCTGCTCCACCACACACACTAGGACAGCTCATCTTGGTGAGGTATTCCATGTGAACATTTGCTATCCATATGAAAACTCTCAATCTGCATTTTTTTTCTTTATATTGACAAAAAAAAAATTACAGCCTTAAAAACTGTCTTAGAATGATTACTTCTTACATTGAAGTAAATCACAACATAGAAAAATTCAAACACCAAAAACAAAACAAAAAAGTCATATTTCCCCAAATGCTTTCTTTGTGCAAAACCAGCATTACTCATAATTAGTATTCACACTAGATTTACTGCTTTGAATATCAGGAGAAATTGAGTACACCTCTGTACTCAGTAAGCCATCATATTCACTGAAATTCAGTGCTATTGAACATACAACCTACAACGGGGGTATTGTGGTTTCACTGTATATTTTGTCCTTCAGACAGTGTGTTTCTCTCACAGTTGGACCCAATTGAATTCCACGGCTTTATAGGACTTTAGGGAACACTAGCTGGGGTTGTTAGAATAGTGTTTGTTTCAGAGGTATACTCTGTCTTTAGATCCATTCATTGGGTTTCCACTGAGGTTTTATTACTTGTCCGCTGAAACTAATAGAAAATCTCCACGTGATGCTTCGGTTTCAAGTGGATAAGGATGTGGTTACCTCAGAGACTGCTTCTTTGGGGCTGCCTCGTTTCTACAGCTGGTCACATCAAACCCACCCAAGCAGGACCTCTGGGGGAGTTGTGCCCGGCAAGCAGGAGTCAGGTGCAGCATCTTCCTTTGTGCTTGGCTTGCAGTACTCACATTGGCGGATGCCTGCCTCCCTGCCATCTATCTCTTTTGTATTTTCTCCTTGAGGCATCCAAATTTGAGGCTGGCATACTGATTTGATACAAATGACTAAGACAAACCTGCAATCCATTTCTTTTATCAACTTAGAAGAATTTAGGTGTTGGTTTGTTTGTTTGTTTTTGACATTTTGAAAGGAATGTGTCTGTGCTTCTGAGGAGTAAGCTTCAAGAACTCAGGAATAGAATTGCACTTACTAAAATATATATAAGAAGTGAGATCTACAAAGGTTTGGTAGCATCGACCAAGTTCTGCTTGTAAATACGGTATTATTCATTGTCATTATATACCTTCCCACTGGGACAGTGATTAATTTGTCCCCAGGCATTTCCTTGCTTTGTTGATCGAATCCAGACACTGCATTCCAAATACAAGGCATGCTTAGGAGCTGCAAAACACAGGCTTTGGCTGCTTATTTCCGACCCTGGCATCTGGGTGATTGGCTCCGTCCTCCTCTCTGACCTCTTGTCCAGCTCTGCTGCTCAGCACTGCAGCAGCTGTGAAAGTGTCCGTAGGGGCTGGCGAAGGGTTAGATGGCTGCTGGGTAATTATGCAGATGGGGCTGTCAGGAATTGAGCTCCCTGTTTGATGTCTGGGTATGGTACAGCAAAACAGCACTCTGATGTTTTTTCACAGTCTCTTTCTGCAGACTGCCTGCTTGTAACGGTTTGAAGACTGCCTGTAGGTATTTCCTTGGAACATAAAAATAAGCACTCATGCTCTGGCCCCTGAGCCAATATGTCCTGGTGCTGCTGTTACTTACACATTGTATTTGTGATTCAGTGGCATAAGGGAGGTTACACTTCAGAACTATTGGGTGCAGTTTTGTTAATTTTGTCTGATAAAAAATAGACAACAACAAAAAGCTGTGTTTTTGCTCCAGATAAAAGTATTATAATTAATTTTCTTGAGGCAGTGACAAATCAATCCAGGCCAGTGACACAGTATTTTCCTTTTCCTGTTATTAATAGAAATGGGTCTGCACTATGTTCAGACTGCTTTCCTTCCTCAGCGTGTGGAAGTAGTCTGTAACCGGACGGGGCTGTGCCTGTCTCCTCCATTGCTTTCATAACTGATTTTTGCAGAACCACTGCATGGATTTACACCGCTAATTGCAGGATAACCATTGAGCTATTGAGTCTTCCACAAAACCTGTTAGCTCGAGTATGAGTAGTAACGTGGCTGTACCAGCTCCAGAACGTACTGCAACCTGCAGTGCCACTGAGCGTGGGTGCAGAGGTATTGAAATCCTGCTGCATGTGGGAGAGCCATGGCAGGAGGGAGCCCACAGGAGAAGGTTGTGTTCATTGTGAGACATGTGCGTGCTCACAGAATTGATGAGCGTGTTGTTCCTCATCAAAAAGTTTCTGTTTCAAAGGAGAACAACAATGAAAACTGGCGTGCTGTCAGAAGCTGGTTTTATGATGGCAATATTATAATAATGTTGACTTTTAATTAAATGAAGTTGACATACTTTAAGTCTGCAGATTAACCATCTGTTGCTGCATTAATGAATATCCTTCATAGCATCAGTTCACGACCCATGTTTTGTTGTTTTCCTTTTTTTTCTTTTTTAATCCCCCGGATAGCTTTCTGAAACGTATACTTGTTGATTAAGGCATGAAATATTGGCCAGAATCTATCTGCATGAGGCATTTACCCACTACTGGGAAATGAACTTAGTGCAGAGGATTGTATTTTCTGTATTTCTGCGTTCGCTGTTAGCTAAAATGTTTCCAAGCAAGAATTTTGATCGTTGTCTTTATTCCTTTTCTATGCCAAGTAACTTTCTTTAAACAAAAACTCTTACAGTATGTTAGGAATCCCTGTTAACACACGTCTTTGCATAGACTATTAAACATGGAAATCTTTCTGTTCTTCTTTGTGAAGGTGGAATGTTTCAATGTTTCAAATGGTTCAAATGTGTTAAGCAAGAGATTTTCATGTTTTTGTATATTGAATTGTTGTCTTCAGCAGCAGATGTATTGTGCGTAAAAAGGACTTCTGCAACCAGCAACTAAACAATATGCTTAGTTCATAATGACAGGGAAAGGAGCTGTAAAGAAGATGTTATTCCATAATTTTCAGCTGCATAGTGCTTTGCTTTAAGTATTTATACTGCTCATTACTGCTGTGACATTTAGTGCTTACAAAATGAATTAATTTTATGATAACTTCATTAAGATAAGCATTGTTTTTGCTCTGTCACCCTTCCATAAGAGGTTATTTGGATATTGAACACGTCCTACCATACTTGGAGAATGTAATTTTTTTGGTACATTTTTACTGCTTTCATCTTCCAGGCTGATCCTTTCATGAAGATGAGTTAAGATGTCTTCCTTTATTTGGAATGCTGAGGATGTAACATTGTTGGGTTTCTCTTGAGGGGGAACTTAAAATAGTAGCAACGATTATGCTGGTTTTCATGGAACCTTCTTACTGGTCACCTCCTACTGTTGAGTTGGAAGGGACATGTCTTCTGTGAACAGTAGGTGAAGTGCAAGTGGCCTTGTGTCAGACCCCTAAGAATAGTACCCCATGCAGAAGACAGGCACCACAGGGAATAACACGTCTGTACTTGATTTTATGATGGAAAAGTCTCCAGCTTTGTATTATGTGTATAGTCCTTGCATCACCCTCAAGACAAGTGGTTTGGCTGATAAGAGTAATTTCTTTTCTTTTTCTTTTTTCTTTTTCTTTTTCTAATTTTTTTTTTCTCTTGTCTTTCTAGATCAAGGAAGTATAGTAGCTGACAGTTTGCATAGCTTGATTCACATCACGAATTCTGTTTTGCGCAGAAAGGATGCAGTATCTTTTGGGACTTACAAAGAAAGACGCGGACTCTTGAGGCTGGCTAGTTTATTGTGTAGAGAGTGGAAGTAGTAGAAAAGATGGTAGTGGTAATAGAAAAGATGATTGCAATCTTGTAACTTCTCTGACACTAACAGAAGAAATGGGAAAGGTGAAACCAAATGTACGTCCCTTCTGATGTCGGGAACCTTGCCTGTTAGATGAACCTCTCATTGATGACTGCTCAGATCCCATTCACAGTGAAGATTGTCAACATTGTGGTCTTTGGAGGTTTAATGGAATGGAAGCCTCCTTCTCTGGAGGTATTCAAAACCCGCCCAGACACCTTCCTGTGCAACCCACTGTAGGGAACCTGCTTTTGCATGGGGGTTGGACTAGATGATCTTCTAAGATCCCTTCCAGCCCCTACAATTCTGTGATTCTGTAAAGCAACCTCGTGTAGGGCTTTAAAGTTAACAGTGCCATTTTAATGTTACTTTTCCATTTTAAAAAGCAGTCTTTGAAAACATCTTCTATATATCTTCATGATATAACCCATTAATTTGATTAATTCCACATTTAATAATGTTCTACTGCAAACAGAACTCACCAGTTAACTGCTGGATTTATTCTAACGTTTGAAGAAGAAAAAACCCTCTTGAGTATAAGAAAGTTATTAGAGTTTTTTTAAGGAGGACGAAGAAGGCTTTGCACTTTTGTTAGTATGAATGTTATTAGGCTTTGATATACGCAATTTTCATGCCTAATAACTGATTGTTATCATTCATCAGTATAATTTGAATCATTGTTATCCTGAAGGGAATTGCTTGATTAAAAATATTTATCTCTCAAGAAGATGAAAGAATGCCAATGTATAAAAGATTAGCAAGTCAAATTTTATAAATTCAATGCAAAACCAGGAAGTGAAAGTTTCCTTTTCTTATTGTAGCATGCTAGCAGATTGTGAGGAGCTAACCTCCCTGTTACTGTATTTTCTGTTTGTTGGTAGTTAAAGCATCTTCCTTCTTAGTGAGCACTTCTAGTCCTAGAGATCCTCCCCGTAAACAAGCTGTCAATACTGATCAATCCAAATGCTAGTTCAGCTGTGAAAGGGCTTGTGCCTCAGCTACTGTTAACTGCTTGTGATGGAAATGAAGTTCATATTATTCTTACAGGTCTTCCTTCTCAATATTACCACCTCCTCAGACACATTACAGTAATTACTCTCGAAGCTAGGACTTGATTCTGTGTCTGTCTCTCATGTTCTCTCTCCAAGGCCCCCTCTCTTGAATATTGTTCCAGCTAGACTGCAGCCACGACTGCTGTCTCCTGGGGGCAGGTTAACCCAGCCTGGTGCTTGGAAAACTTGAAGAGAAATCACTGAAACTGAAGTGGGCTTTCACCAGGAAGCCACAGTCCATCTTCAGAGGAGAGGGACTCTGTGAGCAGTTGGAGGTCAGTGACTGCTGAGGAGTGGCTGCCCAGCTCCCTTGGAGCTGTGCAAGTGGCATGGTGTTGCAGGTGCCAAGGTGACTGAAGCGACCTGTAGAGGCAAAGCAATGAAGGTTGCCAAGGCAACCTGATTACTTCAATCTGAATGAACATAAAATATGAAATAGTGACATAAATACTGCTATGCTTCATCTCCCGAGGATATAAATTCAAAATAAAATAAAAAGAAATCAAGCTTTATTTTTTCTATCTGCTCTGGAAGTTCTGTTAATTTTACTGTGATGAGATTTTCCTTTATAATAGCTTATGTTTAACCAGAAATATTGCATTAAAACACATTTTAAACTCTTTAGGAGAAGTCCGAAAAGAGAGAGAGATGTATGGAGGTGTGCTGGTTTGGCATTGTCTTGCATTTAAATTATATAACATTGGCAGCATCCTAGTGAACCTAAATCAATTTGTTCTTTGTATGATTTTTAAGTGTTTGCTCTGTGTTGCTTTAAAGGAACTTCAGGATTGTACTGCAGACTTCTCATCTTTCAGTCAGAAAGCAGAACATGTTAGGGAAGAAATAATGTGAAGTATTGCAGAGTTCAGGGAACATAGTTGGGTGCAAATTCTAATCAGATGATCAAACTGGTATAAAATATGCCCAGCAGCTCACTTTTCCAGTGCTGGAGCAAGAGGTAAAAGCAGTAGGCATATGCTAGCATGGTGTAAAGCCTCAGCAAAGAACAGCTGCCTAGAGAAAGGCAGTTTTCTTCTGAGGAAGAACCACTACTGAAATAAGGGCTATAGTGCAAGTGAAGACGATTATCATTTGGCTGCATGCATGTCTGGCCTCAATTTCTTGTATGCCCCGCTTATCTTTGTAGGATGGAAGTCCGGCATAAAAGGAAATACTGTCAGGGGATGTTGTTGCTGTAAGATTTCGATAGCCAGAAGGGATTGAGATAAATCCTTCATGTGGCCAGACAGAAATACTCAAAGGTGATATAGAACTACATTTCTGAATGGAAAAAGCTATGAGGAAAGTTCGGGCTCTTATTTTAAAACATGGAATTGGAATAGAATTGAAAGTTCTTAGTAACTAAAGACTAGTTTCGTAAGTAATAATGCTAGTACTAGAAGAGCTACAGCTCTAGCAGCATTGTACTACCCTAAAACTAACATAAGTATGCAACATAGTCACATATGAAGTGGATGAGGATTTACAGTCGCAAAAGGTAAAACGGTGCTCAAACTTAGTGTTTCTATCATTCAACAATCATAGAGTTGAGCCAGGACTAAACTTTGGTAAATCAAGAAGATTAGGTATTTTATTATGAAAGCTTATGGTACAGGGAACTAGGGTTGATAGATGAGCACAGCACTTCCATGTGTCTCTTTGTTAGGAGCATAAACAAGCGTTTGAAATGCTACAGATGGAATCACGAAGCCAGGGATCTGTTGCCACTTTTACTGTTGAGTGTGTGTAAATCTGAGGAGAAACTGTTGCCAGTTCATCCATCATTCCATTTTCCTCCAGAAATAATTGTCTTAAAATAGCTGATACTACAATACAGTCTTCAATATTTTTTATTATGATTATTTGTTTTAGACAAAATTCCCTTTAAATGAATGGGAATTGAATCAAGGGCAGGTCTCGCCCTTTAATAATACAGGCTGTCTCTAAAGTCAGCTTTATTCTAAGTATTTTTTTGCTCTGTAGAGGGAATTACATAAATATGAGATGCAAACTCAGAGTGATATGCAGCAAGTCTTGTTTGCATCTCACTAAAGTTGAGCATTTTGGAATGAAATGCATCTCTCTGCCCGATGTTTTTCCGTGCTGGTGGTAGCAAAGCTGGACCTGCATGGCCAGAATGGCAATGTACAAGTCCTACTCAATGCATGATGCCAGCTAAGGACAGCTTGGTCAAATGGTAGAAGGGCATAATGACAAGTACACCTAGCCAGGGGAAAGAGATCACATGGAAGTGGTTTGGATTTAAATTTAAATATGCATTAAATGTATCTTAGTAGCCTTCCTTGGTGTGTCCTACCCATATGGGCTTCCCTTTCACAGCCAGGCACAAGGATTTCCCTTTCACTTGATGTACTCCATGCTCTCCATGCTAAAATTTTATTTCCACTTCTCATAACTCTGAACTTCAAAAGGAATCACTGTTTGATAATGGCAGCTATTCAGCTAGTAGTTGAGCTTAATTGGAGCTGTGCTTGATTGTTTTGTATTAATTCTGTCAGAACTGGACTTTGGTTTATATATTTATATTTGGTTTATATTTCTTCGGTTTGTGGCAATATTCAGTTTATCATTCCAAATGCATCCTTCTGATGCAAAACTCAAATGAAAACTGACAGTGCTTCGCAAAACACTTCTTCAGAAACTGTCACTTGTAGAATACCATTATCAGCAGGCATTTGGGTTGCTGAGTTTTTTAATAGGAGTTTCCTGATATTATCTTAAGCAGCCTGAAAATGTAATTATTTAGGTATAAAGAACATGTAAATACCTGTGGATCTCTTTCTGCAAGAAGAAAGTTCTTTATAGAAACATTCAAAAAATGCCTTAGATGCAGGAACGGCTGATGGTATTTTGTGCTGCTGGTGACAGATTGACAACTGTGAAACCAGCTCCTGCAAATCTCTGTTCATTATCTGTTAACTACCCATTGACTTGCGTGCTCTAAACTTCAGCACACTGCATTCAAAGGGGAGGGTGCGGTGGTGGGGGAAGGCAAAAATCTTTCTCTGGACCTGATCATTATTGTTTTAAGAGCATTAATCTGAAACATCCTGAATATGAAATACAGAATGGGAATTTTTGGCTTCCTTTAAAAAGATATCAAGGCATAGATGTCCTGTCTTCTTTCACATTGCTTTCTGCTGTTCCGGAAGATAGGAGCAGCAGGGCAGCTGGCACAGCTTACTGTCCAGGGAGTGAGCTGGAGTAAAGAAAATCCCTTGGTGGCATCTTGCCAGAAGAGCATTCATATTTCACTCTTCTCTGCAGCCTGCAATATGAAATGTATGTCAGAGGATAGGCGCATATATTTGGAGTGAAGGGAGAGGAAAAAGAATCATCTGAAGTAAATCTCCCTGGAAAGGCTTTGTTTGCTGCATTACACTTGAGCAGAGCTTGAGATGGCTCCAAGTTGTGATTTGATGTGAAAAGGAAAATGGCAAAACCAAAGCACCAGTGCAGCAACAGGATCAGGAAAAGCCCTAAAGTGAAACATTTCTCCTGGATGTATTAAGTACTGGTATACAAAGACAGCGTGCACAAACTAACCAAGTTCAATTTCAGAGGTGGACAGTAGACATAAAACTTCCATACCTATTCCTCAGCATGAAGTGGATGTACGCTTAGCTCAGAAACAGTTCTTTAAATGGGCTAGATGAGAACAGGAAACCCACATGGCTTTGACTGACAACCAGCCTGATTTTGGAAGAGTACAACAGCAATGGGCATAACTTGCCCTTTACATTATGGGAAACCTGAAGTTGCAGTCTGTGGTATATTTTTGCTATCAGAGCAAAAGGATATTGGGGAGCATTGAAAAGCCAAATTTCAGTCGACTTCAGAAAGGAAGGGTCAAGATTATAGCCAGCTGATCTGCTTAAATATAGCTGCCAAGGCAGCAGCTGCAAACTGTTAGGAAATCTGACAGAAATCTTTCTATAATGCACATGCATATACATGAAGGACAAACAGTATCTAATACTATGAATGGAGGATTTCAAAAATCAAATATTTGAAGGGTAAGATAGACCAACATCAGAGTTGTCTTGAATCAGTAATCCATACCCTTCTTTTTGCATGGTTGTAATACAGTTTTTCCTGCAGGGTCACACGTTATTTTCTCAGAGAAGTCTTTAACAGACAGGAAGCTCTCAGTTGCCCAGCACATGTACATGTACTTTTAATCCTCCCTAATGTATATCAGCGTTGCATTTAGTGCACTTGATTGCAACTTCTTACTAAATACATTGAAATCATCGGCGTCATAGTGGGAATTTTGTGTTAGATGGCTATGGTCTTGAAGCGCTGCAGAAACAATAATTAATTTATCCTAGACATGCTCAAAATAAAGTTATTGTCTTATCTCTGGTTTCTAAATACACAATTGACTTTTCAGGAGATAACGACCAGAATTGTCAAGTAAACATTTGTTTGCGGAGGCATGTTCTGAATTTTCGGAGGTATGCTTTTTTAAGGCAGTATTCCCATTCAGAAAACCATTTCAGTCAAATGCACTTGCAGTTTGAGTGCTTAGCACTTCTATAAATGTGGCCTCAGGTGTTGTAGGCTGTGCATGCGGGAAATGAGAAACATGCAATTAGTAGCCATCTGTGAAATGTTTGCCCGGCATCACGCTGGAACTCGATGGCAGAGATGGGGATGGAATCCAGTCCTCCAGAGCAGCATTCAATTGTCTTCACTATCAAACCCTCATTTCTCTTCTGTCTGTCTCCAGCACCATTTATTAACTCCTTGCAGCATGGGCAACAAATGAGGCATGGACAACAACCTTCACTACTCAGCCCTGATTCATTTGTGTTTTGTGGTTCCATATTACACATTCAGTGAGGCACTCATCCCACAGGAGGGGGTGAAAAGTACGTTTGTGAAATTAAAAACTGATAGTTAACAGAGAGCTGAATATGAGCATTTTCCTGAGGTTTTGAGTATTTTGCATTACATTCTTAATGTTCTTTTAGTGCAAGTCTAGTGAGTTTGAAATATTTTTTACATATATGTAGGTGGTCCATTTTATAGGTTTAGGAAGAAGTTGGCATTAGTATTTCTGTTGTTGCTGTTAACATTATTTATTATTTTATTTTTAGCTTTGACTAGAGAGTAGGAATGGATGGTTCCTAGTCTGGAAAATGCACATGAAAAAGTATATAAATCAATATGCCTTGGGAATTAATTCAAAAGAATGTCAAAATGGTAGTATCAAGGAAAAATATTTCAGGGACAGACCTGAATAGTGAATTCGTGTGCTAAATACATGGAAGGTAAGTTAAATATGGAAAGAGAGACATTCCATGTTGTTTATTATGTGAAGAATGCCTTGATTTTACAGATTTACTCTTCTACGTCGAGACAATTTGCTCTGTTGCAGAGCACATCAAGGAGCATTAAGGTCTGGAGATGAGAGACAAAGACATGGTTTTTTTTGGTCTCCTTCAGGTTTCCCTGAAGACTTGATAATAATAGATTCTACATCAAGAAAATGTGGGGAAAACAGCTTGAATCTCAGACACTCTGATCACTTCTTAATCTAAATCAGTCTGCCAAATGCATTTTCATCAGGATTTGGAACTTGAAAACAACTCTTTAGATTTTTGAGTCAATAGGATGTTCAGAATGATTTGACTGGTTGTCACTTAAGACTTTCAGATAAGTTAACTGCTGAGATAAAATACAAAAATACTCCTCGACTTGACTGTGTGTTTGCAACATAAGTGATACCTATGGGACGTGGCTGGTTAGCTCTGTCAAGGAGGCTATAAGGGCAGCAGCAAGCACAGGCAGTATAAGGGGAGGGTTGCTGCAGTCAGAACATGGGGTTCAAGGCAGAGTCAGCGATGGGTGGGTCAAGGACTCGACAGTCAGACTGAAGGTCTCGGGACCTTTGTGTGGCAAAAAGGAAAAAAAGTGTTGTATTCTGCAGGCTCTGCTTTCTATCTTTAGGGCACCACCATGTTCAGGCTTTGCTGTAACTGAAACTAGACAGGGTTCCTGATGTTGTCCAGCAGCTGTGTAAACACCATCACTTGGTGATGACTTGTCATTTGCTGCTCCCCCCATGTATCACAGCACTTTTGGTGTTTCAAGTCTGATGCTAGACTGCTACAGCTGGGTTTGCAGCTGAACCAGAGACCTGTGGCCACCCCGTTGTCTGCTGACACCTTGTATATACCCATCATTAAACTAAAAAAGTCAGGTGCTGCTTCATTATTATTATTTTTAGTTATCCATAGCCGAGGCAGCATGAGTGGATAATTGTCCCGGATAATTTCTGTAGATGCTTTTTACTAAGTAGAGTCCAGCAAACAGACAGTTGCAACAACAGTTATCGTTGTCTATGGCTTCTTAATGCCGCTGTATAAATAGCAAATGGTGATAGCGCATGATTATCTGTGTTTTGTTGCCAATGCAGGATAGAACAATGAGAGTACAATATTGTAATTAATAAGATTTCAGTGATGGAAATCACAATCCATGTTAGATTTTGATAAGACAGTTATTGTTGCAGTCTTTTGTCTACATAAAGTAGTAAAATGAAATGTGCTTTTCACACGACTTCAATGATTGTGTATATTTCTGGCAGCCTACTTGGTTATTGTAATAATTATATGTCCATATAAGATCTTTATGCAAGGATTCTGATTACTAAACCTGACAACAAATCTCTGGTGTTGATAAGTATGTAGAAAATGCATGTGGATGTGATTCAGATGGAGATATTTTATGCAAATATTACCGGACCTGCCTTCAATCCAAAGGAGAGACAGTTAAATGTTTCATGGTAGATAACACAGTGTTATAATCAGCGGTAAAATTCACGGCACCTAGCTCAAGATTTTCTGTGCTCACCATTGCTCCTGTAGTAACGTAATTCCAGAACAACACGGTTCTACAAATGTTGTCTCTGTAGAGACTACATAATAGTGACAAAGGGCACCATTAGGTGAATCTGTGAGAGGGTTGGATGAATGCTTTGACTTAGGTCTCTCATAGCGTATGTCTGGCTGAAAAATGGAGGAGGAAAACCTCAGATGTAAGAGATTTTGTACATGCTGAGGTATGAATTACTCTTCCATGTAATGCAAATTGTCTATCGAACTGAAGTGACTTAGATTTTTGTCTCATCATTCTTGTGGGTAATCGCCATCTCAAGTGTTAGATGAGTAGAATAGTAGCATAAAACTCTCTAGGAAAAATAGTACAAATTTGCAATTAATATAGTTCTTTTTTCCTCTAATGTGAAAGTCAGCAATGACAGTATGTGTACATACTGGGACAATATGTACATTGTTGGTGATCCAGGGGCACCCAGGAACTGGTGTCAGAGAGTAAATACAGCAAAATAACTGTGGCTTGCAAGTTAAATCTTCAGTACCTCATTAAACCTTAGCCACAGAGCATGTATAACCAGCAAAATGACCTGACGTTTTGACGTTATCAAACCTGAATTAATCTAACTAAATCCAAGTACTTCTGCATTGTTGGATATACAGACTAACTATATGTACCACTGCTAATCTCTGTTGTGCTTTTTTGGATTTCCTAAGCTTAACGAGGTTGAGCCATGGCTTCTAGAACCAACATAGGCGCTGCTAGAAATAATGTGAGGTGTCGTCTTCCTTTTTCACTTGTACTTTAATGATGTTTAAAATTACTGTGCTGTTTGACCTCTGTTGCTTATGGTAAGTAGGCAAGCTAAAGAACCAGACAGGCAGTCTTAAACCTCGTGTGTCTTTGTTTGTTTGTTTTGCAAGAAATGTATGTAAAACTTGAACTCTTGGACAAATTCCAGTATGAGTGATCTAGATGATTTCCCTGAAACTTTAACATGACTTGTCTATCTCACCTGTGCTCAGGGATTTCTTTCTAAGTTAACTTGGATTGAATCTCAGAGTGTTGATGAGGTCATAAAACAATTTTGACAAATTTCAAGAAAAACTGACCAGGATTTATGTTTTATTTTGTAGCCAGATAGAAGTAATTTCTCATATCCTGTGAGAGCTCAGAATGTTTTTGCAGTTAGATGAATTAAAACTGATAAATAAGTCTCAATAAATCATGCAGTTCTTGGATAGATTGGCTGCTTCTGTAGTTTCCATTACATACAGTGCTGTATGAACATTTTGATTTTATTGCAGAAGACAACTTCCATTATTTATCCCAGAAGGAATCAACTCTTTTTATCAGACAGTAAGCCACTAGAAAACTGATTTTTTCCCACCTGTGCAGTAGTCATTGGACATTAGAGTTACACATCTGCCATCTATAGATGCATATTGTATCACAAATTCTGCTTTACTTTCTGTTAGGTTGATAGAGTAACTGAAAAGTTTTTAGGGCATATAGGAGCATGAAAAATGCCACTTTTCAGTCTCAACTATTATATTGTCATCTTGGAGCATTTATTGAATAAAGCCTCTGAGTATTGAAGAATAATTTAAAATTAGCATGTATAGCTGGTGAACCTCTGTCATTATTTGACATTCAAGTCTACCCCATTCTCATAGTCACCATCTCAGGAAAATGCCCAGGAAAAAACATCCAGGCTATGTCTGCTGTGCATTTCATATAATGAAATGCTGTAAAAGCAGCTATGAGTCCTTACAAGCGATCTTCATCCAGCAATCTTGAGTGTGTCTCGTTTGACTTTGTGTGCTCACGGCTGTGTCTGCACTGCATAGGTAGGCATCCCCGGGGATCCAGTTTCCCTGGCTAGTTCCAGTAGACTGTCCCAGCTGGTGTGAGTGGGCGAGACCTCAGGAGCACCCACCGCCCCAGAATGTGTGTAGACAGTTGAGATGACTGCCACCTCACAGTGACCCGCTTGGAATGACCCAATTCTGCCAACACATCCCTCTGAAGGACATATGGCATGGCCACACCATCAGTCTCCCACCAGCTCCAGGATGCTTCCACAGAGGGTGCTTCTGCACTGACTTGCTCAGGGAGACGATCTATGCCTTTCTTTCAATACAGAGCCTGCACCTGCAGAAAAGCTTTAACAGAGCTATCCACAAGATCACATGCAAGGTCAAGGAGGCCTACTTGGAAGCAATAAGAATTGTTCATGGAGAGAACTGTTCTCTTTCAGGAAGGATCCAGAAGAGCTTTGACAAGGATGTTGTAGTCTCAGCTACGGAATAAGTGCATTTTTGAGAGAAGGAGAGGGGGGAAAAAAAGCACCCCTTCAGGAATGGAGTATTTTCTTGTAGGAGAAGTAATCAAATATCTTGCTTATCTGCACAATTGCAAGCTTCTCTTAATGAGGCCCTTTACCTTAGAAATTCTGTATGGCCAGCAGAAAGATTCTGTCTGGGGACAGTATGACACAGGCATCTGTGGACTTGCATGTGGTTTCAAAAAAAAAGAGAAAAATATAAAAGCTGAGGAACAATAGTGCCCTTTTTAAGAAGTGCCAGCCTTTTTCTTTTTTTTTTTCTTTCCAAAATATTACATATTGTGAACAAGGGTTATTGAGAACAAGATGACCTTGTCATCTCTTTTCCCTCAAGTGCAGGATGAGACAGCTGAAAAAGTAGTTTTTCTTTGTGTGCTCTTTAATTGTTTTGATTTAGGGTGGACTTGAATCTGAAAATGAGATGTGGACAGTTACATGCATACCAGATCAGAAATGCTTAGGAGGGTATCTCGGACTCTGTAGGGCACAAGGCTGGCAGCAGGCAAATAACATAGGACCAACAAGACTGTCATCACTTTCTAGAGTGGTAGCTGGAGGCTGAGGTCCCTGCACATCTGAACTGGCAGTTCATATAACCCCACCAGTCTCTGGCTAGCCTTGGTCAGAACTGGGAAATAAGCCATGGCCTTATCTTCCACCATGACTGTGCTCACTCCCAGACTAAGTCCTGCACTCTGTGGAATGCTGGATCTGAGATCAGCTGTGTGACCGTTGCTCATTGTTATGTCATGTCCATCTGAGCATGGATGAATTTGATCTGAAAACAGACATATGTTCTGAGTGCATGAGTTAATGGCCCATAGTTTTGATGTAAGGCTTTGATGCAAGTTAATTTTTGTTTGTTACAGACCATCAGACCTTCAGCAGAATGCTGTATTTTTCAGCTTCCTGTAAGGGTCAAGTCAGGCATGGTTTGTATTTGTTCTTCTTCTGAGCTATCTGCCCTTCCATGGACATAACATCTATACCAGAATTAAATCTGAAAAGATCTTGAGGGATCATGTTTCTGTGGCTAAGTGGTCTCTTTCAGAATAGTGATGCTTTGACACAGTAAATTCACGTGTCCTGTGTAAAAGCACTTCACAATACTACAAATGTTGCGTACTTGTCCAGTAAAAAGAATGAAAAATACTTTTATTTATGTAATCTGACTGTGCTTTGAGCAAAACATTCCAATGTTTCTACAAAGGAACTTACCTTTGTGTAAATGTTCTCTTTTTTTTTTTTTTTTTTTTTTGGTTGTTCTCGCAGTGGCTGGTTAAGCCTATGCAGTGCTACTGAATGTAGGACAATTTCCAAGGTTAAGCAGTCCCTTTGCAAGGCCAGTACAGAACTTAAGAAATATTTTATGCTTGATAACAAGTTGTTTTTGTGGCTTATAACATGATTTCTGGATTCATTGTTCTGTACACAAGTGTGGTGGCCCTCAATTGATCCCGCAGCTTCAGGGTGTTCCAGCAGGGACTTGATCTGGTGACCTAAGAACCGTGAAAGACCTGAGACCATGAGCTGTCAGCAGGATATGCCTTGCCACATGCTAAGCTGAAGCTGCAAAACACCGTGGGCTTCAAGGACCGCAGCTTTCCAAGTGCTTTTGGCTTAGCAGCTAAGCAGCCAGGATTGTGTGCAAGCATGACTCTGAGAGTTGCCCTTGAATTCTGCACATTTCTGCCTTGATCTCTTACTCTCAATAAAATTAAACTGAATGTAGGCTGTATCGGAGTAGTTACTACTAGCTACTGCTTTGGCTAAATGGAGGAGAGACAGGGAGCACGTGGGAGGGAAAATGGAGAACACTGGGGAGGGGCAATAGCTCTCCGTGTGGCGGCACCATGGGTGGGGAAAATACTTGGGCATTGGGCAGTGTATTGGTGACATCATACACAAGTCTTATGGTGAATGAGTATGCAAAAAGACTGGAAATACTGGGGTGGAAGGAAACACGCCAATAAAAACCTGAGGAAAAGAATGAGAGGAGAAAAGAATAACCTGATTAAGTGTGTGTCTTGAAGATTTACAGAGTGCAAAGGTTTCTAGCTGCTGGTAGGTGGGATTCAGTGAAAATTTTCATCCTTTGATGGTCAGATTTCTCACAAAGGGTGAGATGCTGAGTGATCCCAGGATGTTACAGCGGGGATAGCGTATTAAGGCAGTCTAACTCACTGCCACTGCAATACCTCCCCTGTAGAGCAGAAGTTGGTGTATCGACTTTGAAAAGAATTGCATAACTTCTCATGCCAATACGGTTGTTGAAAAATTGAATTAGAGGTGGGGGAACAATACAGATTTACTTAGAAAGGGTACCTTGGAACAGCATTTTTAAGCTTTGATTTTAATGTTGCAGAATCATGAAATATACAGTGATCTCTTTTCCCGTTGTTTGCCTTGTAGCCTGAAGAAGGAAAAAAATAAAATTAAACTCTTAAGTACTGAGAAGTGTTTTAGCTTGCTTCTTTGTTCTCATGTAGTGTTCCCTGGGGTCATAGAAGGGTTAGGAAAAGATGTCTGAACCATTGACCTGTTCTATTACAGGCAGACATGTCAAATTCAGAGAACTTCTGCTGGCTATGCAGTTTATTCATCCATCCTAGAAGAATCAGTATTTTATACGACACATATCTCCCCTACACACACATGAACGTGTTGAATGTGGGTGTCTCAGTGGCTCTGCTCTGCAGCAAACCAAGATGTGTGTGACAGATGCACGTAGTACTACTCATATTAATTATTGCACCTTTTGAAGTCCCCATCACTGGAGGTAATTAAGAGATTTCGTGGACGTGGCACTA
Organism: Alectura lathami; assembly: GCA_013399715.1. Classification (NCBI taxonomy): domain Eukaryota; kingdom Metazoa; phylum Chordata; class Aves; order Galliformes; family Megapodiidae; genus Alectura; species Alectura lathami. The sequence goes on along the minus strand of VXAV01009064.1, from coordinate 407,373 downwards.
AGGGACATGGTTTAGTGATGACATTCAGCAGGTCAGGCTGGCAGTTTGCCTCGTGATCTTGAAGGTCTTTTCCAACCTAGCTGATTCCATGGTTCTAAGATCTCTCTGAAGAAAAATATAAGTCCCCCCCATTACTGAGTGAAGGAGATAATGATAAAAGCTGTCTACCAGAGACTGATGTGTTGGAGAAATTTCGTGAAGTCTCTTTTCTAGGTCAGGTCTATGTTTGATGACCAAACGTGGTGAACTCCCTGTGACACATTGGTTCTGTTCTTGCATGTCCTATTAATCCTGATTTTTCCTTTTTTTCATTACAATTCCTAGAGTCCTCCTTGTCTTAATCTGAATAAGCAGTAAATAGTTTTAATTAATGATTCACGGGTGTTATTTAGAACATACTGTAAGGTTATACATTATATTTAAAAAATCTGATCGTCCTTCAATCAGCTACAGCAGCTAAGGAAGTATAAACTGAAATGAGGTTTTATGGGCTGTATTTTTAAGAGACGGAAGTATTTGTTTATCATATCTTTAAAAATGTGTAACTGCACTTGTTGTTACCATACTGTAGTATAGTAACAAGCAGTGAGAGTTAGAGCATATGAAGGAAGACATGCAGAATCTCTCAGGAAGATTTACGTGAGCATTTTTTGTGCACCATTGAGTGGTCTGGGGTTCTGTCAGTTTAAGAGTTTTCCTACTACTGTCAAACAAGTTTATATGGGGTGTCAGAATAGGATCAACTAACAAGTCGCTTTCTTGGGACTGTACCTTTTTACAGCTTTCTTTGCACTCGGGGGAACTGATGGATCTCTGATAATTTCTGCCTTAGACTTGTAATTAAAAAAACCTTAGACACAGTAATATTTTATTTTCAATTTTTAATCTTGCAACTTTCTCTTCGATGGGAGAAATTGTGACTTTTTCTAGAATTTACTTGCAAATACCAATGTCTATCACTGTACTAGTACTTAAGCTAATGAATTGTATGTTTATTATCTTCATATGGCTGATTTTGAAGACTTTCACAGGTCACTGATTTTTCATGAGGGAAATATAATCTAGTATTAGTAGACCTCTTTTCTGTATAAAAGTATGTGTTGGAGGACAGGTTTGTGTTTCCAGATGAAGCGCAGAGAGCTGAGTCTGAAGTTACAAGTGCTAATTTGTAAGGGTGAATACACCTACCCAGGTCAAGAAGCACCAGGGCACCCAAAGGTAGCAAAGAGAAAATATCTATTGGCCACTACTCTGAGTGCATAATCCAGCAGCTTGTGTATCTCTGTGGGCTTATACACTTGACGTGCAGTTGTTCCTCTTTGTGCTGCTAGTCTGAAAGGCCCTGGTTTATAAAGATCATTCTTTATTTTTATTTTCCACCATTTCCCCTTTTCTCCAGTAGAGTGCCTCTGTCAGTTCTGTCAGTGTCTAGCAAAGGTATCTCTAGCAGAATCAGATGGACTGGAAACTGGTCTACATATCTCCTCTTGTGAAGTTTTCTTACTCTGTCTTCCACATTCAAATTTGATGTTGCTTGTGAGGGATCCTTCTGCTTCTTCTGGTTTCTTTTTACATTCGCTAGCTCTTTCCATTTGCATCTGGTTTTGTGCTTCAGATTTCTGGTTTCTATGTCAGCCTCAAGCTATTGTTTTATACTTCAGTAATCACAGCCTAGTTTCTGATACACTTCTGTCTCAAGCTTATAAGAAGAAAACTCATGATGTAGTAGTGAAGGTGGCGTCTATTGATATACACCTAATCAATGCCCCCCCCTCCCCACCTCCTCCCATACACTTATTTGAGAGATAACTGCACTGCCTAGAAAGCACATTGTATGTTTTCTTTTCTTTGACATTTCTTCTTTGATGGACTGCATTTAATATTTAGATCAACGAAGTTAGGAGAAGAAAGCTTTAAATAATGTAATTTTTTTTTTCTTTTCCTACACCCTTCTTAGTCCATAATGGATTCTGGTAGTAATCATTGTTAATGTTATTAATTTTTTAAATGAATTTAAAACAATCATTAGAAACCTCTTGTTATTTATTCAGAGAAGTGGCTTGGACACATTGTTCTTACTTCTACCTAACAGGAAAAAAAAAAAGTCTAACTAATGCAGTGAGTGAAGTTCCAGGCCTTGAGCTAATTTTGTTTTATTGTTTTTTTCTACATATCCACTGCTGTGATATAAAAATAAAATGCTAGTAAGTACACCTTTTAAAAATTGTATTAAAGTGCTGTAGCAGTGAGTTTTCTAACTTGTTAGAATCTGACAGATTAACAGCATCAGATTAATACCTGGTTGCAGTAATTGGATATTGGTAACAGTGGTGCTGGCAGAGAGATCCTATTAGCTTGTTTACAGAGCAGCCTTACGCTGCTAATCTAATTTGGAGCTTAGCATTAATTATAGCTATGCACAGATGAGTGGATACTGAGTGCAGCACCTTTGTGCAGGGAAGCTGATTCTGGTGAGACAGTGCTGGGTGAGCTGGATGACTGTCAGTCATCTGAGCTGGAGAAGAGCACACCCAGAGAAAGCTAATCTGCCACTGAGTGTGGCGGTCAGGGTTGCTCGTGCTTCTCTTCTGTAAAGGAGAAGACTCCCTCAGGTTGTCCTTGTTTCTGCCGGGAGATGAAAGATGAGGTGATTGTAAGATGTATCTATAAGAACGCAGTGCAGAGGTTTGTTTGCAAACCTTTTGTCTGTGTTTGCGTACAGCATGGGATAGGAAGAGCTGCTCTTGGTATTTAGTTAACGTCGCTGTTTGCCAGAAGTGTGAGCTGATCCACAGCAGGTCTTGATGTTGGCTCCTGTGAATATTACAGCTTGTATCACTTTGAGGACAGAAGGCAGGAAACCTTAGGCTGTCACACATGATATGAATGCAGAACTTGGTGTAGAAGGTGCTAGGCTGGTTGATGCAAGTAAAGCAAGGGCAAAACTAGTTAAGTCACTCTGAAGTCCACCTAAATGCAAATGATTTATTTTGATGACTGTGGGCTGTTTCCATTCTTGCATCCCATCATCTATATGAATCCAAAGTGTGTCCATTAACAAATAGGGTTTTACAAACATTATTTTGTTGCTTTGTTTCTTTTTCTTCCACAGCAAAACTGAAATAAATGGGAGATGGTTGTTCAATGCTGTCAGGAGAAAGAAAAGCTTGAACTCTGGTGTTGTGCATTAGGATGAGTACTTTGGGTTTTTGGATGAATGTATGGTTTTGTTTTTTGTTGGTGAATTTAGTTCCTCAGAGCCACTTTCTAGGCAAAATTCAAAACCTAAATTTACAGCATAATTATTATGCATTGAAAATGTATGCTTATCATATTAAGTAAGGTAAAATATCAATATTATTGTAAAATTCTTTTTTTTTTTCCTGAAGAGTGTGAAATTTTCAGAAGGGGGTGTTGCTATGATCTGTGTGTCCATCAGTGATGAAAAGGATTTTAATCTAAACTGAGTATTTAAACATGTTTATAGCACAATTTTCCAGCTCATTAAAAGGCATAGCTCCTGAAATGTGGTGTGCATACAGTGCATACATGAAGCTGATAGTCATGTGGATGGCTGATGGTACAACTGTTGTTTTCTCCCTTGTTTCTTTGATAAATTTGGCCTCTCAGTCGAGCCTTCCACACAGATCTGCTTCCGTCTGAACGGAGTGCTCCATTTTCCTTCTGCACTCTTCCTGCAACATCCCCTTCTACTTACACTTAGTATTTCAGAGCTGACAGAATTGGGTATTCATGGAAAATAAATGCAAGATTCACCAGGCAAGTATTTTCAATTTCACAAGGTGAAATTATAGCACTTGTGAAGTCAGTGAGAAAACTCCCTTCAACTACAGCAGGACCTAGATTTTATCCTCAATTCATAGGCCCAAATAAGCACTTCATATGTGAAAATACTCACTTCAGAGTTTACGGTGAAAAAGTTGCAAACACAGGAATAATGGCTGTTCCAGAAAAACAGTCAGCAGTTAGATAACCGTGAATTAAAAACTGTATTTTGTATTCTTACCTACTTGCCAAGGTCATATTATGTTTTCAGCTTCTAGTCTGATTGTGGTATATCACAGGCCCATGCGATAATATGTAGCCTATTTTATGTTGTAAAATACAAAAGAAAGGGAAACATAGTGTCATTGTGTTCTGTCTATACAGTGCTAATGTGAAGTGACAAAGTTACTGGAATTAAAATCAGTTTCTGTCCTTCTATAGTGAGACAAGCTAGTTTAATGATTTTCTGGAAATGTTGAATGAAGCAGAAATGCAAGTTTTGGTCAAAGTGAATTGGAGGACAGGCTTGCTTTCTTTCTCTATATTTACTTATCTTTCTTTCTTTGTTTTGTTTTGTTCCCCCTTCAAGACTGTTAAGTAAATGGAACAGACTAGTAAGTACGCAAGCACATTTCAGCCACACATGCCAAGCTCTCAAAGCGTGAAAGCACAAGCACTGTTTAATTAAATTTATCCAAGAAATCCCCAGACTCAAAACAAACAGATAAATATACAGCGCTGATGAGACTGTTCTTCTCTCCATTCATATTGGTGGAAGTGTGCGTTTATGGGCATAGGAAGACACACACAGCCCTGTCCCTACATAATGATCACTTAGCAGTCAGGACTCAAAAAGATGTCTCGTGTGGCTGGCTAGACTTTATGCTCAGTGTGACAGAGAAGCAGTTTGTTGTTGTTTCTCTAAGCCTAACAGTAATAATTCACTGTATCGCATTCAACTTGTAATTCTTATTTTATAAGTACTTGCTTTTATTTTTTTAATGAAGTATAGTAGTACTCTTGAAACTTGACAGCAAACACATTGTATAAAATTAGTTTGTGATATTTTAAAAGAAAAGTCTGTCTAATAAAAATTGCAGCTCAAGTAAACACATCAATTATGCAAATTAAGTACTGTGGTTTTAATTTCCCTTCTCTCACTGGAGTGAAATGCAGGAAAGTACATCTTTGGGAAGTGGGGAAGTGCTAGGTGGCTGCCTGGTGATGAGAAGTCACTGGTGTCCCTGGTGATTGCAAGGATGCTTCTGAGATTCTGGGCAGTGTTTGTGTTCTGGCTCCTGGTTTTGCTCCAACCGTGAGATTCTGTTATTTTTAATATAGCATGGAAATAGCCATAAATATTTATATTCCCTCTTCTAGAGCTTTGTCTGGGCACTCTTGCCTGCCTAATCTGTTCAAGTGCTCTCTTTTAGAGGGCTGAAATATTTGACAGAAGTCTTCAAAGTCTGATCAACTCTGATTTATAGTATTCATAAACTTGTGTTTATTAAATTTAATCTGTCGATACTACTTAGTTCATGCTTTCCTGTTTTCCCTGGGGAAATAATGTGGTCTGAAATCAGATCCCAGTGCACAATGTTGTGGGAATAGGAATGCCAGTTCAGCAGCGTGGGCATGCTCCTTTCCATCACGGTCAGAGGAGACAAATAGCATTGTTTCCCCTCAGGCTTTCTCTCAGATAACTAGAGGAGCTCGTTTGATGACAGGCTTTCTGTGAACTGCCACAACTCCAAGTGGGTGTGCTTTCATGCTGATGTCCTGCTCGAGCAGGTGCTAAAAGCATGAGGCCTGAAGGCAAGACCTCCTGAGCCGCCACAGTGTGCCACTGCATACTGCTACTGTAGATGTGCTGCTTGGGTCAGAGGGAATGGAATAGGTCAGCTATTGTACATCTGCTTGAAAATCTCTCACCAGATGCTTACCAGATAGTTGTGTGTGGGTATTGCTTGCTGTGTCTGTGTTCAGAACTGTCCTTCATCAGAGAAGGATGCAGCACTGGCTCTCTCTTAAGTCATAATTTGCCTCTTTTATATTTCACTGCTGTGGATCCTACTTGCATAGGTGTCAAAGATAAGTATTTCTCTTTCCTTCCCATAACATTCCAGCTGCAACTTTGGTAGAAATGTTTTTTCCACTTCAAATACCCTGAGAAGTGCAACCACCTAAACAGAACAGGTGATTGAGTGCTCTCCTTTTCTCAGATATCTCAGGCATGTTGATGGAGANTTTTTTTTTTTTTTTTTTTTTTTTTTTTTTGTAGGCAGTGGCTGATCCAGTCATTGATTCTAGTAATTACAGTTTCTCAGAAAGCCTTAACAAAATCAGGTTTCCAGTTTGAACTTCTTGGCATGCCTGTTGTTTTGCTAGAAAAAAAAAAAAAAGAAAAAGGATGCTTCCTGTCTTGTCTCTAGGTGAAATGGGGAACAGAGAAAAGATTAGGGGTTTTTAGGGGTTTTATGGTTAATTGCTTGGGGGGGGGTTTGTGTGTGTGTGTTTTTTGTTATTATTATTTTCTTTCTATTTTTGTTTGTTTTTAAACAAACA
>VXAV01009064.1:389034-401003 GCA_013399715.1 Alectura lathami | reverse complement strand
AAACAAAATAGATCAGGAATTCGGTGTTGCAGAAATTTCATAACAATAAAAGGAGTTTCTACTACTGCATGGACTTCGAAGTTTTTTTGCAATTTGAAAAATTTAACAAAGGTTTGTGAAATGACCTTTGAGGGAGACTGAGGAATATGTTTAGTATTGGAGTGTCTAATTGATGTTTATATTTTGGTTTCAAGGGATTAATTTAGGAGAGGGAATAGACACATTCTGTGTTTTAGTCAAATGGCATTCATCCTTTCAAGATTCAGGTGTTTCTCAAAATCTTTTTTGGGAAAGAGACAGCCTTTTTTTTTTTTTTTTTTTTTTTTTTATGTCAGCACACACTGGTTTAGCATTGCTGTGGTCTTGATCCAGAACTGCAGATTTTTGGGATAATAATGGCAACAAATTATGATGTTGAGTGTTGGGTCCAGATGTTTATCCTGAGGTTAATATCATCAACAGTGCAAGCAGACATGATTTGTGTTCTTCCTCCTAAAGCAGTGGCGTTTCAGGACAAATCAGAATGGAGAGTAAAGGACGTTCTTAGCTCCTCATTTAACTTATTCATCAGTTCTTTTGCACATCCCTGTAGTTCCATCTTAGAAGCTGGAATCATGCAAAAGAACTTGGAAAGGCCTGTTCTTCATGAAGTGTTTCATGAAGACAAATCAGAGTCAGAAATGAAAGGCTTGTCTAGTAAATCTTCACATTTAGATTCATGTTTCAAATTAATATATTTTTAGCTGCATTTGAGGTATTGATAGCTTTTGTTAAGGAGGCTTATTGCAGAGTTCTGTAGCCGATTTTATATACCAATTTCTAGTATAATTCTCAAATGTTTTTAGAAAGGGAAAAGAAATATGCCCCAAACTGTCATTGCCCATTTACAAAACACGACTGGATTGAAATGCTTGTCCAGAGAGAGCACATGGTTGGCAGCAGTAGGAAGCTTAATTATTTTACCTGCAATTGAACGTTTGCTTCCTTTTTGCAATGAAAATGACAGTCCTCTTCGCTGAATAAACCATCAGGAGAGCAGAATGCAGTCGTAATGTTCCTCCCTTTCTCCACATCTCCTACCACATCTGTAAATGGGATGTTGTCCAGAAAATCAGCCTCCTCCCACCTGCACGAGGATCCTGCTTTTTCCAGGTGCTGACGTGCTCCAGAACGGTGGTAGGAGGTAGCACTGCCACACGTGTTCCACCAGCAAGGAGCAGTGGCACAGTGTGGTTCTCAAGGAGAGCGTGATGTCATCTCCTTTGGGATAGGTCTAAGATGAACGAAAGGTGAAATCCTTTCTCAGTAATTACAGCGATGACATCTTTTTCATTGTGTTTCTATCTTGTAGGCTGTAGGTTAAGAGAGTGAAAACAGCTGAGATGTGTAAAGGATCCACCTAGCTGTCTGAACAGTATATTTCCTACCAAAATAGCCATGGTTTACTCTCATATGTAAATGACAGATGGAATTATAATTTACTTGGGGAAAACAAACAAACAAAATCCTGCCATCAAAAAAAAAAAAAAAAAGCAGTATCAAATCTGTAGTTAGTTAAAATGGTATTCTATTAAAATATCTGTACAGCTCTTTCTTCTTTTCCCTCCTGTGTCTTGTCATAAATGCTCAGGATTACCGAATATTGAACCAGACAATAAGCAACCACCCCTGCAACCGTCTGAGGAATTCAGATAATGGAATTTGGTGCCGAGGAAACACATCTGATGGAATGTGTCTTAAAGCAGATGCAGATTAAAAACTGCAAACTCACATGAATCATGAACTGTCTTCCTGACTCACACTTTGTCTTACGTTAGTAAAATTGATCCTGAGTGAGAAAAAATTTACATGCATGTTTTTCCTTTTTATTAAGGAAGTTGTTGATACTATTTTATGGGCACTAGTGTAGTTTTAGAAGGTGTTTTCCAGGCATGCATTTAGAGCTGGACTTGTTCAGTGTGCTCCTGCTTACTGCATTATTGATGTCTTTGGATGCAGCTTGCATTAAAGGTTAATTTGACAGTGCTTCTTTAAATAAATGACATGTCAATGTTCTTTCTAATAATGTTTGGAAAGAGTTTAAAAATGCTAAAATTTGTTTTTTAAGGAAGACAAGAAGTCAATAAATGTAGCCAGACATGATAATCTCATTGTGCACAATGGTTATTCATGCAAAATCTGTGCATCTGTATCTAGGAATGACAAGGAAAATGGTTCAGCTGGCTTAACCATCCAATAGTGACTTGAAGCCAAGTGAATGATGAAAATTTCACTTGCCTTTTAAAATATCTTCATTTCTGAAAACCTGTAATATTGTTGTTTTGGTGGTTTTCTCTAGAAAGTTAAGGATACCAAGTTTCCAATTGGTATTTAAGAGAATCTACTTCATCTAACAGCTCCAGTACTTGTCTGAGGGAGGGAGGCTGTTGTGTTTTGAAGGCATTTTAGCACTTGCATAGACTGGGAGATGAAAACATCTTCAACTGCTTTTGACATCAAAGGGCAGTCTGCTTTACAAGTAAGAATTAAGAGGGATAAGCTATCAATGGGCGATAGCTGAATTCATCTACTGTTAAGCCTCAGTAATAGAAATAGGAACCTTCCCTTGTGCTTCATAAAAACAGATGATTTCTGTGGGGTGGGGGTCCCTGTTAACCCTCTGCTGCTTTCTTTCGACCTGTTGAAATTTCTTTGCTGTTTCGAATCATTTGTTAGCTTGAAGACAAGTGTTTTTCAGTTATCTCTCTGTAGTAGCAGGGCAGTTGCTTGAAAGAACAGTCTTATTGCCTCACTCTGAGATATAAAAGAAACAGCCAGAAAGATTTTAGGGAGCATCCCTAGAATCCTGTGATTCCAGCTTCCACTGCTACAAAATCTTTCAATTAAGTTTTTCTGATTTTATAACTGAACAACTTCACTTTCCTGCCTTATGTGACTGTTGCATGTCTCAGCTGTACTTCTGCCATTTTAGATTCACTCTTGGAAATTTATACTTTCTGCAATTTCTTCCAAGAGAAAATTGCTGTGATAAGGGAGTGACCCCTTTGGCTTATCTTCAGCTCCTTATGCTTGTCTGTGCATTTACTATTTTCACAATAAATGGGAAGCAGGGTTGGGGGATGATTTCCAGATTAGTTTTAGCCCAAATCAGAACAGCCCTGGAGCTGAAGACCCATATGTCCCTAATTGTTTTTTTTTGTGCGTGGTCTTTTTTTTTTTTTTTCCCCCCTTCCCGCAGCTTACCGTATGCAAGAGGAACGCTTGTAAGGAGGTTTTATCTGAGCTGAGATGTTTGTCGTTTCAAAAGACATGTCCAAAACAAAATGAATATATACCAAAAGGATACCAAAGCTCATTTAGTTTGTTCATTTGGACACCAGTGACTAGCTCTAAGAAGAAATTGTGGGGTAAGCACAATTACCACCACATAGGGTGGTACCGTATGTGGTGATACCCCACACATAAGGTGGTCTATGAGCTGTGATTGGCTCTGCGACCCTCCTAGCTTCTCGGTCAGCACAGACCGTGAGGGTCATTTCTGAAATCTGGATTTAGTGTTATTTCAGAAAGACTGAAAGCTAGAATGGAGATGGCAGAAATGCTTTAAAATATATTGTTTATTTACAAAATAATTAAAAGTTGATTTTATAAAGGACGGCAACATGGTTTTTAATGAAATAGTCTGTATTTTGTAAAAAGTAATTTAAAACTTCTACAAACTGAAATATAGGAATGTGAGGAAGACCATTTCTCTTTTTTTTTTTTCTTACTACAATAGGTGAAAAAACACACATTTGTTTAACAATTTCCTAGCTACAAAAAAGTATATTGTTCAAATCCAGCCAATCCTATGTTTCACAATGAAACCTTGGGTGCTTCCATGTAACCTTTGACTTGCGCTTCAATATTCCCCATGGGAAGAAACAGAATAGTGCATGGTTTAGCAGGTGGGGTGGTTTGAAGTCCAGCATGTTGGAAAGGTATTTTGAAGCGATGAACTGTGGAGTTGGGAGAAGGCTATTAGATGTAAGGGCTTGAGAACATATTGATGGATCCCTTCCACTGGGCTGAAGCGGTGCGTTCCCCTTTCTATCACAGGAATACTTGTAATTCTGAGAACAAAGGCGAAGTTCAATTTCTTTTTTTTTTTTTTTTTAATTAGTCTGCATAGCTTCAGTTGTATATGGTGTTGGAGGATCGTAGTAGAGAGGGCTGTAGTATTCCTTAGACTTCCTTTGTAACCTGTGGTAAATGGCTTCATCTCAACGCCTTCAGCTTCTGTTTGTTAAAATAGGCATGTTCTCACACTTCAGAGGAGATCAGAAACAGAGAATTTACTCATATCTGCGGATTGCTCAGAAACTTCTATAAATTAGGTGTTACTAAAATGCAAAACATTCTTTCTTGATAGCAATATGAAAGCGGCATTAAAATCTAGCTCCGTGACTTTCCCCTTTGCAGAGATGAGCCTTTTCTGCAGAGATCTTATTCACCCTTGCCAAGGTGTTTGCAGTGGAGTGCCTTCAGTCCCATAAAACATCTTCTCATGTGATTGATACTGGCAAAACAGTCAGCTGGTGTAGGTGGGATGGCGGATGGCTGGGAGCTCAGCTGCTGCTTCGCTTACGATTGTAGCTTGCTTGTTGTGCAGGGAAAACAGAGGCTGGAGCCATGGTTGTGTTCAAGTGCTTTCCCCCAGCTCTGCCTGGGCGCAAAGATCTGGGCCCAGGATCTCCAGCTGTATTACAGGCAAACAGATTAAGGCTTCTGTTGTTCAGTTTTATTCTTCTGGTTTAAAGGAATTATTGATAGGGGGAACAGATGATCTGATAAAATTTTATTGAGTAAGTTTATGGTTTTATGTTCCATTTTAAAGTGATCTGGGGAAAAGTTAGCAGTAATTAAGTGTGTGTTTTTTTTTTAACGACCCTGTAACAACATGAAAGGGTTATTCTGGCATAATGTAAAATTTCAAATCAAGTTTTGCTCCGTCATCTGTGTGTAGGTTTTAGCAGCAATAGAGGCTTGCTGCAGCATACGTACTCTTTTTACTTCATTTTGTCATTTGTAACAGGAGACTTTGAGTAAAGGCAGGAGTAGCTATGAAAATACATGAAAACCCAATAGATAAAGCCCCAGGAAGTGTCCAGCAGATCTCTTCTTGTTTCTGTGCTGCAGATCGCATCTTACCTTGGATTCTTCTTTCTTCCTCATATACAAAGTCATCTCTTCCTGCCCCTTTTGATTTCACAGTGTTTCTTAGACAGTAGTTCCACGTCAGAAGAAAATGCACTGAGGGACCCACTTTAGACTTATGTATCAACCAACAAGTAAATAGAACATTTCCCTCCTTTGGGTAGGCAAAATATTACCTGCAATCCATCACTGGCTACCGTAGGTTGTTATCACAAGGATTCACTTAGTTCTCTTTTTTCCCCTTACTGTGTTTCTGCTGCTCTACTTTCTCCTTAATGAGAAGATGCGAGCATGTGCCAGGTGTGTGCTGAGCCCCTCACAGGATGTAGATGTGGTTTACGAATCCTGATGGACCTTATGCACTGGAAGCACAGTGGTGCCCTGGTTGGTCAATACTGCAGTGCCTGCAGCCATGTGCAATAACAAATTATTTTGCAATGCAGTGTAGTTGTAATAAGAATTCATGCACTTGTAGGTGCTTTGGTGTGTAAGCATGTGGGCAGATGTTTTAACCTAGAGTGTAAGAGTTACTTCAGACAGCAAAAAAGTGATTTGTTCATGCCTATATAAGTGTCTGCAGATCTTCAGTCCTTCTGTGTGAGGAAGTAGTATGTGCCCATGTTTGTACAGACTGGAAATGCAGACTGAGAAGCAGTATCATATACAGTGTTGCTTATAGGTTCCTGGCTTCTAAAAGTTGGTTGCTGAGACTTAAGTGTTGGCAGCACGAAGTGCCTGACCCTCAGTTACGTAGGGTGTCACACGTGCAAGTGCTGATGTAGCAAGGTGAGGTTTGCGGCTGGGATTGTAGAGAGGTGAAGGCTCATTTAGAGTTCATCAGGAGTTTTGTGGGATCTGTGCTAGGCTTTGGTTATGAGCTAAGCATGGAATACGGTGCAGACAAAAATGCCGTTATCCAAACTTAGCCAGGTGTGCTTCATGCAAATTTTCACTGAAGTCTACTGCATTTTAAACCATATGGTAATTTACTTTAATCTTAAAACACATCATTGTAAAAATTCTGGAAATGGAAGATTTACAGGGAGGAAAAAAATCCATGCATTAAAAAAACAAAAACAAAAACACTTGAGGCATATCCCAGTAAAACAGGTATTGAAATGCCATTCTGAAGCTGAGTTTTCTGCAACTTACAGGCTATGATAAAGAGGAATTACCGTGTACCATCTGAAATCAACTGTTACATTAAAAATTCTCTGGCTTACATCATGCCATGTGGTCAAAAATCTCAAGCATCAAACTCATTAGGAGCGTATATTTCCTTGGAGCAAAAACAGTTCTATCTACAGAAAAAAAGATGGCAGCTGTCATGGAGTGGGGTAGATTTTTTTTGTGCATTCTTACGTCAGGTAACTTGTAAATCTGCGAGGTATGGTGTGCTCTCTAAGTAAGCATTCAGTCTACTCAGAAATATTGTGGGGCGTTGCTTTCTAAGAAGCACGCCTTCCCTCGAGCTGCACATTTGAAGAGTCAGCAATGGCAAGTTTTCTTTTTTGGGAGTCTTAGACTATCAAAGGAAATTGAAGTAGAAGAGCTTCACCATAGGAAGGACATTTCCCGCTGATATCACCTGACAACGCACTTTCTGATTTCTCTGGCTTCAATGAGAAACAGCTACAATAATGCTGGCAACTGAGAGAGTGCCGAATGTACTTCTTCTTGAACATAAGCTAGGATCTAAAGAGAGGAAAGCTTCAGAAAGATCTCAAATGTGTACCTTGCACTTCTCCACTGCTTGCCATTTTTTTTTTTTTAAAAGCATTCTAAAAATCTATCTTTCACTAAATGTCAATAACACGCACAATCTTAATTGTGGTCCCAAACCACTAGTCAATAGGAAACCATCTCTAAAATTATCAACAAATGCTGTACAGCAAAAGTATAGGGTCTAACGCAGGGTTTTCACTTCCATTTTATAAAAGCATGTATGCAGTTGTGGACGGATGTGATCAGTGAGAGCTTTGACTTGACTCAACACAAATTACTGTTTCTTTCTGGTGTGATAGATGAGTTCTGGTATGGCTCTAGTGCTTTGTGTAGTCTTCATTCACAGTATACAGCAATTATGGCTAAATGGGCCAGCAGTATAGGTTGTAGTAGAATTAGTGAGGACTTCACATTGTGAAATAATCATCAATTGTCTTTGTGGGTGCTTCAGAGCAGAAAGGAAATGCAGCTAAGTTAAGCTAACACGCTTGCATATCAAACCCTCCGGTCTTCACCTGTCTAACTCTTTCTAGTGTTCATTTACATAATTATGTCAAAGCAAAAACTGACTTTCACTTGCAATCAGTTTGAACATTAATTGTACATGAATGCAATCTTTTTAATTATTTCTTTTGTGACTGGAGAGATTAGCTGATAAGGCATAAATGAACAGTGATTAGAAAACAGAGCAAAATAGGGGATTTGCCAGTGGAGGGAAAGTGTGGAAAACAGATGCATTTCTTTTGCCGAGTTTCAGTCTTCTTTGGTCTGTGAGGTTAATGGCTATATGCCAGAGATTTCCTTCAGGTTACAGAAATCGCAGGCAAAAGTCTCAAGTGAAAGAAGGGTCAGAAAGGGAATCCTCTTCAAGCAAAACTGCTCTTTTATTTCAATCAATGCCAGAGGAGACGTCTTTGCTCAGTGGCTGGAATATATTATCCTTTTCAAAAGGCCAGTTGAAAGAGGTTCAATAGATAAGCTAATTTTAAATCAAAAGCTGTGTGATAATACATTAATCTTCCCTCGTCTGACATTATCCACACAGGAAAAAAAAAAAAGTAAAATACAGAGGCTGGGGCTGACCCAACATGAGGAATTTGGCCTACCTGCACAAGTTGCTAGGAGGGAGAAAACTGTCACGTGTCCCAGGGCAAGATGAAGGGTAGGTGATGAAGAAAGCCAAGCCCTGAGCCATTGTTGATTGCTACAGGGGAGTAACAGGTATTTCAAACAAAGCTGCAGTTAAAAAAAAAAAAAAAAAACACGCCTTTCCCATATAGTTCTTTCCTTATTGATTGAAATTAATTTATTCGTGTCTGCTTTCTTTTCTCATGGTGTGTACTGGGTGAATTGTTCAAAGCCATCCAGATCATGTGGTTTAGAATAGCCCTTGAAGCCTGGCTGACGTTTCTCTATTTCAGGCTGTTGGAACTGAAACAGGTATTTCCAAGGTTTATGGACCACAGCACAGCCTGCTTGCCATCTCTGTGCATAACCTGCCCCGTGCATGCCTCAGACGCTACTGGGGCTGTGTCCCTGCCAGTTAAATAAATTAGACTACATAAGAGCAATTTGTCTCTCAAAACTGAATGACCTAATGGGCTTAACAGTAATGAAACCAAGTGAAAAAACTGGGGCTCTGCTGAAGTTTCCCTGCAGTACAGCGATGAGTCTTGCTGGCTTTGCTTGAATCAAAAGCCTGAGGAAGTGTCTCTGCTTCCTGAAAGTGCCTTGCCCTGGCTGCTGGCTGAAGGGATATGGAAGCTGTATTCTTTCAAAACATATGATCTTCCCTGCTTACTTCAGCAAAGTAAATTAGATTTCTCTTTAGAACTTGTGCAGATTACCTGTACGATCCTGAGATGACCGGCATTTTTGTAATAGTGCTTTTATAGTATCCAGACAGAGAGGTGAGAGGGATGGCTGTGAAGATCAGGTTGACGAGATGTTGTTGCTAGGAAGGGTGGAGCAGAGACATGGTTTAGGAATTTTGAGGCAGATAAATTGTGCAATTCTACCTCTGACTGTTCTTGTTGAGCTGCAGTTTGTGTGTGGCCGCGGGCATGTTGTTCCTCACTCCTTGTCAGTTATTCCCAGCATGGAGTGGATCCAGCAGGAACTTCTTCCTGGGAGGGGCAGCAGAGAAATGGGAAATCTCTTCAGGATTTTAACATCTCTTTCATAATTCTCTCAAAAATGACAGCCATCTCTTGTTTTCTCTCAGGTTTTGATGTGCATCTATTCAGCTCAAATTCAGTTATGTTTCTAAAGGAGAACAGAAATTGCAAACATAATGCAGATATTGTGCAGTGCTTGTGACTCAGTAGTGTTACATCTCAGATCCCATAGGCAGCTTTTCTCATAAGGCCTGGACTTGCTTTTGTATGGAAGATGAAACAACAGAACTGTTATGGAAACATATCACCTGTGAAACACAGTTTCCAGCATGTAAGAAGATTTGCAAATGCAAGCAGTGCTTAGCACAATCAATTGAATGCCCAGAAAACATATTACACCTTATTAATACCTTAATCTCATTGAATGTTGTTTGTGCACTTATTTCTGTAGTATATATTAAAAAAAAAAAAAAAAAAAAAAAACCTTTCTGCCAAAAAAATCCTCAGTTTTTAGACATTTTGCCCCTTATAATGATGTGATCAATAATTAGTAGTTGAACTAAAATGTTTCACTGAGGCACATATCATGCTCATGAATGTCAGCTGCCAAAAACAAGAAGGAAATCCTTTCCAAGGTGATATACTTCTCTAAAGATATATAGCATGTAAAATGCAGCGCTACTTCATAGCATTAATCAGCATGTCACAGCTTCCAAAACGAGCTCCTGTCAGGGAGTGTATATCGGTGCTCTGGCTGATAATGGCCTCCCTAATTTATGACAGACTACCATGTCTGTAATAGTAAAAGAAAAATCTTCTCCTTGTGCGCTTTAGATATTTCCCCATTGATGTATGTCATTTTTGAATAGGATAAAACAGCTCTGTCATAACATGTAATATCTCTGTTCTGTAAATGCAGACTATGCTATTATATAGAAGGAAAATGTTAGGGTTGTACTCGGTGGGAAAGATGATATAAACAGCTTTGTATTGTATTTGTTCTCGGGTAACAGAATTTGTTGATCCACTCATCTTTTCCCCTGCTCTGTTTTGAAAGAGGCTTTTGAGAGAAACATGTGCAAGGTTCGTTTTGTTTAAGAATGAGATTCTGACTTCAAGACTGCAGAAGGTTTTGTTTCAGACCAGTAAATTGATCTATTGGTAAAATCACCATTTCACAATTGCAGTTATGGCTTGCTGACAGTGAAGTCTCTTGGAAATAATTCTTTGTTTGATTCATAGAGCTACCTTGTTCTCAATCTAGACTTAACCATTTTATCAGCAGAGGCTTTTTAATCAGTGATACAATTACAGGAAATCCTTTGAGTAGTCCCTTTCTGAAGTATAATTCATGACACCTAACTAAAAGGTATTTAACACATTTTATTCCTAATAGGTTCTACTAGCAATATGAGTGCTACCTTCAATAAATTAGCTACCCAAATGTAAGTTTTAAGAATGAAAATTTACTAGTTTTGGATAGTCAATATCTGAGTACTGCACAATATATGGAAATGGACATTTTTATGCACTCATAGTGTGCATATTTGCAATGTGCAAGAAGAAAATTGCCATCCATGTTACAAAGTGTTGGTGTATCTCATCTGTTCTTAAGAGAAATCACAAGCTAATGCCTGAGAATTCTTGACTCCCAAAAACCTGTGTTGACTTAGAAAGCTTTTTCAGCACTGTGGAGAGTGGTGTCAGATGGGCCGGTGTTACTCATCTGCCTCTCTCTCAAAATGCAGAGCAGCTCTGAAATCTGAGCATGCTCAAATACTTGGCTTTCAGCACTTGGGTTAAAAAAAAGTCCCTGAAGTGCACCAGGCAGTTTTCATGCCAAGTTCTGCTCTTAGCTTAGGAGATCAAAAGTATTCTTTTAGCACAGACAAATGATATCAAGGGCTATTTTCATGTTGAATACTCTTGAATTTTCACAGATCTGGGTAGTACCTCACTACCTATATATATATTGTTCCAATATGAGTGAAGATAATAACACAGAATGGTCAGAAGAAGTTGCAGAAGCCTTGAGCTACTGTTGAATCGCAGATTTCCTGACCTTGCTGACCCACTTCATTGTAGCATTACTCTTTGTCAAAAGCTGGGCAGATGTCCTGCCCACTGGGATGTGAGCACATGCTTAGAGACTCAAGTGCTTTTCTTCACATCTTTCTTTGTTCTTTCTTTTTGATAAGAATGTGATCAGCAGTTGAGGGACTTGAGGGACTGCTTTCAGTTTCTGCAACAAAAACATTTAATCTGTCTTTTCCCCACACAACTTGTGAGCATAGTGATGGAGGCAAGGGTGCCCACGCCCTTGCAACATACCCTTGTGGTGTGCTGCACCTGGTCTGGAAAGCCTCAAAAGTCTTCATCAAGTATTTTGATCTGCCCACCAGCAAGGACTCCCTGGGAAAACTGGATGAAGGCAAAGTAAGGTCTTCCCAACAAAAGCAAGGAGACAGTAATTGAAAAGACTCAAGGATTTAGAAGTAGTGAATGAAGCACACAGAAATACAGGGCTATTTCTCTGCCTGCCTACTGCAGAGTTTCTCTCCAGTATGCTGTCATGGAGCTAATTCAAAGGCATCAGAAATTTTAGGATGGTGTCTAACAAACCAGCCTCAAGAAGTTAGAGCTTCCTGAATTTTTACCTTTTGTTTAGGGCTCTTTATAATAATAATGAATAGCCTTGGGAAATTAGCCCGCTGAGATACCAAATACCAATACATCTCTGCATGAGGCTGGGCATCTTCTGACCCATGCTTTGTATCATTACATGGGTTACTTGGCACCTGTTATTTTTCAGTGTGACTACTTCATGTTTAACTGCAAAAACAAGATACAAAAAAAGGTTGAAAGAATTCAAGAAATATCTTTGGTGTTACAGGTAAATAGCAGCGTGAGTTATTTTTCTATTAAAAAAAA
>VXAV01009064.1:369848-389002 GCA_013399715.1 Alectura lathami | reverse complement strand
AAAAAAGAAATAGGTAAGTATAGGAAAAAAAAAAACAGGATACATTTTCCTTATTGGGATCCAATGAATCTGATATGGGGAGGGCGGTGGTTCTTGCTTGTTGAGCCTTTTCCAGTGTAAAATGACATAGTGTCAAATGTTAAACTTCGCTGGTTGCAGTAAACATTTCTGCTAGATGACCTGTGTTAGCATAAAGGTGGTACTCTTGCAATGTTTGTTGCACATTTTTATTGTCAAAGTGGTATTTGCTATGTACAGCCTTTGGGAGCTTTATTCATCCTTGTGTATCAGCATCTTTTTTCATCATTATATATAGGTGACAGACACACTTAGGCGTTCTTTTTATCATGTACTGGCATGTGGTCAGTGAGAGTTATTGTTTTATTAAAAGTCCCTGAAGGTGTCAGCACGGGAAACAATTTTTTTTTTTTCCCAAAGATAGGAGAGATGATAGCTCATGTGTGTTTCTGTGTGCATTACCAGAAATGGTAACACATCTATTTATATGTAAGCATAACTTCCATGACACTCAGAAGGAATGATCATAGGAAACAGAATGCTGCAAACATGGTTCATTGGGTTCAGCAGACAAGATGCCTTCTGCAGCTGGGTGATTCAAGATACTACCAAGTGTTTTCTCTGTCTGAAGTAAAACTCAGTAATTCTTTTTATCAGTATACAAACTGTCCCCATCAGCATCTTTGGTATGTACCAAATTTCAGTAGGAAAACTGAATTATTTCTTAAATGAAGTATACAGACAGAAAATGTCCATCCATTTGACAAAAGTTTCAACTCATATTTTTTTAATATGAAAATTTTCATGTAATAGCGCTACATAAATAGAAGACAGTTATTAATGAGAAAGAAAGATAAGAGTCAAGAAGGCCTGAGTACAAAAACCAGCAGATTCGTTTTCAAGTTGTTTTAATTATGAAGTAGAGAGAGTACTGCATAATAAAAGGCATTTGCTTGAAATGCTGTGTACTTCAAAGGCATAACATTTTTCAACAGTAAGCTATTTGTAAAATTTGTTTAATAAGCCCATCAAACCTTTACTGGGCAAAGTGAATGGTGAATGATTTCACTATTAGGAGGCTCCTGGAAGATAAGAGTGGAAACAAACTCAGACCAGCAAAGTGGCTTTGAAGGGCTTTCAAGAGACTTGCAAGCTGGAGTGGTAATGCACGGAAAGCAGCTCTGATGGAGCCTGGGAGGCCTGGCTGCTAGCCTGGCTGTGCTGCAGACTTCCCACGTAACCAGATGTTAGATGATGTGTGTGAGCAGTGGAAGGGATTAGGATGGCTTCTTTCATGTGAGCTCTCTAATGCCTGGAGTATGAATTTTTGCTCCCTTTTCTGCTTTGGACTTAGTTTCAATGCATTGCACCTCCTTCCGAAGCTGTGGTGACCGCCCCTGCCTCCTTATTCAGCAGGCTGCATTGGGCATTTTTCCCTTGCGTAGGTGTGAAGCCCCATCCAGCAGAAAAGTGTGGATGAAGCAAGAGCCCTCCTTTCCCTGTCATGAATTCCCAACACTAAGCTGTTGCTTATGCAAGGGGAATAAGGATAGCATCGCTAATGCCTCTTCTGCTGTTTGCTGTGTTGTGCTACAAAATCTTAAGCCTCATTATGTAGTCTTGGGTAAACAGGGAATATGTAAGGGTAAGGAATGTGCTCCGGACTGTGTCATTTCAGCGTGGCTCACATGGAAGCTGAAGTGTGACAATAATTTATACCAACTTTTGGAACACATCTGCCGCTAAAATTCGGGCCCTCTCTCTATGGACATGAAGCCATTTCTTGCTCAGTTTGCTTTGTCAGTGGAATCATGAAATATCCTAATTTCCCGTATAGGACCCTGAATGCTGTTCACACTCTGTGATGCAGTCACTGGAAAGTTAGAATAAAGTATAAGTCGTTTATTGGACCTGATTCCCTGTTCCCAGACGGAGCTGTGCATAGCCCTGTGCTTCACTTAGCTCTCTCTGCTGTATCCCTGAGCTACTGATGAACATTCTGCTCATGGCTGGTTATAAGAATGTGAAGGAAAATGCCTTAAAGCAGAATATATTGATTCACAGTACAAGAATAAAATCCATGATAAAAAAAATACTGGGGGAGAAAAAAAAAAATACTTTTTTTTTCCCCTTCAGGTAAGGATTATGCATAGAGAGGGAAGGATTCAGATCAGTGATTAGAGAAAGGAATTTGTGGTAAATAAAAGCAAGGTAGACAAAAGCTTTTCCGAAATGAATACAGAGAGCTTCCAAACCATGGCTGGGTTGCAGTGTTTCCTCTCTGGCTAAACAGGATGCCCAAAGACAAATGCAGAGATCAAACTCATAATAGCTAATAGCTTTAAAAACAATGGAAAGTGGATGGCAGACGAGCAGTCCTTACTCTTGAAACTATTCAAATTTATTTATTTTTTTTAAGAATGGTGTCAGTGGGAGAAACTGGCCACACCTCAGGCAAGCCTGGGAAGTAACCAGATGGTGGCAGATGACCAAAAAGGGACCACTTGAGTTTCTCATTCTCTTCAAGCCCCCTATCTCTTGGCAGTGGGAGTGGCACCAACCAACATCATCTATGACAGTTTTGTGATTAAGACTCAGACATGAAAATCTGTTCTCAAAGGATGGTGTAAATATGGCTTCACTTGGCAGCTAAATTCAGTGTGAGTGAAACAGATTGTACAAACAACCTGACTGATGAAAAACCCTTGTGATAGTCCATGCTCCACAGTGAAGGAGAGTAGATCCTAGCTATTGTCTGGCCCTCTCTTGTCTGGGCTTTTAGGGAGGGTGGGTATGCTGTGGAAACTATCCAGACTGATCCTCTGTGGTGTCTGAAGAGTAGGCATCCCTTGAGAATGAGCCTCCGAGGTATCCATGCACTTAAGCATTTGATTTTGAGGACTTCACTGAAATTTACGTTATACATTCAGAGCTGTGGCTGTGCACACTTCCTGCAAATATCCACACCTCCTTTGTCCACCTCCTTTGAATGGTCTGGACAAGACTTGTGTGGAGCAGGTAAGTTGGTCAGATATTGAGACCTTAGAAGCTTATGCAGGGCAACAAGGCACTTTTCCAGTCTGAAACAGTCTCTTTTTGTACCTAGCACTCTGAGGGTTTGTTTTTTTCTCCCTCTACTTAGTTCTCTGCTAGACACCTGTGATGATGTTCTGGACATGATGTATAAGTACACTCCTCTATAAGTAGAAAGAGTTGTGAAACCTTGGATGACTAACTAGTTTTTCCTCGGCTGTAGTGCTGGGTTGTTTTGAACATCTTTTTGTTCTTAGTAGATCAGCCTGAGACAATGGATTGCCTTCTTGCCAATAAACATCAGCCAGCTTTCTTTTCTGTTTAAGACATATGGGGTCTGAAAGGAGCTCTATACTGCGATCAATAACGGACCACTGAGAAGATGAAAACACAGTCTAGAAGCTGCAGCCATGGATTGGGACTTGAAAGTCTCATTGGCAATCCTATCTCTGCCTGTAGCTGGACAATTTACTTAGCTTTATTTCCATCATATACATCATATTAATGCTTTTGCAAACTGTAAAAATTATTACTATGACTGTGCAGTGCATGGAGATATTTATGTTGTTTCATGCCTTCAGAATATTCATACCATTAGAGTATCCAAGACATTATGGCATCTTGCCTGCAATTAAGCTAGATACCACCTGCAGGGTCAGTGGCTCCTTTTCTGTGGACAAGATGCTGACTTGCTCAGGGCAGTTTTGTATATATCCGTGTGGCACTGCATGGCAAGGGAAAGGTTGAATGGGGCGAGCGGTGTCCCCCAGGGGTCTGTCTTGGGACTGGTGCTCTTCAGCATCTGTATTGACGACTCAGACTGTGGGTTTGAGTGCACCCTCAGCAGGTTTGCTGATGACACCAAGCTGAGTGGTGCAGTTGACACCCCTGAAGGAAGGGATGCCATCCAGAGGGACCTGGACAGGCTGGAAAAGTGGGCCCCCGAGAACCTGATGAGGTTCAACAAGACCAAGTGCAAGGTGTTGCCCATCCCTGGCTGTGTTCAAGGCCAGGCTGGATGGGTTCCTGGGCAGTTTGATCTAGTGAGCTAGTGGCTGGCAGCCCTGTCCATGGCAGGGGGGTTGGAACAAGGTGGTCTTTGAGGTCCCTTCCAACCCAAGCAATTCTATGATATAAAGGTTATTAATACGTGTAAATACCTCTTCCAGATCACTCTGTGACATTTCATTTCCAGAGAATGAGACCTGTATTTTTAGTGGACGTCAATAAGATAAGCTCTGTGGAGCTCAGGTGATTTATGGCTGCTAAGAATTTGGCCCCTGTATTATCTCCTGCCTAATCCTAATTGAATGTAAAGGAGTGCATGTGGTTTGATTTTGTTTCTCCCTGAACGCTGACTGATGCTGCACTATCTTATCTCTAATTTTGTTGCTACTGGTCTTTTCTGCCAGCAACTCTTTTTCAGATGAATGTGGTGAATTTGTATTGACAGTTTATTTTAACAGATCTTATGATGAATGATGTTTCTATTGCAGAGGTAGAGAGCAGCTGTGAGATAGGTTTTACTGGCTATGATCCAATTTATCTAAGTTGTCTGTCTTGCTGTGACTCATCAAGTACTATAAAAAGTAGATGCAAAATGAACACGAAAAAAAAAATCTCAGAGTAAAAAGGCACTTTATGGCATGGTGTCGTGCATTAAAGCAGGCCAAGAAGAGCAGTCTCATGCTGCCGGTATCACTTCTCTTTGAGGTAGAGCTGCGTGCGGTGAAATTTGTATCCAAAGTAGCAGATGAATTACTGTGTAGAGTGAGAGTATAGATCTTGAAAAAGGATGGTAGGCATAAAATCAAGGACAAGTGCTATTTGAAGCACATGTCCCATCTAGATAGTACCTAGCTGACATTTATACTATATATTCCTGGCCAGAATATGTCGCAGAGCAAGTTCGAGCCAGTCGTCCCATCTCACATAGAGCCTTACTGGGAATCTTAGTCTCTGTCTCCTCTTTTTTCTTTAGCTGTGTGAAGGGAAAGGAGGAGGTTCCTTAAAGCCACCCACTGAAGAGTAATTGGCATGCATTTGTGATAGATACAGGAGAGGGGAAAGAGAAAATGGGAAATAGGCAGTTTCTGAAACTTCAGCCTCTGTAAATGTGTGTGTATTGAAGCTGTTGTGATGTTACAGGCAAGAGTAAACAGTAGAAGAAAAATGGTCAGTGTATAGCAGTTTGACAGATGTATTTTGCTGCCTCACTTCGAATTAAAGGATATTTTCAGCTACAATCTTCTTACAAAACCGGTAAATAGAGGACAGTACATAAAATGTACGTGTATAAATGTATGTATTTATGCAGGTGTGGATATATTTATAAAATATTCTGAATAAAGTGAAATCCTACAATTTAAAATTTGCTAATAAATTAATCCAAGGCATATTGACATTATGAGAAAACATGGACTGATTATAAGCTTCAGCAAACTCTTAACAATTAAATGAGGCCTTCTGGTAGAAATACATTGCTCTAGTGAAGAAAAATAAAAGTGAATGGTGTTTCAATTAACAATTTTTTCAAGAGAACGGATAACCTTAGTTTCTAATATCTGCTAAATTTTCTCATTTTTTATAAACTAAAACTCTTCCTCCAGTTATTTGATCTAACATTGTTTTCTTGTTTCTGTTTTGCATTAACAGCAAAAGTGACGGAAATACAGAAATCATAGGCTTGAGATGAATTACCAAAATACAGAATGCATGACTTTTCAGATTTTACTGTAATTATATCCTAACCACAGCTGAATTTCCTGGTGACTCATTTTAGGTGTTAATTCCAAGCCTGTTTATTTTACTTTAACTGGTTTCAAATAAGTCGTAGCTGTTGGAGCGGGTCCAGAGGAGGGCCACCAAAATGATCAGAGGGCTGGAGCACCTCTCCTCTATGAGGAAAGGTTGAGGGAGTTGGGACTGTTCAGCTTGGAAAAGAGAAGGCTCCGGGGAGACCTCATTGCAGCCTCCCAATACTTGCAAGGAGCTTACGGGCAGGAGGGGGACCGACTTTTGACAGGGGTGGATAATGGTAGGACAAGGGGGAATGGGCTGAAACTGAAAGAGGGGAGGTTTGGGTTGGACATCAGGAAGAAATTCTTCCCTGAGAGAGTGGTGAGGCGCTGGCACAGGCTGCCCAGAGAAGCTGTGGCTGCCCCATCCCTGGCTGTGTTCAAGGCCAGGCTGGATGGGTTCCTGGGCAGTTTGATCTAGTGAGCGAGTGGCTGGCAGCCCTGTCCACGGCAGGGGGGTTGGAACTAGATGATCTCTGAGGTCCCTTCCAACCCAAGCCATTCTATGATTCTATGATTCTAAGTCTTTAGAGGTTGTGTTTTTGAAAAAAAAAATGTGTATGAAACATCAAAACTTTTCTTATTATGACTTAGAAAAAAAAAAAAATGCAGGTAGGAAGCTTAAAAAACACTTTTTTATTCTTCTTCAGCCCAAAATCTGTTCACCTCTCACAGCAGTATTAGAGGTCCCAATGCAAACTGTTAAGAATATTTCAAACCTTAAAACATGCACAAAACCCCACAATCAGAAAAGTGATTTCCTACATATTAGGTTTTAAACGAGTGTATGCTGGGGTATGGTAGCTCAGGACATAAGATTTGGGAGTTAACACTGATGATTAACATCTATGTCAGTTTTTTTGCTCCATTTTTAGTAGCCTTTGGGGGAGAGGGTGGAAAGGTTGATGTCTTGCTAATAGAAAAAGGAATAAAATCACTTTATGTATTTAAAGGTTATCATTCATTTCTAGGAACTTGTATTTGCATCATGCTCTTGGATTTCTTGCTAGAAACTGACAGATTCTAGTGAATTCAAGTTTCAGTCATTTCTTACATCTCTGAGCAATGCATCTGTTGTTATATTAGTGGGGTTTTTTGTTGTTGTTGTCATGATTTCACCTTTAGACAGGACTGAGTCATATAGCAACACTCTACTAAGGTAGTAAAGTAAGATAAGCTAAATTTTTCAAAATCAGTTATGATTTTATTATTTTTCCAATTTATAGAGACTGTACATCTAGAAGCAGAGCACAGATGAAAAGTGATTTGCCACACTCGATCATTTTTCAGTTTGTTATGGACAAGCTAAAATGGGTAATGGTGGATACTTAATTTTGTGAAGTTACAGTAAGGATTTCTGATTTAGCAAACATGCACAATAACCTCTTGAGGACAGACGAGAGTAGTAACTGCCCAAGTGTTATTTGGTGCTTGAAAAGTGTGAGATGACCTCCTCTGTGGAGGCAGAAATTCCTCATAAGTTGGTGACTGGGACGTGATCTATGTCCTTGGGAGATTTATAAGTTGGGGAAAGAAGTAATTGTCCTTTTTAAATATTTGGAGAGGTGACCCTTGAATGTGCAAAGTTTGTGAAGAAATTGTTTAAGCATTGCTGTATGACTGATTAATCCCCCAATTAATAACATTTATAATGAAATGACTTCTTACATTAGTGGTCACATCAAATGACCTTGACATATTTGTGCATAAAACAACTTACTATATATAGCTGTGATATTAAGCAGGTTTTGCAATTTGCAATTAAATAACTTAGAGGCATGTTACCCTTATTGGCTGTTTAAGCATTGAAGTTATTCTACTGCATATTTTCCTACGTAAAGCAGTTTTCCTTGAAGTTATTTGTTCAGAGTGATTGCAAGGCAGGGGTAGGATTAAATTAAAGATTCCTACAATTCTCTGAGTTAGATTTAAATAGTTTTCCGTAAGGAAAAAGAGGTTCCTGATTAATTTTTACAGTTTTGAAAATCATATGGCATGTATTGATTTCTGTGATCACTACTGTGGAAAAGTTTTCTCCTGAATTTACAAGTTTTGTGTTCCTAGTCTTGTACTGAGTGGAAGCAGAATTTTTATAAGAGCCTCCTTAATGTGGCTGAACACAATCTTCATGGAACAAAAGGATACAATAAAAGTAGAAGTCCTTTAAAATGTATTTTCAAATTTGATAAGGGTGCAGAGAAGTTGGTAAAGATTAACACTGCAGAACATTCATATAAGAGTGGTTTAGTTGCCCCATTTCTGTTGATGTTTATGTTTGTATCCAGCTATGCAACAAAATGTAAAACATAGCTGTTAGCAGCAGAAGCTGGACTTAAGCAAGAGGGAAACACTGAGAGAATAAAAAATCGTACAAGGTAGCACCTAGTGGAGGGGTAAATTTATGAGTATTGTTCTTGAGTGCTTTGTCTTCATTAAAAAGAAAGGTACAGATGTAGCTTAGCTAAGAATTTCATGTGTCAATCTGAAAGCTTTTTATTTCTGGAGTGGGAATTTTTAATCCTACAATATTGCTTCCACTTGATTGACTATGAAATACTGCAATTCCTCAAAACCAGATCCACAATTCAGACTGACCCTTGGAAAGAGGGCTAAATTAGCTGTGAAGTGAGGGTTCAACTCAAAAAATTTACTTATGCTGTTATCAGAAGATACAAACTACAAGCTCAATTTGCTCAGTTGGTGTAACAAAGTTGTGCCATTTTAACTGATGAAAACAATGTATTTTTTAAATGACTGTGGGGTTTGTTTATCCTTCAGCTCTACTTTGAATGAAGTTTTAACAAAGAGTTGAAGGAGGGAGGAAGGACCAATAAAATCAAACTTCTTGTGTTGCAGACCAGCGTATTGGGAACTCCAGAAATTTTGAGTCAAGTCCACCTTCCTTTTGTTCAGCCATCCATTAAGTCTGTGAAACAAGTTGTGTATGGTCACACTTTCATTCAGACAATATCTTAGACACTCTTATCAAATGAATTCAGAATTACTTGCATAACCCCAATATTTTTTTTTTGTAAATATGCTTTTTATAACACAAAGGAAACGTTTTGCTATTAAATGAACATTCAGAAAGCAAATAGATTTATTTCAGGTAATTAGGGGATTAGGAACTCGCCAGGGGTAGATTTGGTTTGTTTGCATGGCTGTTTGTTTATAGGAGCCTAAGACTGTTCAGATAAGCTGCAGTTCCAGCCTTGGCACATATCGCCTCTTTAGTTATTCTTCTCTTGAGTAAACTCTTTCTTAAACCCCTTTTGCTGTTCTGTATTCTTTCATGGTTATAAAAACCTTACCATATTCCCTCTGCATAGTCTGTTTTTCACCTTTTTCAGAATACCTTAATATTTCACCAGATCTTAATGAACAATTTGGACTTGTTTCATAAAAGGTATAAATAATGAGTGGATCATTAATAAAGGGCTTTTCAGTCTGCATTTTTCTCCCTCTTGGAAACAGTCCATACTTGTTCTTGTAAATTAAATGTTCTGCCCATCCACAACGCTAAACTTAAAAGGAATGTGGACAGAATGGAAGAGGTAACTGATAAAATATACAAGAATAAATACAAATGACAGATGATCCTTAAAGAAAAATGAGCCAGCCAACTGCATCAGAAGACTGTGAAAAGTAATCAAACCTTTCCCTTCCCTGTAAAGATTCAAAAGCCAGCAGAGTGCACTTGTTGGCTGGAAGACCAACTGTATCCTGGGCTGTATCCAAAGAGGGGTGGCCGCCGGGTGAGGAAGGAGATTGTCCCCCTCTGTTCTGCCCTTATGAGGCCTCATCTGGAGTCTGGACCTGGGGCCACTAGCAAAAGAAAGACGTGGAGCTGCTGGAGCAGGTCCAGAGGGGGGCCATGAAGATGATCAGAGGCTGGAGCACCTCTCCTACAAGGAAAGGCTGAGAGAGCTGGGCATGGGCAGCCAGGAGAAGAGAAAGCCCCTGGGAGAGACCTCATTGCGGCCTTACGGTACCTGAAGGGGGCTTATAAACAGGAGAGAGACCAACTTTTTACGTGGTTTGACAGTGATAGGACAAGGTGGAATGATTTTAAACTAAAGAGGGGAGATTTAGGTTAGATATTAGGAGGAAATCCTTTACTCAGAGGGTGGTGAGGCCCTGGCGCAGGCTGCCCAGAGCAGCTGTGGGTGCCCCATCCCTGGAGGTGCTCAAGGCCAGGCTGGGTGGGCCCTGGGCAGCCTGATCCAGTGGGTGGCAGCCAGCCCACGGCAGGGGTTGGGGTGGGGGAGCTGTAAGGTCCCTTCCAACCCAAGCCATGCTGTGATAAAGGAGTAAATACTTATTATTGAGTAATGCACACGTAGTCAGGAGAATTACAAAGATAGGAGTTGGAGTCCTGAGTTTGTCTGACCTCAAAATTGTGTTGGAAAATATGTGCTTGTTTATTAAAGTTCTCCTTGAATAAAATAACATTTACACAGTATTTTCACAATACACAACACTATTTTAGGCTCAAAGATTTTTTGGTATTTCATTATTATCTTGGGTTTTTTTTTTGTTTGTTTGTTTGTTTTCCCTACTTTCACATCTTTGGGAGGATATAAAAATAATTGTGTCATATTCTGAAATTTCCATCTGCACATTTCTGCTGGCAGCATTACGAAAGGAAAGGAAGCATTATTTCTAGTAGAGCAGACAATTGTCACAGGAAGAACACTCACTTCAGTGAATTATTGGGGTCTTATGGAATTTTGTCATATTGTTTATATATAACTTTCAAATAACATAATATGTACATGGCCATTTAGAAGTCTAATGTTTGACTGTGGCAAATACACAGCTCTGCCATTAGGTTTCCTGCATTAAGAGAGGAGGGTGTGTGCACTGCTCACCTGCTCAGCAGCTGGCGGTCTCAGCAGGGCGTGATCACACATTAACACTGAGCTGCTCCTGCTGAGCTGCTGCAACCCATGCTAAAGGGGGAATGAAGCTAGAGGAAATATGGAAGAAAAGTGTCATTTTCTTTTATTATTATTATTTATTTCCCTTTTCTGATTTCTTCAGAAAGTCCATTGTTTTCTGAGATCAAATTTTTAGCACATGGTGAGGGGAATAAAACAAACCTAGAAATTGGTGTAGCTGGGTGAATATCCAAATCTGTGTGTGCTGGTTCCCCTTCCTCCAGGCTGGTCTGCTTTGACTTGTATTCAGGCTTCTATCATCAAGGTTGTTGGAAGCGACTGTGAGCCAAAATAACAAGTTACGTCTTCCCCAGGAACCACTGATTTGTGAAACCATGGAGATACGCATACTTCCCCGCATGGGTTTTGTCTATTTTGCCCTGCATCACAGCTGCTGATGCTTCACAGACTGTTTTTCTGTAGTTTTTGTTTTCACTTCTGTTTGGTCACTAACACAATCCTTGCGCACAAAACAAGGAGCATACAGTGCCTTTTCTGTACATAAGCAGTTCGCACCCTCTCCTTTCACACTGGGAGGAAAATTGTGGCTCTTCAAGTACCTTCCAGGCAGATTTCCTCATACATACCCACTCTTGTCCCTTGCATTTGCGCAGGGATGTGACCGTGGATTGAGCTTTGTCCTCTTGACTTCCCAAACCACAGAGTGACTGTGGGAATGAGAATTCACTTGCCTTCTGTGGGATCATATGCATGTGAATAGCATTGTTCCTTTTTCTCACAGTTCAGTTTTCCCTTCTTGAGTATGTTTTTATTTTATTTTTGTTTATTTTCACCATTTAAAATGGTTTTTCAATATATAATCATGGTTCATCTTCCACTAAAGCCTCAGAGGACAATTTAGGTAACCCCTATGATTTTAGCAGCTTCTGAGACCAAGTTGTGGTTAATTGGAGGTGATTGGAGGCAATTCCCCTCAGTGTGATATTTTGCTTTGT
Source organism: Alectura lathami (assembly GCA_013399715.1). Classification (NCBI taxonomy): domain Eukaryota; kingdom Metazoa; phylum Chordata; class Aves; order Galliformes; family Megapodiidae; genus Alectura; species Alectura lathami. The sequence goes on along the minus strand of VXAV01009064.1, from coordinate 377,257 downwards.
TGCATAGTGGTAGGAGAGGAAAGACTTGTTTGGAATTTAAACAAAATGGAAACAGGAGGGTGAAAACATGTTAAATGTAGCACTGTTTTTTGTCAAATGTTGCCCACAACAGTTGTTTTCCCATTGAGGTGCATGTGAATTCACTATATACACAGGGCTGTGGGTGGAAAAACTGGGACAGAGGAGAACAGAGATCCTCTTCTGTGAAGCATCTTATTTGTTAATATGCAGATATTTTAATGTGAGGGCACCCTGAGGTTGCTTTAGCCTTGATGAAATGGGGGAAGGAGAAAAGGTTGCTCTATTCTGAGTTTCATTCTTTTGTTGCCTTTGGCCCTTCCTCTGAAAAACAGAAAATGCTTTGCATATTTTCATTTGCCATGAAGGCAGAATGTACCTAAGGTTAAGTATGCAATTAGATATCTCTAATAAATGCGCCCTTTGTCAACACATCCTTATACTCCCTGGAATCTCATACCAGCTGATACATGCCTAAAATTTACAATAAAGGACCTTAAACTGTTGAATAGATCAAGTGATGCTGCCTCTTCCCTGTGACCAAAGCCAGTTAAACACAGTGTATTCCGTCAGCACATGACTGACTGCGTAGCCATGCAGACCCTCAAAAGCATCACCAGCATTGATTGTGCTCTTTCTGCATTGTAGATGTACAAAGCAGGCGATGGACTGGGGCTCCTGCCTTCACAGGGGCCAAGAGTCAGATTCTCAGCTCGAGCGCAGTGGGAGTTGTGCCGATTTTGGCAATACCAGTGAAGTGCCTCCCACTCCCTGTGTTACAATTTGTCTCTGTCTCTGAGCTGTTTGTAAAGTGTCTTGTACTCTGGGTAGTTGCTCTTGCGCCTGAAATTGAGCTGAATTTTAAATCTTACTTCCTCTAATATTTTCAGTTTCCAGGACAGTGTCTTCCTGGATACCTGATGTGCGATGTGCTAGGGAGGGTGCGGTTTCTGGCAGAGGATCTGCTTGTTCTCTCCTGTTTGCAGCTGGACGCTGAACGGGACGCCACACAACGACAGTAACGCATGTGTTTCCTGGAGTGCAGTGTGAAGTCCCAGACACAAGTCTGGTATACGTTGTATGCAGCGCTTGGTGTTCCTATGCTTTACAGCCTGTGGAGGGCTGAGTAGGATTGATGACAACTGTCTTTTTTTTTTTTTTTTCCCCCTCTGTTTCAACTCTTTTTCTACTGCGCCTATTTGCTTTAGTCACAGCATTTGCAGCTCACTGTTGGTTAGGAGTGTTGCATGCATCATTTAATGCTGCGACATGTTCCAAGGTACTGTATGTGAAACTGCCTGATTGACTGCACATTCAAAAAGTAATTAGTCTTGGATCTCGTCAGTTGTTTCCTTGGAACATCTGTGAAATATTCTTACTAAAAGTTACCAAAGTACACTTTCCTTAAGAAATGATGAGCAAAAAAAAACCTGGAAGAAAGAAGTTACAGTGGTTCATTTTGAAGTCAATGCACAAGTCCATCCTCTTGCCTGTGATTGCAAACAGAAATGTGTATTACTGAAATAGAACGTTACTATCATTCTCTGAATTCTGTTTTGTGTATGTCTTCAGCTAGCAAAGGATGAAAGAAAAAAAATTCTTCAACCCTTATGAGTTCTATTGCTGTACAATAAGTATGAAAATGTTGATTTAAAATAGGATAAACATCCCCATATTGCACAAGTGCATGTTGTCTCAAGAAGCAGGTATCCTTTGAAAGGATAAAGAGGTTCAGATTTCCACATTTGTCTTTTAGGCATTTCTATTTGAAGTTTAATGTTCAATTTGTTCTTTTTAGTTTGATACTAGATAAATTAAGATGTAAATTTGCATTTCTGGCACCGCCTGCAGTGATGTGAATTCATGGTAAACAGCTTTTAATGCTGGAATTAAAGGTTCATACCTAAGGTTAGGCATTGGGCAGAATGTTACCATGAAATGAATTGGGAAAGAGATAAGCACACCTTAGTATTTTGTTAAAAGAGGAAAGTCTTTGTAGAAGATCACGTAAGGTTGGTGTAGTAGGTATGACTCATGAATGGTAATTAAAGCTAATTAGTCCCTTGAATATTTAGCATTGAGATAGTTAACAGAAAGGTCCTAGTGTTTTACAATGCGGGTAAAGTGTCTGAAGCGAAATGTGTGTATCCTAATAGACTGTCTCTCAGAGTGCAGTGAAAAGGTCGTGTTGTGATTGCTAATCCAAACAGCTTTTCTTGCAGGCAAAGGGATTAGACTCTGACTTCATTCTTTTGAAGAAATTCATCTTCTGATGCCACTTGATGGCAGATAGTAAAGCACTAGATCTTAAAGATAGATAAGACCATGCCGTGTTCCCGCATGAGGTTATGATTCCCTAGCTGCACTCATTTCATTATAGCCTGGAGAAAGGGAAAGCGGTGTGACAGAGCATGGCATCTTTCTAAACAACTGCATCAGTAGAAACCCCCTGCAGAATTTTAAGTCATTCATCATCTTTGCACCCTCCTTCTTCCTTGCTGTGCTGATAAAATACTTTGCATCCATTATTAAAACACATATTTTTGTATTAAAATGGCCCTGCAGCCAAAGCTGTTCTCTGCTTCGTTATGTGAGGCCAGAAACTATAAACTTCTAATTTAGCATGTTTTCTGAGAGTCTGGCATTGTCAGACTGCTTTTGGCAACTCACTTTCTTTTCTGCACTGTTCTCTTGCACCAAAAATCTGCACGTTAAAATGAGGTGACATATTTGTTTGTGGTTAGCATGAAATCAAACAGGAAGATTTGGCATGATCTTTACTATAAGAAAACGCAGAGGCTGTAATAATGGGTGCCCAAAGCCCAAACACCCAGTGTTAACACTAATGCAGCATGAGCTGTGGGTTTGGTAAAAATGTCGCCTGCGCCCTGCCATGTTGTACCTGTTGTGCTACGTCATCCTAGTTGTTTTACATTAGCTTAAGATTGGATGCTATTTACAGTGAGTACGATGTACAGGATTTATTTAGTTTTTGTGTGAATCTAAACACCGTAGGCTGTAAAGTGCGACCATCTGCCTAAAGGACGAAGGAAAATAATGTTAGAGGTGTTATATGTATTTTTAAGTCTTATTGGAGTCCTCTGTTGCAACCAAGTGACGTATTAGATTAATATATTAAGGAGTAAATTGAAAGGGAGAGACTGTGAAAGAAGCCCTCCAAGACCAACCCGGTGTTTTCTCATAGAAAAGACTCACTGTTTTACATGGCTGGTTTTCCTGCATCCTAAAATAACAAATACAGCTCAAAAAGGCAAATCTCTGAATATTCCTGAGTTCTCCCTGCAACGTTATTTGTCTGTGACAATAGGGTTTGTCTCACACTATTGCAGCTGCAATCTTAGAGCATCCATGGGCATTGCAGGAACAACTTCAGGTTTTGTTTTAGCACGCTCTGTGCATGAGCCCTAGTGAGAGGCACGTAGCAACCTGCCGTGAGCACAGTCAACTCGAACTTTCCATAAACCTGATGCTGGCAGAGTTGCTTGTGCTAGTTTCATGGGTACACTTTGCTGATGTAGGGTGACTCCATCAATCCTGTTTCCTATTCAGTGTCGGGAAATATTCCTCTCTGTAGCCGCTGGAAGCCCTGAGAGTCAAAATGGCGCAAGTAACTGCGTATGTAGCCATTTACAAATGTTTCCTTTCATGCTCAAAAGGAAGCAGCACAAGAGATTCAAGAGTATAAAAGTATTTCAAAGGAGGTCTTGAGGGAAACAAAAATTACTTAGCTGAAGTTTTGCAAGATAAATACCTGTGCCTTTTGGGTATTTAAGTATAAAAGGATTAAAAACAATTCATCATTTTATTGGAAGAAAGGAGCAGATGAAAAACAACAAGCCTTCCTAACACTGAATTTTCAATACGTTTTCCATAAAACATCACCAAATCCTTTGTTATAGGTCTGTCCTGATGCCATAAATGTGTAGGGAATTCCTATAGCCAATACACATAACAGTAACAGGAATTCTGCATGTAAATCTTGTGCAGGAAGATTTCATATGTATTTCAATAAGAAGGTGCATTTTATCTTGCCAGAAATCTAGATACTTGAATTTTCCCTAGGATTCTCTGACAGACCATGATGAAACACTGCATAGCGACACAATGGCTTGTTCACAGCTGTTATACTCTATTGTGCTGTATGACATAACTGGGAAGAGTTTTAATCTGCTGGCACCTCTCTCTGAGTACCATGGATTATTGACATGCTAAGCCATGACAGCACTTGCTACAAGCTAACAGTCAGGCATCCCCAAATGTTTGACAAATTGCATCTCTGTGTTGCACATATGCTATATAAGATGCATTATAGCAGCTACACTTCAACAGTAGGCAAACATCTGAGCAAGAGATGTCTGATGAGCGATCTTACACAGTTACCTCAAGGTGTCAGCCTGTAAAACTCTGCATTTCATCACAGGGGGGCTGCCGGTGAGACAAAGACCCTTGAGTCCTACATCGGTTTTATTTGGATGCCGAAGATCCTGAAGGATGTTATGCTGTGGAAATATGCATTTTTTGGTTTGTGGTGATTTTGGTTTGTGGTGATTTTGGCTCCATCCCATCTAAAGCCAGACATCTGTGGTTTTGTGACTGTAAAGATTAATTTAGCCTAACATGAAATGGGAGCTGGGGATCATTCTTGGGACTGACATTTCCTTCAGGAAAACAGCAACATCTACCATGGGTACCATAAAATTGACTCTTGATATAGACCAAGAGGTAACTAGTGGAAACCAGTGGTACTTTCAGCTTATCGTTGCTATCTTTCGCATTTGCGTATTGAAGTATAAATGCAAGTGGCATTTACATCTCATACAGAACAAAGAATGCTATGGTAAAAGGGGGATGCTGAATGGCCCTGAGCTCCATGCAACAAGGGTAGACAAGAGATTCTGTTCTATTCTATTGAGAATATGGGACAAAAAAGAGGAGAAATCCACACAGAGCCCTGAAACACTGTTTTTCCGTGGCATGTGTTGCAATGAAAATTTTAAAAGAGATCTAGACCATGTGTTTTGGATGTCTTGGAGTGTCTTAGTGTTGGGACAGCAACAGATGCAGGCATATGGGTTCTCAGAGGGAGATGGTTACAACGGAAGAATTCAGACAATGGTTTAGGGCTAAATAATATATAGAAGGACAAGGTGTGTAACAATCAGGTTGGTGGCATCGTTAAATTCCAGGATCAAATTGCTTTAGTAAATGATTAAACAGCAAAGCAAAATGACAAGTGTATTTTGCTGGTATGTATTTTTCATTTTGAATAATTCAGTAATCTTGACATGAAAAATAAAAATGCCGTTTGTATGTCTCGCAAAGGTTTGGAAATTCTGGCGCGCAGCAGCTTTCCAAAGAAGCACGTTAGAAGTTGAGAAGCTTATTCATAGTTTAAGCAGCCAACGGAATCTGCAGTAGGTGGGATTTTCACAGGGACAGCTTGTTGTGCAAAGTATCCTCCTGCTGCTTTTTTTTTTTTTTTTTTCTGGGATAGAAATAACTAAGACTAGATTTTTTTGCTTTCCTCCCCCACCCCCCCTTACTTGTGAGCTTCAAATGGAAACAGAAATTGTGAAGGAGTACAGAATTATGTATTCTCTGAGCGTGATGTGATTCATGCACATAGTAAGAAAGAAGATCCACATGGTACATGTAAACAAATGCAGTTAAAAGTGTGCATACAGCATCAGGGCTTTTTCCTAGCACTCAGAAACTGATCATCACAAGCATTCAAAAGTAGTCCAAGGCAACTGTGTATAGAAAGAGAGAGAGATACTTTATGCTGCACAGTTCATATAGATAAAACAAATAAAGTATGTAAATGGAGATTTACATCAAAGCAAAGTGGAAATCGGTTTGGGTATTTCCCAGCTCTGAAACCCTTGCTCTGTCACGCTTAGCCAACTGTCAGCAGGTATTTTTGCTAACAGACCCTCCTCCCCACCGCCAGAGGCAAGTGCAACCTTTTGCTTTTCTCTGAGCACACACGAGCCTAGAGGGTAGTAACAGATTCATCTGCCTGTCCACCTCTGAAAGACCACAGCTAACCAGATTCAGCTCAAATATTTGCAAAGTTAATTAGACTTCTCTAATCTCAGAGTAAGTTAAAGTAAGATTTGGGTAGATTCTTATTATACTTAAATGAATGCTGGAGTTTTTGCTTCTTTCTTACAAATTCTAGTTTCGTCATTGTGAAGCCAACATTCAATTATTCACTTATTTTACATGATCCTCTTAAGGATTTATGTACGTACACTGATGCATTTCTGGAATGACTGACTAAGTAGCTTAGTCTGCCTGAACCCATGTAGGCTGAACCCCATGGAGCATCTTTATGCTACAGAAATAGTCATTATAGTGCGTTCATAAATTTTTCAGTTTCCATTTCATTTTGGTACCATCTTCACTGTACTAATCAATATCAGAATCTGTCATTTCCCTTGTGCTTCGTGGCCTCTTAAGAATGATGCAACATTGTTAAAATCATAAGAGAACATAGTTCATAAATTTACATTACCCCTTGTGTGTCACGTTAGGAAATGAGATGTTTCCCAAAATGATTTTCACATCATCTCTTAAAGACTACTTCCTTAAAGTTTTCTTAGAGTTTACGATTTCAAACATTTTTTCATATCTTTGGGACTGAACGTCCTTTTTCCTGTTTCCTTGGAGACTTTGAAAATGAAATGGTGTTTATTTTAGCCTATAATATAAGCCAACTTCAAAAAAAAAAAAAAAAAATCTGCCTCTACTCTGCTGTCTCGTAAGACTACTTCGAAGATAGACCCTCCTCAAATCTTCTACTTGTCAGATGATTTTTCACCTTTTTAGCTTCCTTTTTGTCCATCACCATTGGTTGTTCCTCCACCTCACCAAACTTCCTTATGAAGAGGAAAAGCCTGTAAGGGTCCAGGGATCTACATTTCCATAGCTATAGTAGTTCAGAGCCCATGTAAAGTGTTAGTCACGTTGAACAGTTGACTTCAATTTTTCATACACGTGGCTTAAAAATGAACACTTTTTTTCTCTCTAACAGGCACTCTAAATTGATCTGAAGTGAAAAGGAAAGAGAATTATCCTCTAAGTGTTTCTGAGCAGATCAGAGCAAAGTACAATCTTTATATGTGAGCTAAGTTTTGGATCAAATCTTTTTCTATCAGCTCTTATGTACAGAGATGTTGCAAATAAACTCTTTTGTGTCTTCTTAAATGTGTGTACTGCAGTGGGTGTAAGACTGTTCTGCAAGGTGGATTCCTAGTCTGGAGGGTTAATTCAGTTGAACAGTGAGTTGCTGGTTCTTGGTGCAAGACATCAGGCAGGTGCTAGTCTTTCTGGAGTTATGAAAGTATTCTACTTGGTTGTCACGTTTG
>VXAV01009064.1:345992-369767 GCA_013399715.1 Alectura lathami | reverse complement strand
TCTCAATAGCCATTTCAAAAGGAGTTTATTCAGTGGATGATAAGTACTTATGTTTTTCCCCAGTTCGGATTTTCCTTTAAGATATCCTATCCACTTAGTGCCATTATAATGCCATTACTGTTAAGATTTTATTGCTTTCTTTCTTTTGAGAAGATATGTCGGCCTTTCTGTAACAAAACTAAACTGATGTTGACTCAGCAAACTGGATGTTGTTCTCCCCTAAACAATAGTCAGACTATAATTGGATGGCAGACTTCTTAATTCCCTTTCTCTAGTGCTTTGAGCCTTAAGAGGAGAAAAGATACAGACTCGAGAAGGAATTTGTTCTCTTTTGTGAGGTTTAACTAGCAGGCTATTGCAAAAGTTGAAAAGCTCTGTTAAAAAAATAATCTGAGTCAATATTAATGTAATAACCATTAATAAGGCAGTCAAGGATGACTTGGAATTTAAGAATTAGTATTGGCTATAGTAGCTTCTTTCTTAAAGAGAAAAATAAATGATACAAGCTGCATAGTCCACCATCTGATATTTATACGTATGTAGATCTAAAAAATATTTATCTTGGCACATGATAGGTACTATATATCTCCCTTTTCCAGTATATTTAGGCCAATGAATATTTGTTTTCTCACTTGATAAAATTTATCCAGAGATTTTAGACATTTATAATCATAACCATGACAGAAAGATGGAAGGCCTTACTGGAAACACTATAATTTTCCGTTCTTACTTTAGAGATAGAAACACTTGATGTGGGCAATTTTTAAAGTGCTGAGAGGAATGTCATATCCTATCATTTAATAGGATTTGTTGATGATCTGTATCTCTTTTAGAAATCAACCTCCCCATGCTGCACAAGCAGAAACATACACAGTAGCCTGTAATGGTGGAAAATTGATTGATTCCAGGATGCACTTTCTGATTATTTAACCTCTATAAAAATAACCAGAATGTGTTTCTATCCTGATCTAGTGTGTCTGAAGCAGGAGACATGCATTAATCCTTTGTTTGGACAGTCGTAGAGCTGTGAATCAAGGTCCATTGCAACCTTAGGCAGGTCAGCTCATCAGCAATACTGTAAATCTGGTCACTTGATGTGCTACCTTCTTTTAATTCATTGATGCATGACACTCGAAGATTATTTTTGGAATAGAGATCAACATTTGTTTTATGCTATTACTGTATTACCTAGGAGAATTTACTATATTCTAGAAAAAAATAGAATGAAAGTCATTTTAATCTATACAAATTGATGACTAATGGTGATTTTATTCTTTAAAACCAATTATGCCAATTGAGAAGTTCCATTTGAATCCCCTGTTAGGTATGCCTTCTGTAAAGTATGAGCAAGTCCATTGACTTTACCAGATTTACACGAATGAGGTATGAATTACATAAATACTTAGGCTGTTTTTATCAGCTCTTTGCTCTTTACAAACAAAGTGATGTTTTCTGTGAAGAATGCTGCAATGTTTCAGATATTGATTATAGTGTGATTAACTGAAACCATTATGATTTTTCATTAGTAACAGGATTTGTAGTGTGTTCATATGGAACTCTGAATTTTTAAATTCCCTTTTCTCTAAATTTTCCAAAGTTGCTATATTTAGCAGCGTGTCTTGATTTGAGAAGATAAATGATATCAGTATTTGCCTGTAAAACAAAGTGTCAGTTTTTATCTGAGCACATTTGGTGTGTGCTCAGTGATGGTATAAGTTATGAAACATCTTCTTCCTTATGTGAGGTAATTAGTTAACTTCAGCACAGTTGACCAAAATAAAAACGCATGCCCTTATTTTGTCTTCCTTTAAGCATGTCTTCAGCAGGTGAAAATCTTTAATTTGCCCATTTCATTATACTCAGTATTACATGTATTGAATCTTTTTCCTATGCAATCACTACAGTTATTTTTATGTATGTATTTATTTATTTATTTTCTAGCTAATGTATCAATTGGAAGCCAAATGGAAGCTACTGAAAATATCAGATTTTATCTCGGAGCACTTAAAAGTTTTGAGAGAGTGTCCCCCTGCATAAGTGTCTGACATGTGAATATTGAATCTAATTCTCCATGTGCTAAGTGTTAACTGGTTTTGTAGACTTAACCAAAGAAAAGCTCATACCTTCAGTACTAATTTGCATGGTCAAGAAATTCAAAGTAGCAGTCTGAAATGCTAGTTCGGGACAAAAGTTCAAGTGAAACAGTCTGCCTTCGTTGGTAGCAGCTTATGGAATTGTGCTGCTCTTGCAATGAGCTGGTTGATGCTTGCTTTTGGTTTGTGAAATGCTGAGACTCAGGCAAGCTGTTTTTTCTCATACTTGGGAGAATAAAAGGCTTGCTTGCAATTTACCTTTAGCTGTCAACTTCTGAAAAATGCCTTTATCGTGTCTTTATTAGAATTTTAAGGTTTTTTAGTCCTACGTTTGCTTGAAATATTTTTTCCAGTCTGTGTGAGTTTACAGGATTGACCTCTAATTGAAGATTTTCCCCATGAACCTTGTGATCCTACCATGCCTATGAACTGGGTTCCTAAAGTGAAACTGAATTCAATCCTCCATACTTGATGAATGCAGCTGAGTTGCACACAGTCTGCTTATTTGCTGCAGGTATTTTGGTAGCCACAGGAAATATCTGGTACAAAGAGTCTAACTAGCAACATTTTTTTTCCCCTGAATATGTCGTCTGCTGCTGTGCTTTAGTTTCCAGTTGCTGTGTTTTCCCTTTTAGACGGCGAAAGTTACTCTTGGTTAGGTCCATGTAAAGAAACAGTGACAATGCTAACAGTGTGGAATCTCTCAGAAGTTGGTGATCTTTCTGGATCAGCTAGCAAATAATTGCTTGCTTACTACTGTCATGAGCAAGCTGTAAATGCATACAAAAGCAAACTGTACCTTGCTTGCCTGAGACCTCTTCTCCTTTCTGAAGCTGATTAAATAATGTAAATTAATGCATACATGATAAGCATCTGCGTGGTCGGACTGCCAGAAACAAACACATTTATCACCATTGCTAAGAAGTTGTTGTGTCGTGCAAATGTGTCATAAAAGTCTGATACAGTGGCAGTCCTATGACAGGTTTAACAAGATTAGGTGACCTCCAAAAAAACCTCTTTGCAAAGCATTACAGATAATGCTATGCAGATTGACAAGCAGTACAGACAAAAAGCTTAATAATTACTCCTTCTCCCCATTAAAACATTTTCTCTTTTGGAGGTCAGTCCAGGTTAATTTATAGAGTCCAAAAGTGTCCATTACCCACACTGTGGTCACTTTTCAGAAAATGAAGGAAAAAAACCCAACAGTTTAAATTAAGAAAAGTGATCAGTGCAGATTATGTTAACAGGTCTTCGCTGAGTCGCAAAGGTCAGGGAATTTCAGTTTACAATTGGACAAGCTCCAACAGAACCATCACTCCACATTAATGTGATCCTACCAGGTTAGAAAAATGATTTTAAACCACCAAAAATCCCCAACAAACCATTGACAAGTAATTTCTGTAGCAGTGATACTCCTATGTTGAAGGATTTCCTCTTGATAAACTCGGTGACATCTAATGTAAGGTTCATACTTCCTGTCACCCTTTCTGCTGAGTGCCTTCCAAAAGAACAACTTGTCTCATCCACCGTGATTTTGACAGGAACCATACTGCAGCAACTACAGCTGGTGTAAATGTGCTTGAGCTTGTTGGTAGCTGGTTATAGTGCAAGAGATCAGAGTAGATTGTAAAGTCATGACAGAATATGGGAAACTTCTTGGAGTTCTTTGGGTTTTGCTTTTCTTTTAAAAAGACACAGGTGTGGTTGTGTTGTAGTGTAGTGGACTGTGGGAAGCCAGGGGCTGGCTGTTGAGTTTTCAGTTGGGATGGGTATTTTGCTTTTGAATCTCTTCTAATCATTCTCACTCACCTCTTAGAGCCCGTTTGAAACACCCTTGGGAGTTGGAAGCAGCCTTGCTGTAGCTGTGGAAGGGGTGCTTGGGTGGCTGAGCTGCCCTTCTCGGTAAGGGCTTCACAGCGTTATTGCATTGGCCATCTGTGAGGCTTGCCAGGGGCAGCTGTATGTCACGCTCACCTTGCTGTCATCACTTCCAGTCAGTGTCAGATCACAGCTGACTGGATCACACCACAATTAACCATGTAGAGTAGACAGACTTGTAGGCTTCTAAATGACAAAGGCAGAAGGTTTCTCAGTAACATGAGAGATGGTTGATAGCCGCCTCGGATTCAAGTTTAAATTTTGGACAGTTTGGGACAAAATTCTCCCATGGAATTTTGAGATCTTCCTGTGAATTTTCTCTTGAAAATGAGGTACTAACATCTCAGTCATTGGGGCTGGTTTGAGAAATGCCTACATGAAAGTAGAATGAGCAATAGATAATGTTGGTAAATAAATAGAGAGCTGGCTGGTATTTTCGGTAAGAATATGCATATTTGTGGAAGGTAAAAGGAGTTGTATCATGTAGGTGAATGGCTGCTTTAAATTATTAAGCACTCTTAACCTCCATGTAATGTTTGACACAGGTCCAAAATCCCTTTTACGGCATTTTCATTCTAGATTAACAGCTCAGGTTCAGAACTACTTCTCCAATTTTGCCAGAATGAAAAAAAAATAAATGTGGGAAGAAAAAAAAAGCTTATGGTTCATCTGGGAAAGTGAAGAGCTTTGTCAAAGGTGCTCTGTTCCCTGGTTCTTCTACTGAATAAGTCGATCACATCAGCATGGATCAGAACGGGTTCTGACTATTTTGCAAAAAGAGGCCCTAATCTTGCACAAGAACTAGCTCTCATGGGTCTTTTCAGGTTAGTGCACCTTGATAAATGACATTTACACAGGTAAGGAGGGGCCTAGCTGATGCTGGGATCTCCTTGCTCTTGACAGATGTTGTACAAACACATTACAGAAACAGGTAGCTCAAACAGAGAATAAGAGAAAGCATAAGTATGTCATAGGTATTCTATGTCACACAAAAAGCCAGTGTTAGTTAAGATAGACTCTCCTCACCTTTCCACTCTAACGCTACAACCCTAGCCTCAGCCTTTAGGCTTACGTGCTGTACAGTTTTGCGTGCTTTGAATGTTTTTAATGCAACGTCTGTATGGTAAAGGAGAGCAAAGAATTGTCTGTAAATCACTGTGGAGGTTTCAGCATTTGCTGCTTGGTATGGTCCAGTGTCATCTCTTAGATCATTTGGAAATCTAGAGACTAGTAATTGTCTACAGGTCAGTACAGAAGTCTCAGCGCTAACCTGTTCAGTGTGTTTTAGTATTAATTCATAATAATGGTTGTCAATCTAACCATTGAGTTGAACATGCCGCTTTGCTATAAGACCTTGGACTTGTGTCAACTAAGTACGTGTAATCCATTGACCAGTTTGCCTAAGCCCTGGCTTCCATTTTGCCTTTCTCTCTTCCTGTTGGTTCACTATGGGTGTTTAGTCATGCAAACTGATTATCTTGGTAGGGCAAACGATTAATCTCAAATGACAAAGTAAAACATTTCTTCTTGCCAAAGCATTATAAATGCTGGGAAATTTTGTTTTCAAGTCAAATAGTGGATTATGAAAGAAGAAAAACTTGGAAAATAAGAACAACCACAAGACCTTCATGCTAAAACAACTAAGAAAGCCTTTAATAGTATTACTCTTTTATCCATACAAGGTGATACATTACTGCATTTGTCGGTTTGTTAATTATGTCTTATGATTTTAATGTTTCTGCAGTGAGTTGTGGTATAGCATACATCTTGTAAGGGGGATTCTAGGCCACTACTTCCCAGACGTGTATAATTGTATCTTGCATCAAAGAATAAACAAATCTTACACTAGAAAATATAAACCGATTGATGTAAGGATCTATTAAAATGGAATAGCTGATCCTCCTCTGTGTACAACAGTTTATGGCTGGTTAAATGCCTCGTGTTTTATTTGCTATGTTATAAACCATCAGCTATTGGTCACTGCTAGAGGCAACCTGTTGCACTGCTTCATTCGACAGATGATCTTTTATTGCAAATCCTCTGTTTATTTGAGATCAGGAGAATGGCAGGGCTGCCTTATGGGTTTTGAGGTTTTTCATGTTCTGTGACATAATGACTCATTTATGAACGTGGATTTTGTTCACCTCAAGGAAAACATTATTTTAAAAACCACACTTTTCCTCACCTGTGTAAGAAGCAACAAGAAAGCACCATCTGAGAAAAGTAATTTAGGGCTAAAATTCAAATGATCTTCTGATCTCTGAAGCTTAGGGCTTTGAGAAGATAAGAGACTTTTAAGTTCGTGAACCCTAGCAAGCTTTGCAGTGTTTACTTCCCCCCATCCCCTTTTAATTCCCTTCATTAGGTATTAATTTATAGGAATTTCAACAAAAAGTCTACCCAAGGGAAATTGGCCTGCAAAATCGACTTGAAAAGTGTAGAGTTCAAATGCCTTCTCTACTGAGCAAACAAGAAACAGACTAATGAATATTAAAGAAGTCTGTCCTCATTACAGCATAACACCTGAGAGTGAGTATCTGTAATCAGAAAGACATTGGCTTTATAGGTCTGCAGCTTTTTTCTAAGATGAAAGGGTCACAATCTCCAGCAGATGTGAATTATCATGACCATATACTTATTCTTCTAGACTTATTTTGTGTAAGCTAAATATTATGATTTTTCTTTCACATGTAATAACCATCATTTCAAACAAAATGTCTTCCTCAGTCCTAGTTTTAGAAAGAAAACCTGCTGTTATTCTGCATTTAAGGTCCAGATATTAAATCACAGTAGCTGTGCTTTTTAATTCAGTTCCTCCAGAACTGAATTAACCCAAACTATCTCAGGTGTCTTCTATTTGGCCCCACTGCCTGTTTAGAATCGTGTAAATAATAGCCAAGATCTTAATTAACTTGCAGCTATACACAAAAAGCCATTTCTTCTTTCCGTAATAAATATCTGTGTCGCACATCTTCTCGCCAGACAATGTAGATACTTAACAATTATGTAGGTTTAAAACATTCCAAAGCAATGAGACAAATTAATTTAGGAAAAAAAACCCTGGAGGACCAGTAACTAAGGACATGGACTCTGGATTCAACCAACAGTTGTTTTAGGTTGGGCAAATATGCTTGCAGGATGTTTGCTTTCTAATTATCCTGCTGTCCTGGGCTTTGTTTGGCTGCCATTTCCCAATGTTAATCTGAATATGTTTAAAGTCTGGCATTAGGGTGTCACAGTTTCTACCAAAAAATATCCATTTACAAAATGTTTCAGAATGATATTGTGCTTTGCCTAAAATACCAGACATTTGGGTAAGGTTTCCGATTGCCTTGTATTTTCATGAAATAACAAGTTCACATTTGTACCTTGAAGGAAGAATATTTCAGATTCAGTTGATAGATCTAATGTAAATATTGATAAGTAACTCCTGGGATACTGTCATTTTTTGTAATAAAAACAAAGATCCTGTAGTTCATTCTCTGTCCTTCCAAATAAGATTGGAATTTCAAACGAAGAAAAGAAAAAGTGTATTTTATGTACTATGTCAGACATCAAACTCTTGCTTGTTCTTGCCTTTAGGAATGTAGAGTTCAGTAGTGGAAAGTGAACGAAGCTGTTGTGCTGGTATAGCTAAAGAATTCTGCTGATAAATTAATTACGAGCAGCATAAAGACATGAAGCATCAACATTAATGTTTGATAGCACACCAGAAGTCTTCATAGCTACATTTCATTCAGTGTAACTGGGAAAGCAGATCATTACAGGATATGTTTTTTCTGACTTGTTTTTTTTCTTCTTGTGAATCCTTAGTAGTGTCACATAAAATTACACAATGAATTCTTCCTATGTATTTGCACACTGTAGGACTTCTCATGATTGACACATTTTTGAGAGCATACTGACAATTATCCGTGAGGGTACCTTTCAGGAGCAAGCCTAGCATGGAATCGTAGAATGGCTTGGGTTGGAAGGGACCTCAGAGACCATCTAGTTCCAACCCTCCTGCCGTGGACAGGGCTGCCAGCCACTAGCTCACTAGATCAAACTGCCCAGGAACCCATCCAGCCTGGCCTTGAACACAGCCAGGGATGGGGCAGCCACAACTTGATGCTTGATAATATTCTCCAAGTGCTGAAGACCATGTAAGAAAACATTTACCTTAGACCCAACGTTTGTTATGTTTTGTATCTCAAAATATAGAGTGTGGAAATATAGACGAAAATATTAAATCAGAGAAAGTAAAACTTCCCCAGGCGGTTGTAGTTTGTTGCATAAATTGATATATACTGAAATTGTGGAGAAATGTACAGTTCAGTTGTTAGCACATGGCCTGCTAGGCCCTTGGACTTCATTGTGCACATGAAATAGTCATGTTCATGAGTTAATTTCAAACAGATATGTTTGTAGCATAAAGCGTTCAGGACTTGGAAAATACAGCCATAAAGGTCTGAAAAAGCTGCTTCCAAGACCGCAATGAGCTGGTTTGTGTTAGTAACTGATGAAAGAATACTGTTCTTTATATAAATTCATTTAAATATTTTGGAGAGTTTGCAGTCAGATGATAATTTTGCATTTTTAATGGCTTCATTAAACATCTTCAACTGAGATTCATAAATATTTTCCAGATTGATATTTTACTCTCTTTGCAATGTAGTCTTTCTCTCTGTTTGATGTAAATGTCTTGCAATTTTGCATGAGATTTGCCTTAACACCAATAAATATTGGGAAATATTTCTAGTTTGGAAGCTGATTAGACTGAAGTCCCTGTCATGCCTCTGTATTATTAGAGGTATTATTAGTTTGATACATTAAATAATAGTAGGTACGTGGACTATGTTCTTTAGATTGTTATCTCTGTGTTTCCTTTTGCTGTTTAGGTTCACCTATTTCTGTTCTCTCGCATCTTCTGCAGTTGTTTGCCTATGCAACATCTAGGCTCTGTAGTTTGTTGTTTGTGCTCATCTGGTCCATGTATCAATGCAACCAGGGGACAGAAGTGGTGTGAAGAGCCAAACATTTCCAGATCACTAGTGAAGCACAGAGATCTAAAGCTGCATGCAGTTTTAAACAAGTTTTGAATGTACTTGACATTAATTAGAGTCCTAGCTGGGCAGTTCTGGACATCCAGCTCACTTGATTTTTTCAAAGGATACCCTTTTTGCTGTGATCCTTGTGATACTATACCTCTTTGTGCTCTTGTGCTCTTTTTCTTTGTTTTTCTCTTTTTCTTTTATCTATAATCTTTTTCTGGTTGCCCTCTCTGTACAATGCAAGCCAACAGGTAGACAGCTAATTATCACGTGGGTGGCTACATTTCATCCTTGTTTCTCTAGTAGCAAAGAACATCATTGCACCTTTTGTTTCAGCAGAGCTTAAAACTGGCAGCACCCCCAGCAGAATTTCCAGCAAGTCTTTTCACTGTGCAGTAATCTTCAACCTGCTGGGACAGGAGAGCCTGAGAGGTAGAGTTATTCCCAGGCTGAGATTACTAAGCAATATACTTAATTTGGGGTTACTGCAGTACAATTTCTAGCCGTAGTTTTAAAATACTCATGTGATTGCTCTGGTGTCTGGCCTGATGGCTCAGTGTGTAAGCAAAACTTTAATCCTCCTTCTCAGAGTTAGGTGATAAATTTTCTGCTTCACTGATAAAAAATTCAAATCTCTATTTTAGTGAGAAACCAAGCACTTTGAATCTAATTCGTGGCTTTCTCCTTGAGTACTCCATGAGCTTATTTTAAATAAATCAGCCATAATTGTTAATAATAAGAGCTGGAAAAAGAAGGTACTGAATAAGCCTGAAATTGTGATTTGTTCTGCCAGTCATGTGCTGGATTCAAATGAGTATTACACTCAAGATGGGGGAATGCCTTTGGTCCCTGTTCTGTTCTGCTCACCTCACACTGGCAGTTCATATTTCCTCTGTAGGACTGACCAAACACTTAAGCTATTAATAGAGCATATAAATATAATATAAAAATGTAATGTAAACCAGAAAATCCTGGAAATTTATTTTGCATGGCCACAGAACCTGTGTCCCAGGTGTGGCATGGACAGCGTATTAAAACCTGCTCACAACTGAGAGGAGCGGAGATGACATGCAGCCTGGTCCTTCTCCAGGGAGGAGGAGGTGAAAAACCTTAGCTTATTTTGTGACCGTCTAAAATGAAATCTTAGGTACTCCTAACATCTGTGGCTAACAATGCATTTGTGGCTCATTGTGCGTGTTGAAAACAATAGATGCCATATAGGCAACTATATTTACTGGAATAATCTGAAAGCAGACATAGTTTTTCGGAAAATTGAGCAGCTTTTGCTGCCACTACTGAAAGATAAATGGCAACTGAAAATAATTTTGTCTCACAACAGCTGAGTAATAAAAAGGTTTTTAATGCCTTAATAATAAAAACATAGACATATTATATTAGTATTTCATCTTATCCAGCCAACACTTTTTGAGTGAAGATGAAGGAAAGAGTGCTGCAAGAATTTATAAGGCAAATACTGTTCTTTCTGTAATTGCAGTAGGTCTAGTCCCCATAATGCTCAATTTACTTGTCTACCGAAGACATCTTTTGGGATCCGGATGATGATAGAAGATCTGTGTTCTTTTTGTCAATTAGCAGCTTCCATGGCTGGTTATATCCCGATTCAACTATCTAAATACCTTTATGCTAACAACTGAATTCTGACTTAGACTCTTTCATAGTGTTAGATGGTTGTGCAGTATTTCTCATAGGAAGAATAATGAAAGCAAGGTTTTTTCTGTTAGTGAAATCTGGGATTCGTGTTTTTTCTTTTTTTTCCCCCTTTCAGCTACTGCCAACCTCCTCTACTTGACAGCTGTCACTGTTTATGCATGCTATGCTATATTTCGCAAGGACTTTTCCATGTCCTAGGCAGAGGTGTTGGGAAAAACATTTTGCTCAGAGGTGATTTTTATTAACTGTGGCTATCTTTATGACCTAATTTCTATTTATTATTTTTAAGCTGGTTGCAACTAATTACTCATGGTGCAATAAATACACAAATACATATATAGTGCGTGATGCTGGAAGGCTTGCAGAACTAAATCGCACTGGCTATCGCCAATCACTAAGATTGCACGACTGTCAATATTAATTCATCTGTTCATTTTCAGAAGTATTTATTGATAGAATAATTCACAAGGTGGAATAATCACAGACAAACTGTAACTCTCTAGACAAAGTTTTGCTTTTGTCACTGTCTCAATTACTCCATTTACTTCTTTACTTCCTGGGAGAAAATTCTTTCATATCATGCAGGTTATGATATCAGCCAGGATGTATAGACCAAGTGTTTAGTCTGCATCTCAACCTGAAACTCCAAAGACTAGCCGTGTCCAGTCCTAGCCAACAGTGTTCAGATACCTAAATATATTGCAGGTAGTTTCTCTGGGCAACTGGTAGTGTTATTGAGTTAGTCTGCTGAGACAGTTTTTCATT
Organism: Alectura lathami; assembly: GCA_013399715.1. Taxonomy (NCBI): domain Eukaryota; kingdom Metazoa; phylum Chordata; class Aves; order Galliformes; family Megapodiidae; genus Alectura; species Alectura lathami. The sequence goes on along the minus strand of VXAV01009064.1, from coordinate 358,324 downwards.
CCCTTAGCTTTCTCGTTTCTTTCATTCTACATCTTTCTGTTGGACTTCTGCTCAAATCAGGAAAAAGGACAAGCTCAAAATCTGAATCAAATATTTCAGCAGATCTTCAAAGTGTGCTTCAACAATTCCTAACCATCTCTTGACAAATATTGTAATTGCTGTTCATGGTCTTAATATTCAAATTGGTTTTGAGAAGGGGAAAATCTCTACTTTGCCAAGAACTCTTGCCAGGAACTGATGTTTTCTCTGTAGCTTTGTCCATTGTATGTCTAGTGGGGAAGGAGAACCATGGTAGCATAATTAAGCTGCAGAAATTAACATCAGGAAGATTTAAAATCTGGCCCAAGGAGACCAAAATTCAGGGACAAAAAATAACCAGACCTTATTATTTTCAGGTTCTGAAAGGATAAAGCTTGTAGTACTTCACAAGTGAGATGGCATTGTTTGTGCATCTGAATATAGCTTCTGTTCTAATGAAAATTTGTAATGATTAGACTGTTGTGGGCTGGATTCATTAAAGGGATTAACTTGTGTTTGCCATATGTGTTTATGTAGCTATATGTGTGATATGTGTATATAAACCTATTCCCACACAGAAGACTTAGTTAGCTTTAACTTCAGATTGCTAGACAACATATCCCACCAACACAACCTGCAAGGAGGTAGAAGAAAAAAAAAAAGAAGCTGTTCTTACTCACCATAAGTGAGTAATTACACACTCACTGGCTCTGTTACTCACTCTGTTTTATTCTTTGACTATGTCTTTACATCACTAAATGCTCTCTCTTAGCCTTATGCAGAAAGGTAGAATCTCCTTTCATTCCAGATGATAGGGAAGCAGTTGATACTCTAACTCAATTTCCTGAGTATACGGTTATCAATCCCATCACCTGTTCTTCCACACATTATTTTTTGTATTTTTTAAGCTTACACTCTTGGCAGCCTGTGTACTTTTATGTGAGACAGGACAGCAGATGGAATTTTTGAAAGAAAACTGTGTTGAGTTGTTTTGGAAAAGTCAGTTGATCGTCTTTTGTTCTCAGTTTGCTTATATTTACATTGAATTCTACTCTGCTTTTAATGTGGTTTGAGGGTACATAATAATTCGTTGTGATAATAGTATGGGTAGCTTCTAAAGTGGTGATGCCTTAGCATGTTAATTCCTAAATTCAGGAGTTACCCAGTCTGAATATGACTCCCTTTTGAGGGATTTCCCTTCCTTTTCTTCCATTTTGACTTTGTCCTGTAGAATATACCCTCCTAACCCACAGTTTTCATTCTCAGGAACTTGTCTTTGCCAGAACGTGGCTGTAGCCATTTATTGAAGGATTGCTCCCTAGTGACTCATCTAATAAAACGTTTGGTAATTTTTTTTTTTTTCTTCTGGAAATGTCAAATATAAATAAAGGCCAAAGATCATTTGACATCTCTGCCAGACCCCCTCCATCATGCTGCACTTACTGTCACAAGACATTCAGTTTCAGAACAGAACAGCTGTGCCAAGTGTTTCTAACAAAAAATGAGTACCAGTCAAAACTGGTTTGGCTTTGACTACAGAATCTGCAATTCAGGCTAGGGTCATACCAAGCTTGCAAATGTGCACCAAAAGTCACCAGCTGCTATTGCTCCCACACTGTCTGCAGAACGAGTGGACATTCCCTCAATTCACTAGTAACTTACCTGATGATACTCTATCTGATGTTATCTACTTGATGCTGTCTGCCAAGAGTCCTCTGTAGGGGTTTCCTTTGTTGCTGGAAATCGGCACCACGACTTCTGCTGTGGCCACAGGCCCCTCTCCTAAAACAAGGGAAGGCCATGAGGCTGTTGCATGTTGGACACTAGGTTTTCTCAGATTTTTTCTCAACTTCTTTTAAGGTTATTTGGTTTTATGAAATTATATAACATGACAAATATAGCATCCTGGTTTTCCTTCGTTTAAGTTGCGGTGAGGGAATTTATTTAGTTGTGTAATCTTGTCAGTTTGCTTATATTTTCTGTGGTGCAGGAAAGTATGTGTCGTCCAGGCAGGGGTGAGTAGATGCATCTCTTTTAGATCCTTTTTCTTACCCTCCTACATGTCAAAGATGGCAGATGAATAATTTGGTCTTCAGTCTAACTGTATATTTACTCTACCTAATTTCCCTTGCTCTTTCCAGGTCCTGAATTCCTTTCTCCCTTTGATTAGTAACCATGGTGCTTGTAATGTGCAGCAATTATGGATTGGAACGTACCAGCATAGAGTAATTTATGCAAAAGTAATTACTTAAATGACTCTTCATTATATTGCAATCAAATCCTAGATGCTCTGGTATAGATGTTACATATCCGATCTCAGCATGCTACTTGAAGCCTTTGAGTCCAATTCTGAGATGATGTAAATCAGTGCAGCTCATCCACACAGCCCCAGTGCTTTGAGAAGGGCTGCACAGGCTCACGCAAACTGAGACGCTGGCTCACTGGTATACAACTATGAAAGGAAAGGAAATTGAACCTAAAAGCCAATTCAGAAAGGTAGGTCTGAGTGAGATTGAAGTGCTCTGAGAAGAATAGTCTCAACCATCTAACAACGCCAGCCATTATATTCTTTCTGAATTTTCAGCATGGTTATTTTAGTCACTGAGCTAGCCACAAGGTGGTGAGTGATGCTTACGTCTGTTTTAGCTGGACTTCACTGTCTCTTTCTCTTTTTTTTTTTTTTTTTTTTTTTTTTTTTTTTTTTTCATCTGTGGGATAGTTGTTGGCTTGCTGAGGATCTTAGGGCTGTTGTAGTCCCAATTTATCTTTCGATTCTGTTTAAACTTTATAATAGCAAAATTGCCTTTGACTTTGTTCTCTCAGCAATTTGGGACATTTCTGAGAGTAGCTGATTTGGAGGACTGCATTGCAAGATGTGCAACTGAGGCTTTGCAATGCTCTAATGAAATTAGCATGTCTAGTTCATGTTGCACAATAGCGAAAAGCGTTTGTAGAGATGGTTGCTTTAATTCACAGTATTATAATTGATTGCACTCTGAGTAATATGGAAACTCAACCTCATTTCCTCTGTAATTCAGAGTGAAATCTAAAAATGTCCAAATCCTCTGATGATGCACAGAAAGGTTATTATCAACCACGGCAGTCATTGTGCAAGCACTAGTTCTTCAGTTGAAGCTATGTTGCTATGTTTGCTGTGTTTTAAGTGAGTGCAAGGAAAACCCTGTGTGCTGATTGCAGTTTTCAGTATATTCAGAGAGTTGCGTAGAGCACATTTGGCTCAATCAGGTCTTATGAAAGTAACTCCAGGAAAGTCTAAAAATCTCTCAGCTATGGTACTTAACACGGTCAGCAGGAAATACCAGTAAGAATCCATCCGTCTTTCTGGTTCAACTGCTTTGTCATTAGATAAACAGCATGGCATCTCTGTTGCACAAGCATATTTCTTCCAGCAAGAAACTGTTTCCTGCTTTGTCTGAAACATTTTACTGCTAAATGTCTTTGTTCCTTAGCAATTCCACCTTCTGCCCACCTTTGTATCTATTATGAGACACTGGCAAACTGATCTCAATTTGCCTATGAAGAGGTGATACCACGTGTGGAACATTTTAAAGTATACCACTGGCTACGTTGGTTTGTATTAGAACTATTACTACTTTGATGTCATGTTTTTATTAGTCAGCTTGTCTGTAGGAGGCTGAAGCTTTATTTACACGTGAGCATGCATGTGAACATCACAACACATTGCAATTTCATCTTACTGTGTGTCTAAATAATAAAATTAAAACAGATGCTGGTTGAAACGTACTCTTCATACAAGTTACTTTCAAATAATACTTTGAGACTACTGGGATAGAGATAAGAGATTTGAAGAGGCTCTTGGCTTATTTCCATTCCCCTTCTTCTTTCAGGAAGTTTTATATGGCAGATATCTTGTTTACATACAGAATAGCAGTGTGCCATTTTCCATTACTGAGTCTTAGAGGAATTTTATTGTTATAGTAAGTTTTTGTTCGACAAAAGCACTTTAATTGCTAGAAAATACCCTCATGCCTTTCTGTTCATCACAGCGAGGACCTGTGTTCAGAACACATTGTGCTCTGAAAGATGTTGTATAAAAATGGCATTGTGGAGTGGTATGCATCTTGAACAAAAGTTTAGCAAAGTGTTTAAATTTAGTGTACTACTATGGTCAAGATAACTCCAGACTTAAAAATTTCATATAAAAAGCATAGCTTTATATGAAAAAAGATGCTTGCTATTATTTTGGTATCTTAAGCAGTTTTCAGCTACCTAGTCTGCAGAGGGTTATTGAGGCAAGCTGTAGGCAAGGCATAGATTTTTATTCCTTGTGAAGGAAAGGGGGATGTGCATCATGCACCCAACATTTGGAAAACAATGCAATTTCAATCTCTACTTACTTTATTTATTTCTGTATTTGTTTGGGATAAAGGATCACTCATTTGTCACTAGGTTAAGGCATGTTTACCTCAACTTACAACATTTGGAAAGGGAGTACACATGTGAGACAAAGACGCGCATTTCTCACTCTGATTTTGCATCTTGGAGGATGTGTATAGCTAGCAAATGAATATGTGATTACCCCATGTGTAACTACCTGGTCATTTGTTAACCTGCCAGGGAGGCAGGACAACTGAAAGAGCAGATTTCAGTAGTCTCGAACCTGAGGTACCAGGAGATTGGATGGATACAGCAAAGGCCATTCTGCTAGCAAAATAAAAGCTAATATGGGGTGGTCTCCCTGCAAAAATCCTACCTTCATGCATCAACTCCATTTATCAACTTGTACTGCTATGTACAGAAAAGTATAAATAGCATAAATACATATATAGATACATATTCCTTTACAAAAGCAGCTTATGAAAATTGTTCGTTCAGGAAAGCAGACCACAGTGGGATAGTTCTTGCTCTCAACGTTTTCTTTCCTAAATATACATTCTCAAAGCCAGAATGTCCTTTTTCGATTTCATTTCTGGATTCCCAGTTTTGCTAAGAGGGAAAAATTCATGTGAGAAACAGAAAACAACTTAATATGTCAGGTTATTTTGAAACTTGAAACCGAAATAGAAAGACATGATAATTAGTGCTTTGAAATATGTGCCTTTGTGCTTTTGTTAAAAGAGATATAAAAATATATCAACTTTGTGGTCTTCATTTTAGATATGTGTACTCTCTTTTTTTTTTTTTTTGGATGGTCCAACACTCCATTTTTCTGTGATGGTCCAGAGTGTGAATAGTTTGGATTTCTATAAATTTTTGATTATCTTACAGAATTAATTTACACTAATATAATTTAATTAATGAAGTCATTTATGTTAGTCCTACTTGCATTCCTTTTACTATTTCCAAATACTCTACAGGGCGTATGAACTGGTCATTCGCATCTGCTGTGTCATCATTAGTCCCGTTTACTTCACTGGCATGATGAAGGTATTGAAGTCTGTGACAATGATGTGAGGTGTTTAGAACCAAAGGCTTCTTATTGGCAGCAAAATGCAAACGTGAAGAGATCTCTCTTCACAAGACAAATCTGAGCTAAATACTTGTTTGTGAGTTTGTGAAGGTTTTGCCTCCACTTCAAAATCGTTCTTTTTTTTGTCCTTTATTTTAATATTGGTGTGGAACAAACCATTTCTGCTTGGGTTAGTATTTAAATGTATCTTGTACTGGAGCCATCAGGAGTTTCATTTATTTACTTATTGAAAGTGCTTGTCATATTAATTTACTCAAGATCAACCTTGGCTAACAGAAAGAGGAGAGAGAGAAAGTGGACATTTCATTAATTACACAGAAAAGTAAAGCCCAAGAGTCTATGTGGAGGATGAGAATGAAAAAAACAGCATGAGTTCCTCTGCATTGTATTGTGACTTGAAAGCCAGTCAGTCAAGTGATTGCTTGCAAAAATCACCATATTGAATTGGAAAGAGTTGGAAAGAGCAATGAATTTCCATTCTTTCTTTGCAATGAAAAGCAGAGGGAAAGAAAATGTTTCAGTGCAATATGAGCTTTCATCAGGATAAATTTTGTACAAAGAATGAACATATAAATGACGTGGTTTGGGTAATTTCAGCCTTGGTGAGAGAGATTTTTGAAATCTGTAACTAATTAAATCTGCATAATTTAATAATTAGATTCAATTAAGGAAAAATATACTCATTTTTGACAACTTACAAAACAAAATTCTCCCAAATTACCATTTTTCTATTTCTTTATTTGAGTTCCCAAACTGGCAAATTGACTAAGGAAATACCTTTCATTAGCAATAGAAACCAATTCAACGCTGGCTGTAATTTCAAATTAAACACCGTGTATCAAATAAGCTGCCAAATTGTAACATTTAGGCCAAGATTTACATCTATCCGTGGATTTTGAACGAACAGGTGAATAATCTCTTTTGTCCCATAGTTCTTTGCTTTGAAAGTTAATCTGAATTAGTATGTATATTTATTTCTTACTTATTTAATAGTTTGTGTTAAAATGCAGAGGTCTTAACAACACTTTTTTCTTTTTCTTTTGGTAATGTATTCCATAAACACTAAATAATGTTAAAATTTAAAATTTCAGGTAATACCACACTAGCATATACTTGTCCCAGAGGATACGCAGGTGCTATGGTATAATGATGTACTTTATGTTCCTTTCATACTCTTTGCTTTCTAGAGGTTTGGTGTCTGCTCTATCAGTGTGAAGTCTACAGAGACAGCAAAAAAGAGAAAATATTTGAATGTATTTATCAACATTTACACTAATAATGCGATTTCCAGAGTTATTTTCTGTAGCCCTCAGCTTCACCAGGCTTACTAAGATCCACCTTTCTTCCTGTTTTGGAATGCATGGGAAATGTACAAAGCTCTAGAGGTTTTGGAGTTACTCCAGGGATAACAATCACTTCTTGCAAATGTGATTCTACTTATTCCACTTTTAAACACTTAGTTTCAGGACTGCAGAAAGTATTGCTGCAATGTGCTCCATGAACATGTGTGTGTCCTATCTTCCAAGAAAGCAGAAGAGGGTCAGCTATTTCAGAGCCATTCTATTCTTAAGCAATATCAGACTTAGCAAAAATCTGCATTCTGTTGAAGTCTCAGACTGTAAGATTTTCTGTTTTGCTGATACATTCTAGGGCTAGGATAGTGGTATGCAAAATGTTGCAAGACTGTTAGCAAGTCTGGAAGAGCCAAATTTACTGCCTTTTTTTTTTTTTTGGCTTATGACATGGGTTTTATGACATGGGTTGTCAGAGGAAGGGTCAAGAGGCTGGGGCTGTTTGGTATGGAGAAGAAAATGCTGCGATGGGTTTATGACTGAGATGGATAAAAACTTAAAGGGCAGCACAGATGATGAGTGGAGAACCAACCATTCACTACTGTCTCTCGTAGTAGCACAACAGGAGGGGCACATGCCACAGCTATGGGAAACCCATTTAAAAAGTGCAAGGAAAATTGCCTTTTTCATGGTTTTCTGTAAGTATTGAGCTTCTGGAATGTGTTGCCAGAGGAGAAAATGGAGATGGACAATAGTGGGGAGGTTCAGGAAGGATTAGTTAAACCTGTCGACAGCAGATCAACAATATGTACTGTGAGAGGGAAGCCTTTTCCATCCCACATCCTTAGGTTAATGTCTGGAGTTGTCTGGGAAGGGAAAGTGGGATAGGTGAACTGCAGGTATCCGTCCCCATTCATCAGCCCACTTGGATTCATGTGGGTGAGAGACATAACTGGTCTGAAGGAGCAGGCCCAGTAGAGTATTTCTTACACTCCTAAGTAACTCTGAGGTTTGAATAGTATCCACAAAGGCATAGTAGGAGTTGCTGAATATGAATCGTAACTGGCCTATTTGCCTGTTTCGTGATTTTCTTCTGCCATTATTGTTACCATGCGCGTCTTCTCATACACACAGCAAGAACAAAATCTCTAGAGGCCTTCAATCAGTATCTCACTTTTCCCCCACTGTTGCTCTGGGTATGTTGGCACTATTTTAGAACTGCGACATAAAGGCAAGTGTGTAGCATATACATGCATTTGAGTCTCACACAAATCTGAATCACTTCATAATTTTGTGCTAAATTCTGAGTAGTGTTACAGCAGACAAAGCATGAACTCCAGAAGTACTGTCTGCTGCTGACCCAACTGCAGAGCATGGGAAGAGGTTGTGTCTGGTCAATCTAGCTATAAATACAGCTGGAGCTAAGCTTTGGAATAAAAGAAAATGACATTCATTTAATGATGCTTGCCTTTATTACTGCAGTTAGTGACTTCCAAAATGAAATGTTGTTTTCATTCGTAAATTCAAGTAGGCATCAGCTATGGTTCTCTGGTGTTGTGATTATGAAAATAAAACTAACAAAATCTACTCTACTCCTACACTCCTGTAATTAGGAGCACCATGTCGTTATTAGGCTTTGGCTAGCTGAAAGTCTCTGCGTTGTTTTCCTTAAAATGTGCAGGAAAGTGAAAATGAAGCCAAACGCACAGCATTTGTAGATAAGTATTAAGGTAAAGAATTTAGATTCTTTTAGGTAGTTTGGGGATGGTGACTCAAGAAGCGTTATGCAGTTCAGTTTGCATTTGATCCTAAATCGTTACCAGGGAGGGGAGAAAAACTTCAGGATGAAAGGATGAAGAAACATCCTGCTACAAGATGAAATATGACACATCCATAAATTAGACGAAATGAACATCAACACCTGTTGGTAATGCTGAGATCTAGAGAGAAACTGTACGTATAAGAGAATAACAAAGGATAGATAGATAACTTAAATGCTCAATTATGACCAAGTTTCTTGAATCACTATGAAACTCACTGTAGTTTATAAAATGAATGATCTTATAGTTTATTTAGAGAATAAATGACCAGTTTACAGCTTAGCTGTTGGCCAAGACTTGGTGCTGCCTGTATTCCTGTCTCTGTACATTTGTGAAGAAGGCACAGAGAGAAGGACTTTTTAGCCAAATTGTTGTGCTAAACACTTCCTGACTCAACTAATGTAAGTGAGAAGGAAAGAAGTCAATTTTGTAGTATATCCTGTGTGGTGGCAGGTAGGGCTAGGTGAATATTTTGCATGTATGTGTCTTCCACGCATGCTTGCATAGACAGCGATTCCCAGACTCGAGTGATAGAATTCTGCTTTCATGGAGTACATAAGGCTAGAGGTATGCTTGAGGTACACCCAGAGATTTTGCCAAGAACTTGAAGACATGAACAAGTTCATAAATGAGTGTGGTATTAGTGTTCCTCTGTCCACTCCAACCAGTATACTTCATGCATACCGATAACCTGTGTAAGCTCACAGCACAGAAAAATACAAAGCGCAGTAAGAATCTACAGTATTTTTACACATAGGCTGTTGCTTAAGGAAACAAGACCCCAGATCGTGAGCTGTAACAGCTCACCCCCAAAATGGCACTCTTACCTTTGTTTCTATATTTTTGCCTCTTTGATCCTCAAATCCACATTAAGGCTGGAAAGAAAAAAGAACATAAAAATGGCATTTTTAGCCATTTTTTAGCCAAGCAAATTTAGCTTAGTGTAAGATTTTTGTGAAACATCCCAATACAGTTCATCCTCTAGCCCCTCTAGAGAGATTAAAATATCCCATTACCTTTACACGCACCCTTTCATTAGGGTTAGAGTTGTGTTTCCCCAATGGGAAAGACCAGTGTCATGTCACTCATGTTGACACGAGCAACAACATGATACCCAAATAAAGCGAGCAGCCAATACTCAATGCTAGGTACATGAGCTCTGTATAGAAGTCTCTTTCGAAGTAAGTAAAATCTCACTTAAAGAGCATTTAGAGAAAATTGTGTCCATAATATGCATTTGCTTTGAATTATTAACTTTGGCTGCAGACTGAGTGATTCTCACAAAACTGCATAAAAGGTCCCATAGGGAGATGTTTCTGAGAGGTTTGTACTTCTTTTTTTTTTTTTTTTTTTTTTTTTAAATCATTAATCTTCATGTTAGAGATCAGCTCTTGCACACCTTCACTGACAAGCTGGAAAGCTTTGACAACAGTCAGAACTTATTAAGGGCATAACTGGTGATGAACGGCCAGACATTTCACCTATAATTCAAAGCAGGCTTTGTACATCAGCCTGAATATTTTAACTGTTATGTAGAATTTAATAAAGAAATAAATCCCTCTTGCCAGATTCCAGAGAATTCTGAAAAGAATCTGGAAGAAAGTTTATCACAATTTAATCATTCAGTTCTGCTATCTGTAAAACCTTTTTATCAGGGCTCTATGGAGAGGCAGTTATAGGGCTATTTCACATCATAATCATCAGCTAAATTTCAAGTAAGTATTTGTTATTATAACATGAAAGAGATTACTAAAAAAGCAAAAAAAAAAAAAAAAGGGAAATCAAGCTNAAAAAAGAAAAAAAAAAAAAAAAGGGAAATCAAGCTATACAAATGGGAACATTTCAAGCATTTAAAAATTTTGTGAGTTTTATTTTGTAGTTTTGTTTTCTTTGTTTGTTTGTTTGTTTTGGTGTTTTGCCCCCTTTTTAAATGGGCAAATGCCAGTAAATTTTGACTGAATTTCTAGAAAGCATCAATTGTTTTTAGAAGCAATTATGTTCNAAAAAAAAAAAAAGAATTTCTACTGGCAAAACGAAGTTTGTCTGATGCTGCTAACTCAGGCTCTGTGTCTTGAAATACAGAACACCTGTAGAAAGCAGTACTGGATTATTGGATAATTGTAACAGATTAGGGTCATAAAAATTTAAATTGAAATTGAGACCCAAAAGCAATGGTACAGGCACTGCAACTGCAAAGGGAAGAGCGATGCAAACTTGAACTTAGCGAAATTATTCGTGAGTGCACAGTATACTACATGGCAGCAGAAAAAGCAATTATTGATATGGGCTTGTAAATAGACAATTACGCTTATAATTCATTTTAATTTGTCTTGGCATAAATCGAAGAAATAATAAAATTGCATTTGGAATAATTTGTGCACTTCCTTTGACCTTATTATAAGAAGGACACTGCTGACATTAGGCTGCAGCAGAGACCTCTGATTTACAGGCTGTAAGATGTGAAAAATTAGCCAAACTGGATCTATGGTGCTCTGCGGGGAATAGAACGAGTGGGGTATCATCAAGGTATACAAAAACTTGGGAGAAAGGGGACAGGACTGATGCTAATATACTATTAATAGAGATAATTAATTTAAACCACCAAGATACCTAAGAATTTGTGGAGTGAGAAAAAATTAATTGAATCATTTTCTCTAAGCAGAGATTGGGTGAAAAACAGACCCAATGTTCTGAGTCAGCATTCAGTAAATTGGTCTAGGAGGGAGCTGAGTGAGATTTTGGAAAGTTTAGGTTACAGACAAATTTGGTTTTGTACAGATGTGTTTGCTGTTTTACCAAGGTCCCCTAAAAGCCGAATTGATGGCCAGCTGTCACCTGTGCACAGCTGTCAGAAACAGGAACTTGGCTTTAATTTGTGGTAACACCAACTTCACTAAACACTGTTTCTTTCCCAGCTGAGACATTACTGTTGCCTGCCTCTTGGCCAGTGGTGTTGGCAGGGAGTGCCTTGCATGCCTGAAGGCGTTGCGGTGGTTACCAGTTGGTTCACTGTTCCCATCTATGTCAGTTGAAGAAATCTTGTTACCGGTGGAAAACAGTGGGTCAAAACATCCCAAGATAATTTATTTTCTTTCTATCAGAAAATACGTCAAGCGGAGAGAGACTATGCCATATCCTCTTGAAGGTCACCGTGCCACAAACAGCACCTGCTTGCAGAGAATTCAACATCTCTTTGTGCCCTTCCAAGTGTTAAAAAAATGTAAACATATAAAGACAGTGAAATTTCTAGGTGATGTTAACAAGTAATAGAAGTGGCAGTAATGCTGTTACTGGAGGTGTTGCTTCTCAGAAGGAGCTGTTCTGCACTAGGCCGTTTTTCAGTCCTTTGCAGGCTTCAACTCCAGGTGGTGGCAGAACGGTGAACGGCGTGGTAGGGAATGAATTGAGGACTCCACTGCTATCGTAGACAATTAGATAAATATAATAATGCAGTGTCATTGGCTTTGGCATCATCACACTCATCTTAGAGATCCCTTTCAGCATTGATCAATTGTGCAGCAAGAGGCCTTTTTTCTGCTTTCCGTTCAGGCCTCATTCATTTGTATTATTTTTTTTCTCATGGGAGAGCTGTGTAATTTTTCCCAAAACAGAGCTGTGCATCTTCTAGCACTAATGAAATTCTTGTCTCTTTTAGTTGCAACTTGCCTCCAGAGCAGGGCCTTCTGGCATACTCTGCAGCACAGGAGATAGAATAATCAATAAGCCCGGATCTGAAAATGAAATGCAACA
>VXAV01009064.1:319354-330371 GCA_013399715.1 Alectura lathami | reverse complement strand
TTTTTTTCTCGATTCTCATTTATAATTTTATGGCAAATCATGTGGAAAATTATTAAAAAGAAAATGGGAAAAAATCAGACAATAACTTTCTTGAATCTGATTACAGCAAGCAAGGAATTTTCCTCAAGAAATAATAATGACATTAATAACAGATGTTTTGGGCAAATGAAGCCAGCGTTTCCTTCTGTTTATATTTGATGTGCTTATTAAATATAGATTTAGGTTGCATGTGCTGTTCAGAAATTATAAAATATTCAGCTGGCACTCTAATGTGAATTTGTAGTCACAGGCCCCACGTGCGTAGCGGGATGTAGCATTAAAATATTTGTTCTGAAGACTGAATAGGAGATTTGATGATAGACAGTCCTCACCTACCAAAATTGTCCTTAAAATTGGCACTGGAATTGCATCCATAGCCTATGCTGTCTCCACATGGGCAAAAGTCTGCCTGCATGAACAAACACACAAGGCAAAAACAAGTGTAACAAATCTATGACTGATTGATGACACAAAAATCTTTATTACGCTTCAGCAAATGATTGTGACAGCTACCTACCACACTGCCTAAACACAATCTGTTGTCAGTATGATTTCTTGTGAGACTTTATGTAGAACAACAATTTCAGCAACTTTTCCCAAAGAGCTGTAAGTTTTTATTGTAGATGTCAAAAACATTTCATTCTAAATACAGAAAAATTGAGCCTAGCGGTATATGCTGCTGTTGTGCTGATTTCAGTTTGCCTTTGGCGTGTTGGAAGAAAACAGCTTACTTTGCCCATCCTGGCTGTCCCAGTCCAGCCAAACGATTGTGTAAGCAGGTGGCCAAAGACTCAAGGACATTGGCTTGGTAGAAATGTGGAAGCAGTGGCTCAAGCTGTAAGGAGCCTGGAGACGAGGAAATGAGGCAGCATTACTGGGTGGGATTAGGTTCCTGCTATTAGAAAGCTGAGATCCACAGTGAGCTTCTCCAGGGATGACTGGATGAACTGAGGGAAGGAAGCCAAAGAGAGGTGTTCAAGTTTGGAGCTGTTTACATGCTGGAGAAGTTGAACTTAAATTTCATTTGGATAGGCAAAGAAATACAGATGCCAGGGAAGGCCCTGGTGGGAGGAGCTGACAATAATTTCAATTTATACCGATGAAAGTATAAACAGGAATGTTAGTTACATGGAAAGCCGGAGGAAAGGTGGATTCCAGGCCAATACTTAATAGAAGCATCCAATGCTGGTTGTTTCTTTTACTAAACCTGTCTCGAACCCACTTTTCTTCACCTTTCCATATTAATAAAATATACTCATCCAGCCAACTGTCAATGAAAAGACAGCTACAGTGAGTAGAGTCTTTGGGAAAGGAAAAGGTATTTTTTTTGGTCTGAATTAAGTTCAAACTGATGGTGAATCTTACAGGAAGACACGTTTAGGATGGGCTTCGTGTCATCAATCCTGCACATTCAACGGTAGTTGTAGGACAGGCACAAGGAGTGCTTTTTTTTACCTTTTCTCTTAACATCCGTGCTTTTGGTTTACTCTTTTCCTGGGTGTATATTGAAGATTCTATCTGCAGTTATTATCTTGAATAATTACATTTTTTCTTTAAAAAAAAAGTTATGCTGAGAACTTCATGCAATCCCAGCCTTAAGCAACTACAGTGTTGAAAACTTTGTGGTAAAATTGTCTCGCTGTAAATTTCCTTACGCCTTTGATTCTACAGCAGTAAAAGTGTTGAAATTTAAGTTTAATTATGTAGCTAGATAAGGGCATACTTAGTACACCCACATATCTGTTTAATACTGTCCAAACAGTTCGGAGATATATTTAGATACATATGTGTTATCTTCTTTAATAGAACTGAGTAGTTTTAAATGCAGACTAGACTGCTGAGGCTGCTGGTTAATGTGCCTCTGTCATGTTCAACTTTTCAGGGATCATATTTCAAAGAGAGTTTATTTTTAAACTGCATTTTAGTCTCTGATACAGTGCCTGCAGTTTGGAAAAATTCCGCAAATGGGGGTAAGTAAATGCAATCATTTTTATCCTGTCAGTATTAATTTTCCACACAATATTTGGAATGATTTCATATTCTGTTTAAATGAAATATTCCCTGTTCTCTCAGTGGAAAGATAGCATGGCTTTTGGATATACACATTGCCTGTTTTACATGTGTACTGCCAGTGCCTGCTCGCCATGCAGAGTCATATCTGAGCATAAAGCTGACTCTGTGCTTTTGTTCTTAGTTCCTCCACACTGAGGGCTGGAGAGGCAATATTTGCTAATTGTTACACTGCAACTCATTCCTAAAGTGAGTTTAATTTTGAAAGCGGAAATGGAAAGTGTTGTTGTCTCTATTTTACTTGCAAGATAGATGAATATAGGAGCTTGTTCAATAAAATAGTTGGGTTGAATTACATAAATTTTGGTGGCTTGAATTGTTTTGAAAAAAATAAAAAGAATTTGATTGTGGATACTATAATTTCCATGGTGAAAGCTAGCATAATTGTCTCAATTCAGAATGAAGTTTGTGCAGTTCAGCCAGTCTGAATCATGGTGTAACTGTCATGCTTGGAGATAGTTTTATATACTTCGACTGAAAGAGGAAAGCAGTGAAGCTTCATTTTTTTTTGTGCGTGCTACATAAACTGAGGCTGTAGAAGCAGAGAGATTTTGCTGCTGTGTTTAATCAATCAATAAGTGCAAGGAAGCTATTTTAACAGTAAAAAAAAAAAAAAAAAAAAATTGCACTTAACTTGTAGGGTGTACTTCTTGTGGAGTCAGCAATTTACTGAGTAATGCTATGGTGTGACTCCCAAAGACATAGTCACGGGGTAGTTTGGGCGTTTTTTTGATCAAGCAGCAGGGGCAGGTCTTTCACCCAGCATCTCAGCCTTGTCCAAATCACATGTAGTGTAAAATGGAGTGCATGTCTAACAGGGAAGGAGATCTTGTTTGAGAGTATGACAAATGTCTCTAAGATTCATTTGCTGTATTTGTAGCAAAGAAACAGTTCAAACATGATGTTAGGGCACAGTAAAATGAATGGCATTGCCATTCTCCAAAGGGTGGCTACAGGGAAGGATACTGTTTACACGAGAATATTTATATATTATGTTTTCTTCTGCAGCTGGCAGCATTTTCTGATGAGAATTTTTTTCTCTTTCTCCTTTTGCCATTGTATAACTCACGCGGCCTTAAGAGCTGGAGTTCTCTTTTTCTCCACACACAATGTCCTGTTTCATATTGATGAACATCTTTCCTTATACCCTCTTTATAAGGGAGGTGAAACCCTGAAAGAGAGCTTCAGAAAGCTGCAGGATTTCCATCCCTGGAGGTTTTGCAAACCCAGCAGGATGATGCCCTGAGCAACTGGATCTAATTTTGAAGTTGGTCTTGCTCTGAGCAGAGAGTTGGATTAAATGACCTTAAAAGGTCCCTTCCAATGTAAGTTCTGCATGTCTGTGGTTACTGGAACTGAGCTGTGTTTTTTCAAGACAATTGTAAAGGTAGTGTTAAATAGCCGTGATTTGTTTGGGCAACGGAGTGATGGGAGTATGTCATTAATTTATAGAAGAAGGTTTTATGACTGTTCTTAAGTACATAACCAAGGAATTCAACTTAGAAACAAATAGGGGGGTGGGATGGCTTAGTATTAAAACCAGCATGACTAAAGGTTATGAGGCAGGAGCAGCTGTCTCTAGTGTTGGAAATCTTAAATTTTCATATTGCTTCTATAAGCCTGTTTAAAGAAGAGTTAGTGAAATACCCTATTGGTATCTGTCCTTTCAAAATGCCTTTAATATGTGTTTCACAAAGAGGTTGTTGCATTGCAGTTCTGTAGAGCTGACTCAAGACCTGCTTGTTTTGTTAATTAGAAAAATAGTAGAGGAAATGAACTTTCAGTTACCCTTATAGAAATTTATCTGCTGTTGCAGAAGTGTACATACATACACAATTCTCTGCTTTTTATTAATCTGAAAATGCTCTGTTAGTTATCATCTACTAAGCGGAGAGGGCATTTAAAAAATCAGTAATATAGTAATATTTACGTTTTAGAACCTTTTGTTGAAGACAGCATTTCCAAGCAGATATGATGATCCCTGGTTTTAGGAGTCTGTGGTATTAACACCTTGAAGTTAGAGTTACTCCTCTTATGCTTCAAAGCAGAAAGCTAGTCCTCCAAATGAGGTACCCCGTTGCCACTGTTGATCTCTGGTTTGTACAGAAGCTGTAAAACTACTCCAGGCTGGATTTCCATAATGTAATGTAAGAGAGAAGTATTTCTTGGAACCCTGAGGACTGCATTTTATAGCAATCGCTCCATGCTGTGAGGCACGCGGGAGCTCCTTTGCACAATTTTTCCTTCTTTCACCATTGCAACCATTTTGTAAGTTATTAGTAGGGGAAGTGAAAAGAAGGTATGAGCTAGCAATGAGTATGTTGTCCCTAGATTTCTGGTCCTTTTCTAGAAATTCAGTTCAGTTAGTCGTCTCGTTAATTGTTATTGCTGAGTTTGTTTTGCCTAGGTTTGAAGATTCCTTTGCTGTAATTATTCCATAGGGGATCAAGAAGTGAGGAATAAAAAAGGATTGCCCATGTTAAGAATATGAATGTACAGAATGTTTAGTGATGTAAAAAATCACTGGAAGAATGCGAGAACAGGTCATTCTCCAAATGTTTTTAAGGCAAGAAATAATGAAAGCAAGGGAGTCTGAGGTTAGCTATTAAGGAACACTTGTAAACCATAAAGACTGTGAAGGGTTGAAATAGATTGCCTGCAGAGACTGCGTTACTTCCATCTTTTGGAGGCTTTTAAGAATAGATAAGACAAATATCTGACAGGAATAGTTTATATATAGTTGATCCAGCTGTGGGGACTTAAATGGCCTCTTAAGATCCATTCCAGCTCTCTTTTTCTGATTCTTTGTAAATAAGGCGAATTTTGCTGTCTTCTCAAGATGCTTCCTGAAAACTAAATTTTGTACATTATCTTTGTTGCCAATTCTACATGACCGAAAATACTTCATGTTCAAAAATGCAGTGCATTATGCATTAGGTTTGATCATATTGCGTTTGGTCATTATGTTTGGTGTTGGATGCATAAGGTTAATTCTTGCTCAATGCTAAGAAATTTGACACAGCGAAAATTTGATTTAGTATGTCCCAGGAATAGAGACGATTTGTTTGTTTTGTTTTGTTTTTTCAAAAGAAATTTGCAATGGGAAAAGTTAGGAAAAAAATGCATGTATCACTGATTACATTGGATGGACTTTGATTAAAATTCCCTCAGACAAATATAATGGGAAAATTATGACCTATCAGTTCAAGCAAAGATTCATTTTAATTCCAAGCTTTACATTTCTATTTGTAACAGAATAGCTAGTGTTGATGCTACAGGTAGAGTAATTGAGAAATTAATAGTGTAAGGTAGTCGATGTGAACAAAGAGTGTTTTAGCAGTCAAATTGTTCATATTATTATTTTCACCTATTTACTTCATTATTAAGGAAACATTCAATTAAACATTAAATGTTGCAAGTTTTCCTTACTAGCACACTAGAGTTACTGCCCTGCAGGTTTCTTCTGTAGCTCATTACTGTTGCTGCTGCCCTAAACCTGGCTCTAAACATTATCACCTGGTTCTGTCAGGTTCTGGGTTGTATTAGGTATCAAAGCAAGTAGATAAATTGCTTCTTCACAACACAGCTTGCTTTTGCCACCTTGAACTAAGGAGCCAATGGGAAAAAGTATGCTTTTGTCTTGCTGGGAAATTTCTCAGAAGGTAAGTGAATATAGAATTATTATTAACATTAACAGTAACCAATCTGTACTGTGAATCTGTTGCTGTACAGAAATAGAATAATGAAGTATTAGGTAATGGAACGGCTTTAAGAAAATCCAGAAAGATTCAAGTGTGAGTGAATTTATGTCTTTTCACTTTCTTAACATAAACATATCAGTGTGAAGTTTGCAGAACAGAACCATAGTAAATAAATTGTTATAATCTGTTAGAATAATCAATTGAAGAAGCAACAGATCATTGTAAGTAATATTTTAAAATACATTAAAAATACTTGCTGAAATTACTAGAGAGAGAGAACTAAACTAAAAATAAAACCATGAATAATGACGTAAATTAGAGGAGGTTATTGGTTTATATGAGAAATGCCGGGGGATGGATTAGATAAAAACAGCTTAGATCTTCATATCTAAGGTGAGAATACGGTTTCTAATAAATGATGAGAGTGCAGTAATCTAAGTACATTGTGTTGTATATTCAAGTGTTTAAATCGCTAAATCAGTGCGTGGTCACGCAACATGGAAAGACACGTGTTGTAGTAAATTTATCTCGCAACAATGGCAGGTGAAATTAAGCTTCTACTGAATCTGTTCTTAAGAAAATGGGGAAGTTTGAAGACAATTAGACTAGGGCACCCTGGGTAGTCAGACTGAAGCAGAAATGAGGAGAGCCGTTGCCGAAGGTCCTGTTTCTGCCGGAGCAGAATGACTTGCCTCATTTCCCCGGTCTGGAGGAGCAGGGCACAGCATGTCTGGAGCTGCAGCACTCGTCTCTGCAGCATGCAGGGCGTCAAAGGAGATTTTTATTTATTTGTTAAGTACCGCATGAAGTTGTCCTTCTAACGTCTCAGCTGGCATCTCTCTTGCAGTCATTAAATTGTGGCATGGGCTCGGTGTAACCAAAATAATTCCCTCATGTACTGTCTAATCAGCTGATAGGTGGCTGGACATGAATTAATGCTGTTATAACTAGTAGGGGAGAGGCAGATCAGAAGGAGATAACCAAGTATAAAAACACACTGTTTGTCAGTAGTCTGTAGGTTATTTTTCCTAAGTTGTGCTAGTTTAAAAGTGAGTGTAATTAGACACATAAATTACAAGGAAAAGAGGGCATGTTTTTCTTGGCTTTTTTTCTTGATAAGGGTTAGCTTTGGTACATAGGTTTGGTGAAACCTATCAGGTCATAAAATCTGTTTTTCTGCTGACTTTCACACAGCCAGGTATATCTGATATTAAACTGTAGCTCAACGTGATCTTAGCCAAAGGGTTTAAACTTTATAGTAACTCAACCTTTGAAGCTTTCAGCAGAGTATGAACACATCATTGTGTCCATCTATAGTAATTTTATTCCAGGTAGCTTTCTGAATCACAGATAGGTGTCTTCCAAGTGGTTTTATTTTAACGACATTCTAGGAGGATATTCTTATATTGCACATGGAAATGAAAAGGTCATTTGAGAAGACACATGGCTTTATTCAGGTTTGATATCATTGTCCAGATTTACAAGACATAAAATTAATGTTTATGCAAAATAATTGAGGCAAAAGCACAATTAGACTCTGGTAATGTGAAAAACAGAAGGGAAAGTGTGTTGATGGAGTGATGTAAAATAAGACCTCTGGTTTATATAAAACACGCATGGGGTACATGGGGATTGTGATCAGCACATTTAAATAAAAATGCAACATCTGGCTGATTGCCAAGCAGTTCTTTGGGCAGGTGCATGATTATTTTAGTACTGCGGTTATGCCAGGTTTTATTATTTTTGCATGGCCCATTTAATTATCAAACAGGAGCATTTGTGAGCGTTTAGTAAATTAACTTTTGGGGAGAACATGGAATTTAGGATCTTTTGTAGGTTCTGGTCATTTTTACTCTGCAGTGTAGCTCTGCATATTACTACTGTGTGGTGTTACTAAAACGAGAAAAAAAAACAAAACTGAACTGTCTCTTTGTGGGTATAGCTGTAAGAAATTCCTTTTTAAAAAAAAGACGTAAATGGGGATTTTTGTGAGCCTGCATATCTGTGTGGGCCCACAGTAACACATCTCACTGACCTTCCCAAAAAGCAGGGCTGTGCCACAAGCTGTGCCTGAGCTTGTGTATGGTCTCGTTGTCTTCCACGGTTAAAAGGCACAATTGTTTCTGATGCGGAGTGGCAGAATCTTGCCACTAGAAATAAAACCAGTATCATCTCCTCTTTGCTTACTGAGATATTCCCTTTGACATTGGTCTTTACACTTGAGCTGCAGCAGGAAAATGGCAAAGGGTAGGGCAGGAGGAAATGTCCCTCATCTGCTGTGGAGCAAACCTGGACCTGTGGCATGGGTTAAATGGTGGAGTTGTGAGCTGAAGTGCTCTATTTCACTCCACAAGGAGGTGGTGACTTGGGGGCCTTGCTGAACTATAAATATTTTAAAAGCAGCAGGGGAGAGAGAAGCAGCAGCAGCTCCATTGGTGCTAGGTCGGGTAAAGGAGTCTGTCTTCTTGTGCTCAATGTCNTTTTTTTTTTTTTTTTTTTTTTTTTTTTTTTTTGTGGGAGTCTTGTATTTCAAATTGCCTGGTGAATACAGAACAATGGAAAATAAATAATTCTGTAGGGCTTTTACTATCCTTCTGCAATGATGACCACACTGCCTTCAGTCTCACAGCCACAACATCCAGATGTCTTACCAAACTGAGCGTTCAAAATAGGGGCTTTGTTTGTTTGTTTTGGCACTTCAGTAAAGTGCATAAGACCAGACAGCTTTATATCATTTCTGAAATAACGAAGCAGCTAGGGCTGGCTTGAGTACCATATTTCCCTGGTCCTTGTCCTGCTTCTTGCATTATCCTTTCTAAACCATGCATCATGCAACAGGCAGTTTACAATATCAGGGGAATGTGATGGATGGGGTACGAGTGGCACAGAGGCTGTTAAAGGGATAAAGAAGGCGGGGGTGTGATGGGGATTCAAGCTGAGGTAACCAGTGTGGGGTAAAACCCTTTAATACCAGTGCTGTGGCAGAGGTCTGGGTTGTTTTCACTTCAGCTGACAAGGAAAGAACTTTTTTTAAGATCAATTGAATGTTTGATTTAATGCATGATTTTATTAAACAATGCTGCTCTTTGGCAGGAGTCTGACCTCAAAAGAAATGAGAGCAGTTCAGAAGTAAATACTTGTATTTAAATTTGTTTGAAAGTCAGTGTCAGTTGTCTAATCTGAACTAGAGGGCACAAAAATGGCTTGAGCTCTTCTGGTGGCTTTCAGCTCAAATGTCAGTCAGCCTATGCAGTGAACTGGTTCCCCAAGATTTTTGTTACTTTGAATCGTATCTGATTTCAAAGCCTTCATTTCTTGTAAGGCTGCATCAGGTCCAAACCACAAGATGTATTTGGAGCCGGGAGTTAAAAGCTAATGCCTTTTACTTGAAAAATGGAGGAGAGCTGATAATGATAACTGTTAATTTTTTAATATGAAAGCTCTTCTTTTTGCCTGGATCATCAGGATGTTTCCTGAGCACTTTGAATGAAAGGTATTTCTAAAAAAAACCTGATTTTCAGACACTTGTAGCAGTAATCTTTAATACCAGTAACAAATGACTTGGAAAACTGCTGTGCAAACTGAAAACAGGGTCTTTAGGCATCTAGCCTGGTTCAGTGAACTATAGATCACTTTCTACAGCTCACACCTGCTGAAAGCTGCAGGTAGAGAAAAATGGCAAAAAGAATCAGCAGTAAGTGTAAGAGACATTTTGATGAAAGATTTGGCTTGTCTTTGTCTTCAGTAACATAATCCTTAGCTCACTTGTAATAGTTTTGCTCTCTGACTTTTTCTCAGTATGTATATTCATGTTTAACCATATTATTCTGATTTATTGACCACTTCCACTTAGCTCAGTTCATGTCTATCCTTCACCATTTGAGTAAAGGTACCTTTTGTTCCCATGACTATCAGTGATGTTAGCAGGCTGCCATTATTGTGTTTGCTGTTCTACCTTATACAGTTATTTTGGAATACATTTCTTGCGCAAAACAGCGAAGGGACAGAGGACTGCATACAGCCTTCTTGCTGGGAGCCTAAGGTTCATTGCGATTAAATGGGAAAATCCTTTTTATGGATATTTCAATAGAATGTAAAATCTATAGTAGCAGTATGCAAATGCAAGGGGTTCAGCTGAGGTTTTGTAACTGACTTTTCAAACACAGCACTATTAGAATGATAGTCAGCTGAAATTCAGATTCGCTGAACTGTGCAGTTTTTTTTAGGCACAAAGCATTTAAATGGAATAGAGTTATTGAGGAGGAATACAATTGTGTTGTTAAAAAAAAAAAAAAACAGGGGTATAAATAAGATGAACATGCTATTTATTCACTCTCTTACGGCAGAGAAGT
This sequence comes from Alectura lathami, assembly GCA_013399715.1. NCBI lineage: Eukaryota > Metazoa > Chordata > Aves > Galliformes > Megapodiidae > Alectura > Alectura lathami. The sequence continues at coordinate 320,209 of VXAV01009064.1, read as the reverse complement.
TCATAGAATCATCTGAGTGTCTAAAGAAAGAAAAGAGCAGTGTATAGACAGTGGGACTCACTGCTTCTGGGACTTCTTTAGGCAACAAGTTCAAGAGTTCAAAAAGTGGGGCTTCTTTACACCCATCCTGGTGTGCTCCCAGCTGTCTGGGAGGGAAGCAGCCCAGGGGAAAAGCAGATAAATCTGAACATTAGGTAGTGAAGTGGGGAGTAAGTTAACGCTTTTATCCAATTTATATGCCATAACCAAATCCAAACTGTCTAGCATATTTTCCTGCGTAGTGTACTAATGCCTCTTTAAAATCCATTCAGAAATCTACTTGGAGGCAAATGAGGCATGAGAAAAGATGGCAGACTCTGCAACCAGCAAGACTGCTGAATAGTTATTGCATGGTTTATGTGATTTTGAAAGAGTAAGACAGTGACTGAACAATTGGATAGTCTAGATGTATGTCGTGGTACCTGTGTGTGATGCAGAGTCTGTCCCTTTTACTTAGGTGGGAGCCCCTTAACCCTTGTCCAGCATAGATGGTGCTCTTCTTTGTGAAGAGCCTGGTTATTCCCCCAGGGGAAGAGGAATGCTGTTTGTCAGAGTGGCCAAATCTAGTTCCTTGAATCCAAACCAGTGACATGTCTCGTTTATGTTATCAATGCTTCCTTTTGTAATCGTTTTGAAAGTTCAGCTGTTGCAGAAAAGTGACAAATGTTTGGTGCTCAGTATCTGCAGAAGATATCTGGGAGCTTTTGTAAAGACTGGTGAGGCTGATGCTGGTAAAGATGTTATCTAGTGAATGGCAGAGCAATTGCAATCTGAGAGGCAGGATGGAATTTTTTTTAAAAAAAAAAAAAAAAAAAA
>VXAV01009064.1:253871-278186 GCA_013399715.1 Alectura lathami | reverse complement strand
AAGGAACTTAAGTATGTTTGAGTACCTGTCCTCGTAGTGACCTCCACTACTGTTAGTTCAGTGTTTTTCAACTTTCAATAAAATTTTACTATCTTTTCAGAAGTACTAAAATTTAGCTAATAAATGGATATTTTGGCAGGTAAATAAATGGACAGTTGTCAAAAGAGGAAACTCTTGAACAAAGTACTTTTCATGTTGATTAGAAGAAATCATACCATCTTTTGGAATAAAAGGCATGATTTGGTTATAATGATGTCCTAACAATCAGATAGTTTCATAAATTGAAAAGAGAATTTCTTTGTCACAGTTTTAACCAGACAAGAAAAAAGACAGGAAAAAGTGAGAAATTATTCATTGCAGTATTTGTAAATCTTAGTTTAACTGCATTGCTTTCATTGCTTGCATTCTTCACATCACCAGTCCACTCATAAAACATTCCTGTTCCTACAATGTAAACTTTTATTCAACAGAAAAAATCATTGAGGAGCAGATGGATCACAGTTGGAGAACAATTTGTCTTCAGTAAGACGATCAGACATGCTGTCGTGCTTAGGCTACTACCAGGAGGGGCTGTGAGGTGGCCAAGACGGTCACTTCGCTGTTCCCTGCCACTTCCCTGGACAGGAGTGCATGAATCCTCACGCTTCTGGTAACCAACAACGAGTAGTAGGGACCTACAGGGCAAGCTGGTGTATCATAAAAGTGCAAATTTCTTGTCACTAATGACATGTATCCAGGCATAGGCATAACTGTGTTGTAAGTATTATTTTTCAAGTTTGGCATGAATTTCTAAGAGGAGAGTAAATGCTGAAGATAAACAGCACTAGTCTCTGAGCCATTATCTGAGGCAACAGAAAAAATTTTCTCTGCAAGAGGTTGTTTTCCTCAAAGGAAGCTATAAGAGGACTTTTGGGAATCTCTAAGGCAAACTGTGGTCAGAAAGAAATTGGCTGAAGAGGTAGAAAGCAGGTTATGCATCCACAAAAATGTAATTGTAGACTTCACTGGCTTGTAAGCCTCTGTGAGTGAGGAATGATCACAGCCTGGGTCCCTTTCTATTTTCAAAAACCTAAGGTAACAGCTGATACTCAAGGACTGGTTCCAGCTTCAAATTTATTTATATTTTTTATCCTTCACTTTTTCTTTTCTTTTTTTTTTTCCCCCTTTCTTCCCAGTTAAAAAGCCGAGAAATTCAAGTTAAAAATCTTGTGTCAATCATGAGTAAGGTTGGAAACTTAAGTCTTGCAGGATTTCAAAACTGCAAAAGTTAGCATCTCTCCTGCAATATTGATTCAGCTTCTTGAGATTATCAGTATTGATTTTCCTTATTTTTAAAGGATAATCTCTAATGATGGAAGTAGAGCATGAAACAACAAAACAACAACAACAAAAAAAACTGTGGGAATGGCATATTCAGAGGATCCTCTAAAATACGGATTTCCTTAACATTTCTGTAGTGCCACAGTAGCTCATATCAAAATTGAACTTATTTGCTTTTCTTATGGTTTGAAATGGAAATGTCTTCAGAAAACAAACAAAAAAAAAAATCCATGTAGTTTTTGTTTTTGTTTTTCCAACTGGATGATAATTAGAAATTTGAGACATAATTTTTCATGCTTTTTATTTTTTAAGTGTGTGAAATTTCAGCAAGTTGCAAGTGGGGGAGGAAGAAAGTCTTATCATTTACACATTTTCAGTTTCCCCTGAGAAATGTCACATTCACTTGCAATGTTCCATAAATTTTGATAGTATAAATGAGATTTCATTTGCAGTTAAGCATTTCAGCTCAATTTTTTTTATAATGTTTTAGAACTAGTGCTCAGTTCCCAAATACTGATTAAAAAATAGCAATATGAGTGCTGTGTGGGTGAGGAGTTGTACTTGTTGCTGTTGTTTTAATTTTGGATATTCACTGAATTACGTATAACCTGACTACTAATGAGAGGAAATCCCGCTGCGTGAAACTAGGATGAAGGACTGTTACTGAGTCATCATGCTAAATTGTTGTTTTCCTTAGCCTATTTTTTAACCATGTTAATAAACGTCAACACACACACAGGAATGTGGATGCTTCGCTCACAGTTTTAAGCAGAGCCATGGCTCCATCACAGTCCAGCCAGAGCTGCATGACTCTCGTGTGGGCAGTGCATTTCCGTAATTAATAGTTGCTGTCATGTTAGCCATCATTGTGTAAGGAAGAATCACCATGTTAGACTTAAAAAGCTTTCTTGATAGTAATTTGGACAGTGTCATTTGTTATACAACGGCTTTTCTCATCAGCTGTACAAATAAAGTGGTCTTCTGTGTAAATCAGCCAGTGAATATTTATGAAAGGTGCATTCACCTTTACTGCCGCAGATGAATCAGTTGGTATTTATCCTGGGTACTGCAAGGAAAGTGTTCTCAGATCTAAAATGGTGTCAGAGAGAGGATGAGCTAATGACTGTAAACCAGGTTTGAAGTAGCCAGAGTGCTCAGCAACAGTAAGTGCCTTGTAATTTAGATGATATGCAACGGTAGCGGTGGATGGATTAATTTATTGCTGTTGGTGAGTAGTGCCATCTTTCTCTTCTCCTGGATGTAGTATGATCCGAATTTTTTTTTTTTTTTAAATTTGCATCTACTTCTAACGTAGATTTCTAATTTTTAATGAGTGTGTAAGATGTACTTGGTGTGTGAGGCGTTCATTTGCTGTTCATTCACTGCATATACGAGCTAGTTTTGCTGTTCAAGAGTCCTTAGCTCCAGCCTGTCTTGGTCAGGTATGTACTAATCTCTAGACTTGGCCCAAGACAGAACAGGGCTCTTTCCCCCACTGAAATTTTCTCCTGGCATAGAAACAGATTCAAAAGGAAAATTGCATAGGATCAGAAAGTACAAAGAACAGAGACCAACATCTGTGATCTGGTGGTGAGGAAAATTAGAGAAGGAGCAAATTTCATTTTTTCACAAGAAGATCAGGCAGAGGAAGTCAAGATTCTCCTTGGTCTGGGTGTGTCACAGACTAACCTAAGACAACCCCTTAGATCTGCTGTGAAGGAAAGGTGTGGACTTAATCCTCACGGTATACTCAAAATGCTGTCTCCTCCTCCCTATCTACCTGCCTGTGCATATTGTCTACCATAAAGCTGGTGAGCTTTCTGCTGAAGTGGTTCTACTCTTTGTGTTAGGCAAGGCCTGAGCCTCCCTGCCAAGCTGGGCGGTTAAGGAGATCTGGATATCAGACCATAGTCTGAAGGACAGCTTAACTCTGCTCTGTGCGTTCTCTGCAGTTGCGTTTAAGATACTTATCTGTGTCTTGTGTTCTCTCTCAAGTAACCAAAAGGTGTTCAGTGAACAGACTGTGTGGATTTAAATGCTTGTATTTCATTTGCAACGTAATTTTTTACGTCAGGCCCTCTAACTGACATAGTAATGACAAGTCTCTGCTAAAGTTACCGCCTGAATTTACATCGCAGCCTGACTCATGTCAAGCTAGGTTTGAGTACAACAGTTGTGTCCTTGGAAGTTAGGAGGCTGTGGGCCTTGTGCTCACCCACAGAGGATGCTCTGTGGCTGCAGCTCAGCGGCTGGCGGTAGTCAAGGAAGGGCATTTCCAACAGCATCCTGGATAAATATTGCTTCCTTGCTCCGTGTTTGTTGATCTTTCCAAGCCAGTTTCACAATATCTTAAACCTGTCACAATTCTGGTTGAAAAGAGAATATTGGCTAATGTTTTGGTTTAATGTCCAGCCTGTTCAACTCTATAAGTGGTGGTGAATATCTGACTACAGTATGGGTACTACATTCCTACGTATGCAGAAGTAGAGTTGAAATGATGATTGTACAAGAAAAAAGAGAAAAGATGGTATTAACCAAGTGACACTGAGATGGAAGAGGAGATGGGAGCTTTGGCTTTAGCATCAATCTGCCTCTGTATGGTTACATTGACTTTCATTAGTAAGGAAAATTATTAATACTGGTGATAAGGGGCAGCTTTTATGCATTTCTGGAGATGACTGTGGTTCATCTGATTTACACAGAAAACAGAACTGCATCTCCTCACTGGGCAACAGGTTGGCTAGCGAATTCAGGGCAAGAAACACCTGTGTTCCAGACGTGAACAGTTCTGTGCCTCCACAGCAGAGCCATCTGTGCCACAGGTTGCTTGCCAGACTTTCCCACAGAAGGAGTTTATCTATTAAAAAGATGATTCCACAGCGCAGTGTGGGAATGTGCCACTTTCAAACAATCCACGCAGGAAAGATAATGCTGCCCATTTACTGGTAGCATCTGTTCTTTGGCTTTCGCTTTGAATATGACGATTGCTAGTGGCTTGCTGCTGTGAAATACTGGAAGCACCATCATGATTTACACAGCATTCAGATAGCAGGGTGGGTTTGTGTGCTGTCTGCTGTTTGACAGCAGCAGGTGAGCATCGCCACTGTCTCCATTTTTCTGCTGGGTAGTCTGAGCAAAGTCAGTATTTATTCCCTGCCTTCAGCTTTGTGTTGTGTCAATGCCAATGGCAGAAGTAGCAAAGAAGTTGTATGTGCCATGCTTTGGTGTCCATTCTACTAGAACTGTGATGTTTTCCTGAAAGTGTATCACACTGACACCATACTGTTTGCATGGTCACCTTATAGATGTTGAACTGTAGAATATTACTGGGCCTGCATCCCTTTCGTCTCTGGTGAAAATTCAGTAGAATTGTCTCATGTTTACATTTGCCATAATCTGGCTTCAGGGACAGCACATATTACACAGAATATCAGACAGTAATTCCAATGTGGTTTAAAATTCTGGTCAAGTGAAATTATGTTCTTACTTTGAAAGGACAAATAAAACTTCGGTGATACCTGCGTTCCTAGTTCTGATGCCAGAGAAGAATGTATGGTTTTATGCTGTAGAATTTAATCTTTATAAAAAGGCTTTCACAGCCAAAGTCATTTTTCCCCTTGATGTTTTGGTGGTACATCTAGGTCCCATCTACATATTTTCAGTGTATTTCAATAATTTGGACTCTATCTTGTCATTTTTTATCCAGGTCTTAATACATTTGTCAGGACACTGGATTAATCACAGAGTGGGTGGGTCCCAGGAACTTCAAGATGAAGGGGTTGAAGTGGAAATAAGTTATTTTATCATTTGCATAAAGCTAAGCATATTTTCAGCAATTCAGATAATCATTTTGCTTCTTAAATTGATGTTTAAAGTGCCAAAGAAAATCTAACATCTGATTAGAGTGAATTTAATTTTCCTGATTTAGATATTAAATAGAAGCTGTAATTATTGGCTGATTCTCCTATAGGACTTTATTTTTAGGATAAGCATGTATTTTATTTGTCTTCAAACTATTCTTCAAGTGTTTAGTAATACTGGTATTTTGGCAGTCACTGAGGAATGCTGTTGAAATGGTGAATGCCTAAAATAGCCTCAATTTCTGTCCAGTTCACAGTGTTTTAGAGCCCTAGACAAGACCCAGCTTGCTGGTTGTGACAAAACTGACTTCCAGGATTAAGCCTGTTGAATTATTTTTGTTGGCTGTTTGCCTGTAAGCTGTTACATGGCCAGCACTTTATCTTTGGAAGTAACTTGAGAATCTGGTGCTTGAGGGGGGTGGCTGCCTGTAACGCTCTCCAGATAGTACATCTCTGGATGACCCTGGAGACCAAATTTCTTCCCTATGCTACTCTGTGTCACCAAAACCAAGTGGATCGGGGTAGGAATGTCTTTCTAACCCTCATATCTTTTTGATTGTGCCATTGGGATTTCTCTGAAACCCAGTAACTCTCAGTTACTTTATTTTGCCCAAGCCTGGTCAAATGCCAATGTCGCTGTGTTTCTTAGCACCTTTAATCTTGAGCATGTGTTGAGCCTCCTCCAAATGCACAAATGCATAGCTAAGTACATCGACTAGGGCTGGAAATGAGGAATGCTTGCATTTAGTCTTTGCAAAGTTCTTTTGGCATTGAGCACAGGGACATCTACCTCACGTATTTTCATCTTTCCCCAAAGGCTCTTTGACTCTGGACACTGGAGCATCCTTGCTCCATGCATCCGTCCGTGCTCCTTGCACGTTTTGGACTATGCAGTGTTCACCTGCCATGGTTACTGGCCAGCTCTCAACTGCATTTCTCTTACACTTCTCCTGTCACTGTTCCCATGATAAATCCACATTTAAGCTCCCTGAGCTTCTCAAGGCTGTATTACATGTTTCTCTCTCCTGTTGCTGATGTTTTCCTAATGGCATGGGGCACATAATCCTTGCCTGCAGCCTTTTTTGCATCCATGGGACTGACATACAGCATCTGAGTGCTGGTAGTGCGGTTCTCTCAAAGGCTAGACGAGGCTGCTGGATTCTAGGAAGTTTTGGGAAGGTATTTAAAAGATTTCCTCACAACATTTTTCTCTAAAGGAGTGATTTTCATTACTCATTATAGTCTTAAAACTAACTTCAGTGGCTCTAAAGGCCATTGCCTGTCAGTGTACTCCCCACTATGAGAATGTAGTTACTTCAGTCCTGATAAAGAAAACAACAGCACTGTGCTCTGCTGTTCTCTGCAGTTTGTCTCAGTGTTGCCCTGAGCTATTGTCACAATGCCCCTGACAATCCTTACTCAAAGGAAGCACGGAAAGTTGCAGTCATCTTAGCTTCACTGCTCTTCCTGGATTTTAGCATGAAAGTCCTTTAAGAACAATATGAAACTAGTGTGATGGCTGGCTAAGTGAATGAGGAAACTTGCTAGAAATATGTATTGGTTTGATTTCTAGTGGTTCCTTTGGATGTGAGCCAATTGTTTCTTGTTTTTTAGTACTTTGAGTAGTACAAGTGTAGCTAGGGAAAGAGCTCCAATTAATTTTAAGTCCATGTCCAGAGGGGTCTACCTGACACTGAACAAAACATTTTTGTGAGATAAACTGAATGGCTTTGTGTGACATTCTTTTTCCCCACTTACCAATTAATATCTTGCTTGGCTTTTGATTTTCATAGATATCCGTGGAATACAAGAGTTTTTGGACAAAGTGTCTCAGCAGGGAATGGATGTAGCATTGCAGAAAGTAGAAAACAACATCAATAAAATGATCACGGGGCTCTTTGCCACTATGCGAATAGAAGAACTGAACCGCTACCGGGACACTCTGAGGAGGGCTATTCTTGTGATGAACCCCTCGACTGCCAAGTCATTTATAACAGAGGTATGTGTTTAGTTATGGGGTAACGTCTTGCTCTGCTTATGAAATTTGCAACTGTTTGTCAAAACATTCAGTTTATTTGTAATCATTTAAAGATAAGTGTTTGAGTGTTCTCTCTTTAATGATAATCGCATGTGAGTATATTTTTTTATGGCTGTAAATGTGCATGCATTGTAATTACATTCTGCGTGAACAAAAGCTCTTAGGGAATACACAGAAGAATTAACCCTCCAGCTTCTTATCAAAGCTCACGGTGGGTATTGTACTGCTATTTCCTGGTTGTGTCCATTCCTTTAAAGAAAATTTTAAAAGCATATGTGTTTGTGAATAACAAGTGCTTACCTGATTGGCACTTACTTTTTTATATAAAATTGTGTTTGATAATGATCTTGTTATTTACAACTGTGTAGCAGTAAAGTAGTGGCATTTATGAAGGACTGCATCTGAATGAGGGATGTAAGATGGCAGGCTAATGTTACGCTTATGTATTTAGACAAAAATCACAAGCAGTATGCACGGAGTTATCAAAATTCTCTACAGGATTAGAGACAGAAGACTTGTACAGAGCATTTAACTATCACTTGGATTATTTATGCATTTAATTAACTCATGAATATGTGGCATAGTTCTTACACAACACACATTTTTAATGTATGTTTTTCTATTTTTTTTTAATGCCTCTTTACTACTCTGTTTAACGTGAGCCTATAGTTAAAAATAGCTTCTTTTTATTTGTTCCACAGAAATATACTTTCTCTACAACAATATCTCTTTGTACCTATTTGTTACATAAGTGATTTTTTTTTCTTTCTTTTCTAATACACTTTTGTATGACAGATTTCATAGGTGCTCAGAAACTGAGGCTCAAAACCTAATTTGTGTATGCAGTCTCAAGTGAATGCCTTTTAGGAGCATTAGTTAGAAAAGGGATTTGGGGCTTTTTGTTTGTTTGTTTTTTGTTTTTGGCTAAGTATTCTTCTGTCCTCATAACATGCTCAAGTTTGCTAAATCTGAGTAATGAGGGTTTACTGCACTATGCAAATATTTGCAGTGCCTTAGAAGATGTAGACAATTTGTGGCCATGTTATGGATTGTTCCATTTTCATCACCAAATTCAAAAATGTTTTATTTTTCAACTAGTGGCATTCTGAACTATTTCATGTATTGACATGAAAGTAGGAGAGTTCAGGACTCTAACTTGAATAACTCAGACAAAACTCCTATGCTGTTCATAAGGGGAAACACTTTTAAAGAAAATACATTTTCTTTAGCGTCATTTCTTTTTACACACTGAAGCTTAGTAGCAAAGTTATTGTCATCTTTTGAAGTTGCAGGCACTGAGCTTTAAAGTATAAAAATATGCATCAACTATATAACTAAAACAATATCCTGACCCTATTTATATATTGCCAAGAATATGAGTACTTTCTTTTAGAGTTCTTACTTTGGTATTGCCCACTCTAAAAAAATACAAGATGATGATTTCTCATTTGCTAGTACAATGAACAGGAAAGGTCATTGTCGTCTTTTATGAGTGAAGTTGAAAGACAGAATATTGGACCACATGCTACATTACAGGTTTTGTCAGTATAAGAGCATTTATTTGGGGAATGATGCATGACTGATAAAAATGACAGCAAAAGCTTCTCAATTGGAAGAGTTATGCAAATAGAAGCACAGTTAGTGCCTGTACTTTATTTCTGTTGGTGGGGGTGGGTGGAATTGGACTGCACTACACAAGAATTGCACTTGGACAATCAATGCCTGTGCAAGGAAAAAATTTCTGGGATAGCTTTGCCAGTTAAAATCTGTTATTCTGCAGTTCAACCAGCAGCTGTATATTATGGGCAAACAAGTTATGAAGCATACCAGTTGCCAATGTTATAAGACTATCCTACACAATCCAAGTGTGGACATGCTTATTCTAAAAAGTATACTTTGTGTCTGATCAGTCTAACATTGTAATTTAGCTTAACCTAGTAGAACCAGCAATTAAAACAAAAATAAAATAAGAAATAAATNTTTAAAGTTTTTTTTTCTGCCCAGGAGATGGATTTAAGCTGCCTAGCTGCGCTCAGCTGTCAGCCTCTGTCCCCAGATCTTATATACTCTTTGCTTCTTCGTCGCTTCTTGGATGAACAATTTGGCTGAACCCCCTGATTGTTTAGCTGAGAAGAGGGTTCATTCACTCTGCAACAGCTGTAGTAAGCATGAGCTTGATTACTATGCAAGTAACAACTTTTCCAGTGTAAATAGAGAGTAGCTTGTGTAAATAGGCAGTCTGCAAATTGGAGATTCCTTGTGGTAGAATTCATCCATGATCTGAGTCATTGAAATATTTATTTTTAAATGAACGTGCTGGCTTTGGGCTTTCTATTTTTTTTGTTGTTTGTTTATTTGTTTTAAGGAGCAATGCTTTTTTTGTTGTCTTAGCTGATCCCTTCATTCTCTTCAGCTCGTGTATCTCTAGAGCTTGCAAGGATGATAACTCAATACACAAGAAAATGGAGGTTAAGATGTTAATACACTGTTTTGACTATGGAGATGGAATTAAAAAAAAAAAAAAAAGAAAAAAAAAAAAGGAAAAAAACCCTCCCCCCCCCTTCCCCTTCTTCTCTTCAGTTGCATAATTATTTGCCCTCTGTGAGGCATGGAAAGGCTTAGGAAGTGGAGCAGATATCACTCTCTCTCTCTCTCCTCTCCCATCTGGCTAAAAAAAAAAAAAAATCATGTAAAGAGGGAGGGAGACACCAGGCATATTCTATAAGATCTGTCATCGCTTTGAGCCCTGGTGATGGGGAGAAATTCTGCTGAAGCAGTGACAGTTGGTGGGGCTAAGATGATAGTAGAGGTAGGGACCACACCCCAGGTCAGTTTACAGAAGACTTTGGGAAAATTCTATGCCAGATATATAGTGACTTGGTCAATTTTCTGTACATTTTTGTACTCTCAAATAATCATCCAGGTCCCATACATGTGTCTTAGTTTCTGGCACAGTCGAATCTGCAAATGCTGGAGGAGAAGGGATTAGGAAGATGTAGGGGGGAGTGGAGTTAGGACATCTAACTTAAATTGACCCACGAGGTATTCCACACCATATGCATCTTGTCATGGACATCCCCCTGCTTTCTGGTGAGGGGGGGAAAGCCGCAGCTTGCGTGGCTCTGTATCCCCTTCCGGTTTGGACTTGTGTGTGGGTGAGAAATCACCTTCTCATAAGTTACTGTTTTATTCAAATTATCAGTATTATTACCCTTACGTCCTCTTTGCATTTTTATTATCTTCTGTTCTTTGGCTGTTTTAGTAAACTGGTTTGTATCTTAACTCTTGAGTTCTACCTTTTTCTCCTTCTCTCACTTCCCTTCTCCATCCCACTGATACCAGCCCCTGACAGTACGCCAGCAGGCCCGGGCCTCTGTGGCCTGGGGGTGGTGAGTGAGCGACTGTTGGGAGCTATCGTGGGTTAAACCACACAACATGAAACAAAATATGCTGTAGTTACTGAAAAGCACTTCACAAGCAACCATTTCACACAAAAATCGCTATGCTGCAAAACCAACACTGACTCGTGAACAGTGTGCAGCTTGCTTGCCTCTTATGGCTTTTTTTTTGTTTGTTTGCTTTTGCTTGTGTTCCTCTGATCTGTGATGAACTTCCAGGATGTAAAAAGCCATAAGGGAGACGAGGAAAAGGAATAAAATGTCCCTGAAATCTCAGCACAAGGGCAAAAATCCGGAGTCAAGTGTTAAAAGCAAAGAGAAATACTCACCTGATGCCTGAGCAAAAGAGCAGGGAGCCTTTGGACCAGGGATGTGTCTGTCCCCATGTCAGCCTTGGAGGGAAGGCATTGCAAAACAACCAGATTAACATTTAGGAAAGGGGAGAGAGGAACCACCCCTGTCTTCAGTCCTCTTTGCAAAGCGAGGACTTACAAAGCCAGGTGTGAGACAGAGGAGGAACAGATCAGCAAACTTGGGTTACATTGGAAGTTCTGGGGGGAAAACAATTTTAGGAAACCAGGATTAGTAAGGTTTTTTAAATAGCCAGATGTTCTCAACAAGGCTGGATAGCTGTCAGTACATCTCTGCTTACACTTTTTTTTTTCTGTTTAGCTAAGTGTCTTATTAACTACATATAGAAATACAAATCTGTCCTTCTATGCAAAGATTCCAGGAGGTGGTAGCAGATGACACGGGAGGGATGATGCAGCTGACCTGTTTCTTAGGTGTAACAGAGGAAGATTATGCTGGTTAGCCGTTGACTTTACACAATGAATATCCAGTAAACCATGAGTGAAAGCAGCCCTAGCATCAGCAAGGGATTTGGATAGAGTTTTGTTGGGTGGGAGGGCTTGGTCTGAGAAGACTTGCAGCCCTCAGTTCCTGCCCTCACTGGGGGGTGACCATGCCAGCAGCAAGCTAGGCACGTGTGAGTGGACACCTTGTGTGTATAGACATGCTTACAGTATCAATCTACATAGGTGGCATTTTATCTATATTCATTTTCAAAGAAAATTGAAATTATTTAGTTTTCAGGCATTCATACAATTTACTTTGCATGATTTTTTGCAAATTTGAATGTATTTTTTCATCCTTAGTTTGATGTGGGCTGGTAATAAGCGAAGATTACTTCGAAGAGAGGCTACACTATTAATTTCATAAATAAAAAACTTGTTACAAATGAAATCTTAGAATAGTCAAGGAAAATAGGAAAAGCATGTAAATAAGGTACTGAGGAATTCTTGCCATGTAGAATGCAAGTGAAAGAGAAAAGTGAATGTTTATAGAGCTTATATAATTTTAGAACGCCTTATGTTATTGAAACTCTGCTGTGTTATTTCTAATGGTTACTGTGAATAGAGGGCATAGTAACATTCGTTCAGTGATATTATATTATTATTCCCTGTGTCAAGTATCCTGCTTATTGTTATGTCTTCTTTTTGAAATAACAGGAAACTTAAAAAAAAAAAAAAAAAAACTTTTTTCATTTAGTGACATAGTTGTACTAGATTTCAGCTTTATATCTGATCATGCAGCAAAATCATGGGTCTTTGAGATCAAAGATGGGGATTTTCTTTAGTGTTACATAGCTCTCTGAGCAGCTTTATTTCTTTAGAAAATGTGTTTGAATTAGAAGTGTCTATTCAACTTGTTCTCCACAAAGATTTTTCATCCTTTGTGTGTCTAAGGTCCATGAAAGCTCAGTATTTTATTTTTATTTTTTTTAACTGTATTCTATAATGCTGTTCTTCATTGAGCTTTACACATACCCTAGGGAATGTTACATTGACATTTGGCTGTGTTTTTTTCTTCTGTCGTTTAATAAAGAAAATAATCCTGTCTTTAGACAGAAGTGTGATATATAGTTAAAAAAAATAAACTAATTCAGATGAAAATAGAAGTTAAAGATCGGAGTGGTGGATCTGGGTGATATTTCCACTGAAATCTGTGACAAAATTTCAGTAGTTTCCCATGAGAGCAGATGACAGCATTGTTTGTTCATGGGTGGATTATTTATATCAGAGAGTTTAGAAGACTCCAGATAGATGTCAAGTGCACATAACCAGCTCTGGAGAAGACATAATCGTTTAATACAAGTCTGAAGTCTCTGAATGCAACAGCTGGTCAAGCAGTTCTCTTTATGGTAGTAGGGATACGAAGGTCATCAGCAGCCACATGGACTTAGCTACATTTTTTTTTTAAATCTCCTTTTTCTGTTGTATTTTATCATGTGTATATGTGGATTGTGAAGAATTATGTTGAAATTTTGATAGAAGCAATGATCTTCAGAGGCTAAAATCAGATCTCGCACTGACCTTCTTTTCTCCTGTATTTCCTTATTCTCCTGTATTCTCCTATATTCTTGTAAGCAAAACGAATGCTCTACTTTTTAAGGTTATCGTTCTCATCTTTTTTTTTTCTAGTGTTTGAACTTATCAGACCTGTACTCTCCTGAAGAGCAGTTGCTCTTTTGAAAGTCCATTCTCTATGTTAATGAAAATCTAATTAAATATATTTTCTTTGTTATTTTTTGTCTTCCTTTAGCATTAAACACAGAATTTATATCTGCAAACTGAGCTAGAGACTTCAAGGATTTCTTGTAGTTCACAGGATCTTCCAAATCGCTTTCCTGTTCAGAATGATGAACATGTTGAAACTTTCATCCTTTAAGCGTAACAGAAGACTTTCTGACTTTCTTCTATGACTTCTTTTTTTTTTTTTTTCAACCTGCAAGAAGGCAAGCAGGGGTCCTAGAAGTTTCTAGATTTTCACCATTAAGTAAAAATCTGGTAAAATCTTGGGTTTACAGTTTTGTTCCATTTCCTGACTCTTTATGCCCTAGCAGCCTTTAGTATAGGCCATTCAGCTGTTAGATGAATGGTCGGACGTGAATATCCCTGTTACTTTCCCGTGCTTGATGAATGGAGTTAAGGTGGCGTAGCTCTTTATGTGAACCTGCTTGCTACAGGCACGGTTTCAAAGATGAGGCATTTTAGTCATGGACAAATGAGAGAGGAAGGAAAGTTTCAGTGCTGAAATAAGTTATCTTCAAGGGGATTCGTATCACGTGCATCGTCACCGTGGCCATAACCTAAAGCAAACCATTCTGTTTCTGTATTCTCAATAAAACATCAGGAGGGGCACGAAATTCAGGTTCATAATGTAGTGATGAGGTACTTGGGGCACTATGCAGTACCTGTCATATCTAAGATAGTTTATTTTGGTACCAGAAATGAAGAAGAAGCATAATGGGAAATCTGTCCCAATGCAGAGGGTCTAGGTTGCAGGTCCTTTGCACCGACATGAATTGTAAAACTAGGGCTGTACCTTGCTCTTCCTGAGAAGTAAGGATGCATGTTAGTAGGATGGAGCTCAGCTGGTATGTTTATGGTGGCTGCATGTCAGACCTATTTCTTAACTGAAATTGTGAACAACAGCAGCTAAGGAGAACTAGAATGCAGGGGTGCTCATGTTGCTGTCAGCTGTGCCTTCTGTGCTTACGTGGTATAAAAAGTGAGACAAAATCCTACCTGACGTTTCAGTCCACTGTGGTCATCTATGCTTTGCACCCTTTTTGTGGTTTGATGGCTAAAGGAGAGCCTTACCGAAGGGTGTGTCAAAAGCCAAGTGAACTGGAGCATTTGTGTATTTCACAACCCATCACTGAATGATTGAGGTTGGAAGGGACCTCCGGAAGTCACCTTGTCTGACCTCCCTGCTTATTTCTGCATTTTTCTTCTTTCTGAGTTTTCTCCCTTTTTTGCTGCTTATTGTCATGTGACAGGTGGTGTTTAATGACGTGACGTTTATTATAGATGAATGTTGACACGATGCTGGTTTTTATCCTGTGCCAGAGGATTGCAGAGTTGCAGGATATGAATCAGGCCTACCTGTCTCGTGTCAGCAGCAAAAGCTGTAGTGTATTATTTTATTTACAAAACAAAACTTACTCAAATAATGCACATACATTCGCTGTATAGATATATACATAACAATGTGCATGGCTATAATTGTTCCCTGTCTTGTTATCAATACAAACAGTTAGACTATCAGCATTTTTGTAGAGACACAATAAAATTCCTCATCCCTGAATGTAGTAAAACAAGAAAAACAAATACCCTGCTTGATGTAAACTTGGACTATTACTCTGGATTTGAACCTTCTTCTAATTTTGGAACTATCAAATCTTTGTAGTCTCTTATTCTATTTCTAATTCTATTTCTATCCCAAGCTGTAAGTTTCAATCCAGATTCATGAGTCCAATCATTCTACTTACATTACAATTTCATAAGTAATTTATTGCAAATATTGAGGAAACCTGTAGCTGAACTGCTAGCATGTTTGACAGAAGAAGACCTTCAGCAGTTAAGTTCTGAGTAAAAGATGCAAGATGTATATTATGAGAATCTCCTATCTGTAGTTCTGAAGCAAACTGTTTGGCTGTATTTTCTTTTTTCTTTTTTTTTTTTTTTTTTTTTTTTTTTTTTTTTTTGGTTAATGTACAAGGCATTTAATGACTCAGTCATTGGCATTCTCTTCTTTAGAACCTTGCTTGTTGCAGGGTGTGCTGTTCTCTTGACTGAAATAAATGATTAAGGAGCTGACCTCCCATGATCTTTTAAGACCTCATAACTTATAACTTTTCTGTTTGGATTGGCTGTTATTTTTCCTGCTTTCTTAAACTACTGTTACAATTAATTATATTCTCCTTTTATTATACCATAGATTTTAATTCTTCATGATAGNNNTAATTCTTCATGATAGTCTTTGTTACTGCTTATCCTTCCTCCTTGCTTTTACAGCTTTACTATAAACACCTCTGTTGTGCTCCTTATGAGACGAACGTCTTGCCATAGAGAGCAAAGTTATAAAACATGTTAATGAAACCAAGCTATTATATGCACATTGGTAGAGACAGTA
Organism: Alectura lathami; assembly: GCA_013399715.1. Classification (NCBI taxonomy): domain Eukaryota; kingdom Metazoa; phylum Chordata; class Aves; order Galliformes; family Megapodiidae; genus Alectura; species Alectura lathami. The sequence goes on along the minus strand of VXAV01009064.1, from coordinate 262,590 downwards.
CATTAAAGTATGTGTTTTCCACAGAGCTGAGTGTGGCTGTCTGATTCATGTAGATGTTATAAAAAGCCCGCTCTGAACATCTGCAAAACTAATGTGCAATTGACTGCCACAGGACGAGTGCATTTTTGAAGTAAAATGACAGCTAGAGAGGATTAACTTAAAGCGGTGATAAGATCTGACAAAATTATTTCTAATCCAATTCTTCCTCTGAAGTCATGTTGCCTGATTGGCAGGACTGTTCTACCTCCTTCCTTCCCACCAGTAAATACGGGCATTGTCAGTGTATTAGCCTGCCTAGGTTTCCCTAAAATATAACTAATTTCCCAGCTACCATGAAAATGTACTGTTGAAAGTTTCTGACCCTAAAGCACAACTGATTCATAATCAATTAGTATCTAAATCATTTCATGCATCTGAGAGACGGAACTGAGGAGAACTAATGGTCATTAGTTCTTCTATTTCAAAAATTTTCCTAGTGGTACTGGTAAAATTATACCATTATTATGCTTTAAAGAAAAGATCACCCCTTTCATAGTGTTAGCTTGTAATTTGCTTATGAGATTTAGCAGAGCAGGATCTCCCACATTTTCATCTTTTTTTTTTTAATATTTGTTGTAGTTTTATTTTGGTTATAGTGGTTTTTGCTATGTATACTTCAATTATCTTTGCAACAATTCAAGTTCTTTCTTTTAAAATTTGGCCAATAAAATTGGATAATTATCTGGAAATACAGTACGTTAACAACATTGCTTAGGTCACTAGAAACAATCCCTGTAAGAAAGGGAGTTCATCTTGCTTTTGCAGATACTTCATGATCGGCAGTGATATTTTTAAAGACTCATGTAAGATAATTTATTCCATTTTGTAAGTACTTAGAAAGATAGTAGCTGACTTTGTAGTCTCCACAGAGCTTAAGAACTTGTGGACTGTTGCTTTCAAGAGCTGGTTTCTGTATTAGGCAATACCAATTTTGCACTTCCCAACATCAAATTTGTCTAGTTAGAACTTATACTATTTAGCTGATTTATAAATGACTTTAAATGGTTTGTTTTTGTCCTGGATGCTCTCATTTCAAATGGAAAATAAATTAATAGTTGTGATTCATCTCAGAATTTCCATAAATGAAAATAACAGCTGTTTCTGCTGATTGTAAGAATAGATACAAAAAGTATCCCTTTAATTTTATGAAAGCATGCAGTCTACTGCTATCCTATGCCATCCACAATAAGGACCTCATCTTTTATTGACAGCCCCATGGTTCCTTGGAGAGTTCACTTGTTTTATCTCTATTTACAGGTGACTAGGCACTCTGAATTCTAGGCACTACTGAAGCTGCTGATAAATCCAAGTTCTGCAGAGAAAAACCATAGACTGGGCTAAATATTGCTCTTGAAAAAGCTAATTATACAAGTGTTAGAGAGTATGTAAATCATACTAACCCCATTTTTGGATGCTGGTGACGTTAGGCCATCTGAGAACAGATTGTCCACTCTAAGTTGCCAGAAAACTTGTCCTCTGACAAATGCACGAAAAAAGGGTAATTTGAAACAGTGAGTAGGCAGTGTATCACATGTTATTACTTCGCCGGGATCCCTTAGGCCAGGGCTTGCCACAAAGCTGCTGAGTGTCCTTGGGATTTAGTCTGCATCCTTTTGCTCCTGGCATATTCAGTGGCAACCCATTAGGTAGCTCTGGCATGAGCTCTGGCATTAGAGCAAGGTAACCCATGAACCTAAATGTTGAAGAGTGGTCAGTTTTGTGAAACAGTGTGATGAAAGGTGATACCATATCTCAAGTCTCTGGTAGCATTTCTGGAAAGGTAGTCTTAAGAACCACACCAGATTTGCTTGGGAAGGGAGTCAGACTTTATCTTAAGATGGATGCATATTTTTATCTTAAGAAAGTTCCTATATTTCAGAGCAAATAAAGAATGGGAAATAGTATGAGTTTAAGCTGTCAGCAAAAATTTATTCAAGCATGTCTGGACATGTAAACACAGAGAGAAAGAAAAAGAGAAAAGGAATATTTGCAAGGTGATGCTATTGGCTTCCTGTGTTAAATGCAGAAAGAAGCCCATCTTGGTCGGCTTTTTGTACTGTATCTGGCTTCTGCTCTGGCATTGCCGAAGAGTTGGATAGCCACAAATTTAGAAGAAATAGAATGAAGTGATTGATTTTTGTCAACATTCTTTAGGAATTGGTAAATGAAATAGTTTTAAAAGATGGTTCACATACAACATTCATTTAATTATAGAGGTGTGAGGTCAGGAGCTCCATTTAACTCCTCCTCAGGCAGGTGGAGAAGGCCTTCAGGCAGTGCCACCTTACCTTGGTCTAGGGGAGTGGGCTCATTGCCACTGTGTTACTTGGCATTTCTCTGTGGGATTATGGGGGAGAAGAATCCTGCAGGTTTATTGTGTATGTCATTGGCCACTTCTGCCTTGAACAAGAAGTGAGATATGGTTAGGGGTGGGGGAAGGGGGGGAGTAAGGGAGAGGTAAGAGAATGGGAAGTGAATGAATGAGTGATTCCAGCTTTCTCCAGTTTCAGTCAAACCAATGATGAAAGCAGCTTCCCACAAGCTCTAATTTAAGCAGAGACTAAAAAATAATGTCTTTGGCATTTTGAAATACTCCGAGAGTTGAAAGCTTTTCGTATGTGATCTCCTCAAAACAGAGTTCATGTTTGAATTGCCTGAATATGTATGAACAAAGAGAGGTAATATGTCCTGAGAGCCTTTGCAGCTTTCACGGATAGATATGTAATTCCTAAAAAAACACTTCAGATCTAGAGAATTTCTCCTCCCAGAGCAGAGGGGCTAGTGGGTCTATAGAATTCTTGGTTCATGGACAACCCTGTAGCTGGTGCCTAGCATTCCCAGCTGACAGCATGGTGCAGATGTATTTGTTGAAGTCTCAGGTTACTTTGGGTCACAGTTTTGCCAGCTGCTTCATTCTGTCCAGGGCGAAATACAACTTTCCATCTCTTCAGGTGATCATGTTAATGTGGGCTCTTCAAATCTGTGTGGTAGAGTAACTCCAAGTCCCCTTCAAAGGGTGATCAATGTGTCAGTCTGGCCATAAACCACTCTGTTCCTTTCTGCATTCTCAATGAAGAGTTGGTTCTCCAGTTGCTTTCAAATGGCTTGGTCTCAGATGCAGTTAGATGGTAGTCTGGAGGGTAGACATGTGTGCTCAGCTCTTTATCATTGTAGTTGGCTTTCAGACTTTTAATTGGGACATTGGGAAGAATCGATGTGTGATAACCTTCAACCAGTTTTGAGCTGTGCACCTTAGAGCTGGACACGTTGGCTACTGTTAGAAAAGATACGTAGCAGGGCCAGCCCACAATCTGCTGCTCATCACAGAGAAAAGCCTGCAAAACACGCTTGCCAGCTATGCGCATAAAATGTGAAAGTGCAACACACTTGATGGCTCCTGTTAACTTCAATTCTTTGGGCTATCCTCATGATAGTAAGTTAAATGTGGATTTGATTTGAGTTTCTTCCATTTTTATTTTTGGCATCAGTTTGCCTTAATTTTAGGAAGTGCAAATTAATAATCATAAAATAGAATCATGTATTATTTATATACTGTTTTACATATATTCCTTTAAAATGCATAATCCAAAAAGCCTGCTTGTAGAGCAGAAATCATGCCAGCAGTATGTTACTGTTGGAATCAGTATTTAAGGAATCAATCTGTGGTTTCGGTTCTATAAATTAGTTAACTGTTAGAAAAACTTCATTGACTTTAATAGCTCAGATCCTAACTGAAGCCAGCTCGAAGGCGGTTTTTTTTTTGTTGTTGTTTTTTTTATTTATTTTTTATTTTTTTTCCAGAAGGAGATCCCAGATTTACTATGGTATGTGCTTCCAGGATAGCTGGCAGACTACCTGAGAGCTTGGCCTCTGAAAACACTTTTACAGAACTTCGAAAAAAAATGGGTTTCATTCCAAGCTGGAATAAAACCAGATTTTCAAATATCTATATCCTCTGTGTAGTTGCATGACCTTTTTTTTCATGCTGCTTTCCTCCAGACTAGCTTTTAAACTTACTTCCAAACCAAGCGCTTTACATTTCAGTCTGGCATTTTACGGTTGTGGGTCTTTCATTACTGAGAGAAAGTTACTGTCTTGAATGTTAGAGCATTTATGTGAGGGCATTTAAGTATCCTTATTACCAACTGCTAAGTGTGGGATGAAAGTACTTATTCATTGTCCATTTCATCAATTTTCATTTTCATCTAGATTAGATAGGGCAGCCTGCCCCTCAGCCTGCCGTTACTGAGCATTCTAGTTAAGCTTGCAACAGTGAATCCAAGCAGACTGTCAATTGAGTGTTTAAAGAGGATGCAAGAAACTAAGAGCTGTTGTGAAACTGGTTGACAGCCTTATGCAGGCTGAGGTACATCGAGCAAGAGAGGAGTCAGAGATCCCACAGTGTGTGGCCACTTTCCCACGGCAGCTGTCTGATCATACATACACCATTTCACATTCACTATGTGCAAAGACAAACCCCTCAGGCTATATTCCCTACCTTTGCCATTTTCCATGGAGCTGAACCACAGGGACCTTGGTGAACCATATCGAAGATGGTTGAAATATCTAAAAATCCACATTACATTGTCATCTGACTTCTGCCCATTATCAGAAGGAAATGACCAACTTAAGAAAGAGCCATGCAAGTCCCTGTTCAGGCCTTAGATCTAAATGTTGGAGGGAGGAAATTGTAATTGCATTTATTACAGTTACTTTGAGACAAAAAATTTAGATAGAATGTACATGTATGGGCATTGTGATTGATGAAAAGCTGGCCATGAGCCAGTAGTGCGCTCTCGCAGCCAGGAAGGCCAATGGCATCCTGGGCTGCATCAAGAGAGGGGTGGCCAGCAGGGAGAGGGAGGTGATCGTCCCCCTCTGTTCTGCCCTTGGAAGGCCTCACCTGGAGTGCTGTGTCCAGGCCTGGGGCTCCCAGTACAGAGGGGATGTGGAGCTGTTGGAGCGGGTCCAGAGGAGGGCCACCAAAATGATCAGAGGGCTGGAGCACCTCTCCTGTGAGGAAAGGTTGAGGGAGTTGGGATTGTTCAGCTTGGAAAAGAGAAGGCTCCGGGGAGACCTCATTGAGGCCTTCCAATACTTGAAAGGAGCTTACAGGCAGGAGGGGGACTGACTTTTTACACGGGTGGATAATGGTAGGACAAGGGGGAATGGACAATAAACTGAAAGAGGGGAGGTTTGGGTTGGACATCAGGAAGGAATTCTTCCCTGAGAGAGTGGTGAGGCGCTGGCACAGGCTGCCCAGAGAAGCTGTGGCTGCCCCATCCCTGGCTGTGTTCAAGGCCAGGCTGGATGGGTTCCTGGGCAGTTTGATCTAGTGAGCGAGTGGCTGGCAGCCCTGTCCATGGCAGGGGGGTTGGAACTAGATGATCTCTGAGGTCCCTTCCAACCCAAGCCATTCTATGATTCTATGTATGTACTAGTAGTGCAGAATGGCAGTGGAAGAACTAGCAGTGGAATATAAGGTCAGTTCTAATAACTGACCGTGCGATGGGTTAAGGGCAGGTTGCAAGATTGTACCCAGAGAGTAGTCAATGGCTCGATGTCTGGATGGAGGTCAACGATGAGTGGTGTCCCTCAGGAGTCTGTAGTGTGGCCAATCCTCTTTAATATCTTCATCAATGACATCGACAGTGGGATCGAGTGCAGCCTCAGAAAGTTTGCTCATGATACCAAGCTGTGTGGTGCGACATGCCTGAGGAATGGGATGCCATCCAGAGGGACCTAGACAGGCCGGAGCAGCGGGCCCAGGCCAGCCTCATGAGGCTCAATAAAGATGAGTGTAAAGTCTTGCACCTGGGTCGTGGCAACCCCTGCTATCAGTACAAGCTGGGGGATGCAAGGATTGAGCAGAGCCCTGCCAAAAGGGACTTGGGGGTACTGGCGGATGACAAGCTGTGCATGAGCCAGCAGTGCGCCATTTCAGCCCAGAGAGCCAACCGCATCCTGGGCCGCATTCAAAGAAGTGTGGCCAGCAGGGCAAGGGAGGTGATCCTGCCCCTCTTCTCTGCACTGGTGAGACCCCACCTGGAGTGCTGCGTCCAGATGGGGAGTCCCCAGTATAGAAGGGACTTGGAGCTGTTGGAGTGCGCCCAGAGGAGGGCTGCAAAAATGATCTGAGGCATGGCACACCTCCCCTGTGGGTACAGGCTGAGAGAGATGGGCCTGGACAAGAAGAAACCTTTCAGTGTCTAAAAGGGGGGTACAAGAAAGAAGGGGACAGACTCTTTAGCAGAGTCTGTTGTGATAGGACTAGGGGAAACAGTCTCAAATTGAGAGAGGGGAGGTTTAGACTAGGGATAAGGAAGAAGTTTTTACTCTAAGGGTGGTGTAGCACTGGCACAGGTTGCCCAGAGAGGTGATGGAAGCCCCGCCCCTGGAGACCTCCTAGGTCAGGCTGGACAGGGCTCTGAGCAACCTGATCCAGCTGTAGTTCCTGTGCACTGCAGGGGAGTTGGACTAGGTGACCTCTTAAGGCCCCTTCCAACTCAAGCCTTTCTATGATTCTATAACTTAGTGATGCTTTTATCTGTGTTAAACTTTTCTGTAATCTGAACATCTGAAAGAGATCAGCGAACATTTATTTTCAGAATACATTATTAAGAATATATGAAGATAACTGAATTTTTATTTCAATGTCAAATTAAAGCATAAATCCTATGTTGACATTTTTGTTCCCTATCCTTGTTATACCAAGTAACCAAATCTGAAGTTGTATAGTGTCTTGTCTGTCTCTCCATCTGTGAAGTGATATTCCCTGAGGTATAGCTGTTAGTGTTTACTCAAGGAATTCTTTTGTTACATTTGTACAATACTAAAAATATGTATACACTCAATGTTTTTGATATTTCTAATGTATGCTAAAAAAAAAAAAAAAAAAAAAAAAAAAAAAAGGTAAGAGCTATATCTTAGCTGCATAATACTTCCCTTTGGGAGAAGGAGAAAAGAAACATAGAATTCCCCCTGGGAGAAATTTGTGGAGCTGTTTTCACTTTTGACAAATATTTTGTTTGGATGTTTAAATTCGGCAGGATTAAATTTGAATCCAAATATACATCTATGTAGTAACAGTCTGAAACGTAGTTTTATGTCTGTTACAAATGTGCTTCACATGACAGGGCTAGGAAGTAATATTGTGTAATGTGAAAAGCTGCTATTCAGATTGGGGTACTTAGTTGCATAAAGATTTGAGAAGGTGGAGAAAGTCAAGCACAGAAAATTAATGTTTATTGGAGATCAGTTTAAGTACATAGATTCAAAATAATTGCATTTCCATAGCTTGCTTCCTTTCTGAACATTTAACGTTGTTTATACTTCAATATGATTTATATAATTTCCACATAAGAGTATTTTTATCCCTTTGGCTGCTTATTTTTCATATGTAATTAGTTGTTCTTTTTAAGGTAAAATCTTCCTATAGTGAGTTTTCCTTTCATCACAGTACATTATGAAATTCCTTTAGTTTGTAGCCTGGTAAATCTTCCTTTGCCCCAGATTTCTGAGATGTGTGGTACATCAATTGTACTAAAAATCAGGTGTAGAACTTCATCCATTTTTCCCTGTTGGATTTCTGACATTTGCATGGAAATGTACACAGGACATGGCTATCATCTCATTCCTTTTGTATGACAATTTTAAGGAAGAATTTTGTATTCTCTTAGGAAAAGAGAATCTCTAATTTCTTAATTAGAGATTAAGATCTAATTTCTTAATTAAAATAAGAGAATTTCTTCATCTCTAATTTTATGATCATTTACAATCTACCTTTCTACCTTAAGTCGTTGCTACTTGATTCCATCTTACTTTGTGTAGATCGCTTTCTGCACCTTGCTGCCTTCTTTCACTTAGTTACTGGTGCCTGTATGGACCACCTCCACCAACTCATTCTCCTTATGGGGCCAACAAGATATTGTTCGAGGGAAAATCTGTGTACTACTCCTTATTTCGTATCTGACAATAAAATTTTCTGTAACTTGTCCCTTCTGACTGAATGTCATCCTGCTTTTCATGAGGTAACTGAGTCAGATGCTCCTTGGTGTCATCATTTGTTGCTGATAGAAGATGGAACGAAGTCCTACTTGTGGCTCTTCTTGTTAGGGTTTTTGTTGTTGCTTCCCTCTTCCTTTTCAAGAGTTAATGCCTTGCTGACTTGAAATACCCTTTCTCCTCAGTAGGACACAGCCTGCTGGAGTGGAGATCTGACTGCATCACGAAGTTCCTGCAAGCTTTATCATTATTCTGCTTTCTGTTGTTGGACTTAGCCACTTCAGTCGATCTGACTTCAAGACAAAGCGCTCGGCATTTGAAGATGATGAGCTGTCTGCCTTACGTGCACATCTCCCTTTCCCAAGGCAGTCACATCTACTGCAGTCAGTAAGACTAGACTTGGACTATAAGCTTCTAGCTGCTAGAAGATTTTCAATTTGCTTTTTTTGACTGCCCAAATAATTTTGTTGATGCTTGTTTTTGTTTTCTTCAAGAATCAATTGAAGAGCCCCATAATCTCCTCAGAGCTTGTGGTTCAACTTCTATGGCAGACTGTTTCTCCTTTATCACACTGAGTTGAGTTTGTCCTGTGGTTTTAGTCAGGCAGTTCTACTTGCTGAAGGATTTCACTTTTTATCATGATGCGTTTTGTTATTTTGCTGCCATACTAAGTGAT